>CM067372.1:144111208-144163253 GCA_034401795.1 Chaetoderma sp. LZ-2023a
TCTGTGCGCGCGTGCATACGTGCGTGCGTGCAATGATTATGCTGGATCCACAGTGGAATATCGTGATGCTATGACATTAGGCATATGGGACTTTATACCTTACCTCATTCATTTTGTTCGATAAATAATAACCTAGGTTATAGTAGGTTCTGGAGAGAACTGAAATCGGCGTAACAATTTACGATTCTTATGGAATAATAACTCTGATAACGCAGCTTACTTGGCCGATGCTGGGCCGATACCGTGCCGATACTGAAAGTATCGGCACGGTATCGGCACGGTATCCGCACGCAATTGGCTCAGTAAACTGTGTTATCTCGGAATAGTTGTGGAAGGAGTCAAAAGGCAGCTATTTGTATTATTTGTATCTTTATATGTCTCTGTGGTAAATAATCAAAACCAGATATATATGCATATCCAATCTCTGAGCGTGTTTTACACAACTGATGTCTGGTTTTTCTAACAAAGTTGTCTCAAGTTCGGCTATAGTCTGAGAATGTTATATGGCTCTGAAACGGACCTATGACAGATATTTGGATGGACCTGCCGGGTCGGCCCACGGACATACCTATAGACTGCTCATCCTCCATATCTTCATTATCGAACAATTTGACCACTGGTGACGTTAGTTTAGTAAAACACAAGTGCGCAGGATATGGGTATTTAGCCCGCATCGAACCGGTAACTAGTCTATACCTGATGACCTAACTCAAACTATCACATGATTCGTCAATGAAGTGTATCGTTTCAGCTTTTGAAAGTAGGCCTAACCATACCACAATTTTACGATGTTGAAGCAGAAGTTTTTGGCGATTTGAGTATAAAACCATGAGTTTTCTAAATTCCTATGCGCAATCAAAACAATATGTATTGCGATTATTAAGGTGAACAGCGTAGAATTACCTGTTTTCGTAAATATTTTCACGTTGAATATCATATTTGTTATTATTGTTAGCATTTGTAAAATTTGGTTGACTATTTTAAAATGACATTTTATTCGAATGACTAACACAATCATTAAGAGGAAACTAGATTTTGGTATCATTTTAATAATTTCGTATAAACGAAATCGACCGAGTGAATACAAAAGGAAAGCTCTTTGTCGCGCGCATTCGGGACAAATATTACTGAACTACGAAAAGACACATCTCAACGCAGTTTATAGATTATGACCCCAATGGGTCAGTCCTCCATATGCATAGAGATAAATAGCCGTAGAATGGCTATGCCCCTCTCAAAGGCGGAATTCAGAGTTCAGTACTTTATGATAGTTACCAAAATAGTAGGCTATGTTTTTGTTACTGATTCTATTACGTAGTCGAATAGCGTGTCTGATTAATATAGCCAATACAATTTTATTTCTGATAAAAATACATAATTCGTTTCTGTTCAATTTCTCATCAATAACCAAAAATAGAATTTAGTCATTTTTGGAAACTATATACAGATCGGTCGGGACAACGCGTTCCGTAGTGAAGGTATGAGAGTATCCGATCTAACGCTATTTATCTCTGCTCATATGCTACCGCATGGTAGCCTGAGTACAATAAATGCGAAACTAAAACGGTCATCTCTATCCTAGTTATACAGGTAGTCGTGGCATCACTGTATTTTGTCATTGACAAGAATTCGAACCCACAACCGACGAAAGCGCCAAGTATCATAGCCCACAAACGCCCCCACGACTTTGTCTTACGGCGTTGGTATGGTGGAATCGTTTGTGGGCTATGCTGCTGGGTGCTTTCGTCGGTTGTGGGTTCGATTCCCTGTCAAGGTCTATCCTAATATCGGGTATAGGACCGGTTGAGGTACAGGGCAGACACGGACTAGTTCGTCAAATACATTCCACTGCCTAATAGATTATTTGTTCATTGTACTCACCAGCGGTGTCATACCCGTCCAACATTGAACAGCCTCTGTCATCTAGATGCTTGATATCGTAAGTACAATTTGTTGTCATGGGAGTCAGCATTTCTTTGAAGTCATAAGAATAAGTTGGAAATGTCTCGCATAATCGACGGCACATCCAGTAATATGTAATTCCAGTTTTATCTTTAAAGTTGATGTCAGGATCACCAGTATTTGTATTGCCATCCACTGTAATGTTATCTCCATACCGTCTCACGACCAACATCCCACCCAGGATGCCGACAGTAAGTGGACTCGGGATGATACGAAGTAGAGTCGAGTCCGTGGCGGTGAGCGGGATAGCCTCGACCATGCTAACACTCAGATAGCAGCGATATAGACCATATGGCAGAACACGTGATGGAATAGTTAGCGTACGCTTGTGAGTGTCTGTTCCTTCTAAATCTCTAAATCGTGTTTCTTTAAGAGTTTCCTCATTTACTGTATACACCGTCCAAGTGAACTCTTTAATAGATGTAGATTCACAATCCGGGATATAATCAGATAGCAGTACTATGCGATCAGCCTTTGCTCTCTTTGGCACCCCGGGTAGAAGATCATCACACATTGGTGGTATGCAGGTATTGGGTGCTGAGACGTTTAGATATGGGTACGAACACACACCTATAGTTACACCAGTTTCCCAAATGTAAGTTACCCTAGATACTTTGTTTACTCCAATAAGGGTCACCATATGCGCTCCAGTTGTACGATACACATCACTCAAAGACTGGTTGGCTGTGTAATCGGGGGCAGTAGATTTCAGCGTTTCCAGCTCGAGGATGGTCAAGACATCAAATCGCGTCCTTGGGTTTGCCATTTCATCGGGAAACTTCTCCATGCATTCTGCGTTATCGCCAAGAAGTACATATCTGTTATCCAACAAATCATCTTTGAAGTCTACGAAGTAGCACGCATCAGTTCCAATAATGCCGAAATCTAATTGGAAATCGAATGTTGAATTTTGAGGTTTGGGTTGCAAACAGGATATCGCTATTTCAGCGACACTACGCTGTGTGTGGATTGTAATAGTTGCATCGGCAGCTGACATTCTATTAGCGGCGTGGACACTAATAGTGTACGAGGAGACATCTGGGTAGCTATGCATCTGTTCATCAATTACGTAGACAGACACATCGGGCTCACCATCACCAAATGACCACGTGTATGTCACGTGAGACCCTCTTTCTTTTTCAGCCACTATCAATACATATTTCTCAATGGGAAAGTAGTCTTTGTTAGGTCCACCACCATCAAGTCTTCCGATACCTTCAGAAATATAAGCCCCTATATAAAGATTTTTTATCCCTTCATAGACATCGTGGTGCACCGAGAATGTGACATCAGATACAAGATTCTTCACCCTTACAAGAACAGTGTAGTTACCACCGAGCGCATATTCATTGGAGAATGAGAAAAGCAGATGATACCCCGGTATTATGTTATTAGTTGTTATTAGATTTGGAAAGCTGGCCTCTGCAGTTGTATCACCATTTGCATAGTCAATAGTGTACGCTGCATCAGTTGGAAACTTTGCAGTGACAGACATGTAAAAACTAAATCTTACCCTAACTGTCGCTGATTCAATCACGGATTCATGATTAAAAGCCATACAATCAACATGAAATCCCAGCACTGGTATTTGAACAACTATATTTCCGAGTACCGGCCCAACACGTGTTGTTCCCAAGGAATTAAAACACTGCAGCCTAGCTTTGTAACTACCAACATTAGCGTAGACATGATCAACTGTAGTGGTATCATTTGCTAGCATGGCTTGATATGCAGTTGAGAGAGTACCGTCTCCGAATATCCACCTACACTGAACACGTGATCCCCATGGCATATAGGCAGATAACGCGACAGATTGGCCTGATGGTACATACTGGGGGTTTGGAGTCAATGCGAGGTTAGTGATTGGCTGCTCCACGTCAATAGTAAACGAGAAAAACGTGTAATTAACCAAATTTGAAATATTGAGAGTAACGTCATATGTACCATAGTCTAGATATGGGTGGATCGTGGTCAAGCTATTAGGGGAATCCCCTGTGAATGTAATGTCGTTTGTTACATTGGTGTTATCGCCCCACGTGACGGTATACCTGGCGTCAGTGGCCGCTTGGACACCGCCCAAAAATCCGATAACAAGCGCTGCATCTCCAGTTTCACCTGGCAACATAGGTATCAGATTTGAAATAGAAGAATCGAAGTTCTGAACTGGATATTGCACTACAATCTGATAGACACGAATTTCCTCACTAACAAAGTTTTTCAGATGGATTGTGACGTTGTATGTTCCAGGGCGATTGAATGCGTGAACTATCGTTATGGTTTCGTCTTCGGGTAACTTTTCTCTCTCAATGTTCGTATAAAGTGAGGAATCGCCGAAGTCTGGATCGATTACAAGACGAGTGCAGGCAAGCATATCGATATCGAATGTCACCTCAGCGCCCGCGTCCACAAATGGTCGGTCTATGCTGATAGTCAAGTTCCGGATGGCGAGGTCCACCCACACTTCCATTAATTTCGTAATGGTTGGAGTTACTAAGTTACTCGCCTAATAAATAAATAAATAAAATAAATAAAGATATACACTATATACAAGTCAAAAAAAAATAATTAATAAATCCGATCTGTCGATCAAATAGGCTTCATGTCGTCATAATCAATTACGTCACGTGTAGGTTGACGTCGCAATCGTAATTAACCGAAATACTCCGTCATGATGCTGGAATAGTCAAGTGGACGAATTGTATGTCTTTGGTGGATTTACTATTTAATGCACATTCTGTTGAAAATTTTGAAACTAATTTAACTGGTTGCTGTTGCTGCCACATGTATAGTTACCTTGATATTGGGATTCTGGGTATTGGAGCACGCATTCTGATTGGCCACGCTTTCAGACAAAATCTGAAGAAATTGAACCTGTCGAACTCTTCAAATTCGACTTCAGACATCAGACTTCAGACATCAGACTCCAGATTTTTGGTTTACACTGTCAGATTTTATCGCAATCGAAAAATCCTAAGAATCGTCTGATTCTCCTTCAGATTTTCGACTTCAGACATCAAATTTTAGATTTTATGTTTATACGATCAGATTTTATCGAACTCGACACATCTGATCAGATTAATCTGATCGCGAAATCTGTCCTTTACTCGGGAATTTGATGTCATAATCAAAGAATTGCATGTCTTTAAAGGTGCATATTCACAGTAAAATTTCTGAAAATAAAATTGTTTAAATTATACACGTTTAGATACTTAAACTTCGAGCCTATATGTAATGAAACGAAATAAATCTTAACATATGATGATTCCATAAAAAATATATTAATTTATATGGAATGGAATCGTCATATGTTAAGATTTATTTCGTTTCATTACACATAGGCACATAATTTAAGCTTATAAAAGTATGCAACTTTAACAATTTTATTTTCAATCATTCTGGTGTGAATATGCACCATTAATATTTAATAAACATGCTCTTGAATACTTTGAAACTAATTTGACTTGGAGCTGTTGCTGCCATAGGTAGCAGCAGCAACCAGTAAAAAATAATTTCAAACTATTTAACAGCTTACCTGTGTAGTTTTCTGGAAATAGATAATAAGGGAGCTCAGAGATAGATCGATCCCAACACGACCGTGCAAAGCGTTGGTGGAGCTTAGCTAAAGATGGGCTAAAATTGGATTTCTCCATTTACCCATTAAAAATCTAATACGGAATATTAGGCATGCTCTATGATTTTCAAGATTTCAAGAGTTATTTATACATGGGGTATAAACATTATACAATTTATACAGTGGCAGGACAGTTTACATGATATTGCTCTTTTTAGGCAAGCTATTTTCATATTAACTATTTTCCCGGTCACAATTTCTCTTTATTTTCTGGGATTATCTTTGCTGGTTATGTTTGTTGGCTATGTTTGTGCGACAGTTTCGTCATTTTTGGAATTGCTTAATAATTGCATTTATTAGTCGGCAAACTCTAGATAATAGTTTTTTGTTTTTGCTAGTGATTAACTGAGGAAATTAAAAATAATTAGGCCGCATACTGTAATATTTAGGTAGCGTTTCTAATCGTAATGTTTGAAAAAAGTCGCAAATGAAAATTTCCAATTTCGTTCTTGTCACAAATACTGCATTTCCTTTCTTCTCTTAGTATCCCATGATGTAGACAATATCCTGATATTATTTTAAAACTTCAACGTCTTGAAGGCTTGGGTACTTCCACTATATTCTTACCTCTACTTTAAACCGGTAAAGCCCGATGTCACTATAATCTTCAGAGCCTATAAAGGCATAACCCGTCTTTGATTCAGCGTCCATGACGAGAACGCGCGTCGTCGGTACTCCACCAAATAGTGCCTGCAACTGGACATGTGAACCTTCCCTTATGGAGAAGGTAATGTTTCTGTCTTCGCCGAACAGCAGAGCCGCTACCGGGTCAATCTGAAGGCCTACAATCGGTATCTGGACGGGAATGTACGTTGTCGCTGTCATCCAGCTGGCTACATTACTGGCGTTTATTGTGACAGAATAATTACCAATATCAGCGTAAATGTGTGTCAGCCCGCCCAAGGTTTCTGTATTAAAAAGGGAGCAGAGAATCAAGGTTTTTTTTGCACAACATATAGCAGAGACAGGGCTATTACAAGATGTGGCAGATGGTGTGTGCATGCGTGCATGCCTGCGTGCGTGCGTGCGTGCGTGCGTGCGTGCGGGCGGGCGGGCGGGCGGGCGGGCGGGCGGGAGAGTGGGCGGGCGGGCGGGCGGTCGGGTGGGTGGGTGGGTGTGGGGGTGAGGGGGTGGGGGGGGGGGGGGAGGCATCCAGTACGGTTGGGTCCGAGAGTCCTTCCCGCGAAAAGTTTAAAAACAATGTACTTTAAGATGGCATTTCCTGCATTATAGATGGCATAATGATAACAGTTCATAACAATGAATAACACCATTTATTAGTGGTTCGAATCTGCTCTAACAATGGAGCAATCCAGTTCTATCGATCCCTGTACTCTGTGCATCTCAATTTTCAGAAAACAATTCAGGTAAGCTGTTGAATATTTTGAAACTAATTTGACTGGGTGCTGTTGCTGCCTATGTCAGCAACAGTGCACAGTCAAATTAGTTTCAAAATATTCAACAGAATGTTTATTAAATAATAAAGACGTACAATTCGTACAACAACGCGTAGCCCCTCGTGAGTTAAGCCTTCGTGACGAACTTAGCTACGCCATTCATGACGTAATTGACTATGCCGTCATCTTACAAGTCACTTAGTTGATTATGATGTCATATGATTGATGGATAAACTGGAATCCTCCATTAACTGGCCACGCGACATACATTAAAATAGACACGGCAGGACTACCCGTCCCTACACCGCCAGCTGTGTCTATCCAGACATCTGCCATATGGGCGGTTCAGGGCGAGAGCCAACCCCGGCTAAAATGTTTTGAGTATTCCCCTAAAGTGTGATAGAATGACAATATTGTCACGAAGTATAGTGTGTGGTAGCTACCGCCTCATTGAATTCCACCCTGGAACTGCTGAATTATGTCTTAAAAGTAAGACCGGTCTATAATAGAGCCGTAGTTTTGCGGCACTAAATGCCGTTGCCATTTCATGTGACAACTGATTTCTGATGCCGATGAAAGCCGCTGTGAGTAATGCGGATGGTACTGCCTGCCTGCCACCGCCTGCCTGTCTGTCTGTCTGTTTGTCTGTCTGTCTGTCTGTCTGTCTGGCTGGCTGGCTGGCTGGCTGCCTGCCTGCCTGCCTGCCTGCCTGCATGCATGTATGCCTGCTTGCCTGCCTGCCTGCCTGCCTGCCTGTCTGCATGCCTGCCTGACTGCAACCTACCAAAGCTCATTACCGACACAGACACTCAAATGTCATACAAAAAGGCTCTCAGGGAGCAAATAGCTAACATAGACATAGACGTCAGCTCCGATCCAAACGAAGCCCTAACCAAAATACTGAAATGTATGGAATCATCAGCTACCAGCACCATAGGAGTTCTCAAAACCAACCGAATTAAGAATACTGATGGCACTGAACTAAACCTACCAGCAGAGCAGAAAGTGGTACGGCTGCACATCTATCAAAGTGGCCAAAGGTGAAGAACACACCAAACTACGCCAGGAGTGCTATAACATATCGCGCAACATCAGCGAGTGCTTATAAGCTTAAAAGACCGTGCTTCTCAATAAGCAGACTCCCTATCATATGAAATCACCGCCACGGATGACTGTCACAAAATGTTTCGGGAATCCCGAGCCCTGAGAGTTACTGACTAAACACCACCACTCACTGTACACAAATCTGAAGAGCACTTTATCGGGACTGACCAGGGCAAAGTCGAGGCAATTTGAGAATGGTTCAAGGAACAATTCACCGACCATGATGACGAGCCCTTGCACCCGTTCTCGTGAGAGCCCGGGCCATTAGTAACACCAATTAAAACAGCAGACGTTGAGACGGCACTTAAACCCCTGAAAAATGGACGTACATCTGGACATGATGGTATGAGCAATGAACTATTCAATTTACCAAGTGACATTATCTCAAAACCGATCACGCACCTAATCAATTCAGCTTTTATACAACACCTTCCCATCGATGCTGTAGGACAAGGCGCCCTATTGAACTACCCAAGCCCAGGAAGCCACCCCCCCAGCCAATCTGTGTCCCATTGTGCTCCTCAACAGCATACGGAAAATCGTATCCAATGTTACTCTATGCCGCATCCGAGACAAGATCGATTACTTCATAGGATCATGCCAAAGTGGCTTTAAACGTAGACGCAGCTGAGCAGACATTGTATGAGCTCAACGCATGCTTGTGTCAGTAGTCATGTCCAAACACTGGGATTTCCACAAAATTTGCATTGACATGTCACGAGCCTTCGACAGAAATAAGCGCTCAGAGATCATAGATGTACTACGTCAGGCCAGTTGCAATGAAGATGAGCTACGACTAGTGAGACTACTACTTGCAGATACCAAGCTGAAAGTACGCATCAAGTCAGTGAAGTCTGTAGAGTTTGAGACACCAATCGGCTCCCCACAAGGAGATGGTCTATCCCCTTCGGCTTTTTACACGTTTGTTACCGTGCTGCTGCATTGAAATCCGTGCGGGAAAATTCCACAAGACCAAATCCCACCCCACCTCACCCACCCCAGTGTTCATACTGGGTATGCAGCTAGAGGTGGAATATGCTGTCGACGTGGACTTCATAAACGAGGAAGCGAAACCCCTTGACGAACTTCTCCCAATAGCTGCAAGCAAACTAAAAATTGAGAATCTCTTTATGAATGAATTCAAAACAGCACCCTACATATACCTATCTACAAAGCCTGAAACTAAAGAAAATTACAATCCACTTCATGGCGGCGAACAATGGAGGAAAAGTAAAATCCGGGGTTCACTGCTTTGTGGTACTGCTGCCATTGCTGCACGTGCGTCATCGTCATGGAGAACATAGCTTTCCAGTCCTTGTGGAAGCTATGGACTCGTAGATCAAAGATGCCCTAGACAAAAAGACCACGTTTATACGATACAACATGCGTATCTTTGATGATGTATAACTGTAATAGCTGGGCAGCTCCAAAGGCAGGTCTAGACAAACTTGATGTCTGCCACCGCAAACACCTATACACAATCACTGGACACCGATGGCCAGACAGCATAATTTCCAATGATGCGCTATACAAGATGTATAATACATCACCGCTGTCTGCAAATGTCACCCAGCAAAGATGGTCCATGTTTGGCCATGTGCTAATGATGCCAGGGAACACACCAGCACAGAGAGCCTTGGAATTCGTCCTATTGGGAGCCAACAAATATAAAACAAGGAGATGACGTCATTGCATAAATCTGTTAAGCGGGCTGCGAGGTGACCTTAAGAAAGCGGGACACGGTACAGTCAAAACAAGAATGGATCTGAGGAAGCTAAATATTTTGGCTAAGGACAAGACACAGTGGGCAGAAGCGAAGAAGGACTGATTGCGGATGTAGAATGTTTCTACTACGACACCCGCAGAATACAGTAATCATACATACTAACTGAAATTTACAAAAAATAGCTTTCTCTTTTCCTGAAATTTGACATTTCCCCAAGACTGCTACAGAAAGCATTTTTTAGCCAGCGCCTATTTACAGCTCAAGAAAAGGGTAATTATGAAAACTTATCACATACAGTCACGCACGTACTCACGCACGCACTCACGCACGCACATATGCACGCATGCGCACGTGGACCCACACGCACACACACGCGTGCGCGCACACACGCGCACGCGTGCAGCACAGTGTCTATCTGCTAGTTATGCAACATCTATATTCCTTACCGTTAGTCCAACCATTGTCAATGCGTGTTCCTTCTTCGTGAAATGGAAACGTATACTTGGTTCCATCACCCATGTCAACGGTGAACGTTGCATTTGTACCTAGAACAACAAACACGTATTGAGTGATTCGTCTTGTCATTCAAAACAGTTTTGGCGAAGACATGGCATATTTCTTAGAATTCTATAAATGATCTCGGGCAATTAAAATTAGTATTTTCGTCCAATTCATGATCATAATGTACGACGAACAAAGATTATATGTCAAAGGGATGCGCATCTCATTTCTATTTGCCCATTATTTATTATTATGTTACGGACAAGAGATCCAGCTAAATTACGGACAAGAGCTACATTCTCAAAGTTAAATTTAAAAGCCTCAATTTAAATAAAATCTCATGCGTATCTTGATTCGAGTACAGTATCATAATCACGTGATATACGTACTGTAAGCAGTGACGAATTAAGGGAAAACGGGGCTATATAATCAGGAGCCCCCACCTTACCCACCTTACCCACCCACCCACCCCCAAATAAGGGCGCCCAATAACAAAAACAATTATCGCATTTTACCCATTTGAATATGCTAATGCCAGGATCTCACTTTTACAGATATGGCAGAGGCAAGCTGTTTAATATTTTGAAACCAATTCGACTGGAAGCTGGTGCTGATTGATTGTTACCTTCAAACATTGTCCATAAGAGCGTGGTGTTTGTGCCGAGAACAGACGCCGATGCATCTGCCGTTATGTTCAGCTCACTCACACCCACGATTATCTGCACTCTTTTCTGTCAATTAAAATACATGACAACTGATACTTATAGGAAAAGTACACACAAAGAATCATGGACCATCATCAGAGAAAGAAGAAAAAAGAATTCAGACGTACTGAGATTTAAACTAGTGTAGTTCTGACAACATATCAAGTGGCGCATGAATATATATGAACTTTTTCAGGTGTGGGTGGTTTGGGATGGGGTGGGGTGGAGTGGGGAGAGCAAGTAGTGACAATTTCTCCCATTATTTGATACAATTTAGGGAAGTAAACAGCAGCAGCAGCAGCAGCAGCAGCAGCAGCAGCAGCAGCAGCAGCAACAACAACAACAAATACAACAACAAATACAACAACAACAACAACAACAACAACAACAACAACAACAACAACAAGCATTCTGTAAGTATTGCTTTGCAATACATGTCCCCTACCTGGTGATATAAATCTTTAGAGACTGACAGTTAAAAACTCCATTAAAAATTGACAAAAAATCGAACTTACTCTGTAACTCCTTATACTAAAGCGATGTACCAATTTTCCCTTAAATATCTTGAAGGATTGCGAAAAAAGTGCTGAAAGCTAATATTTTTCGTCGAAAGCGGGCATAACTCCATCAAAAATGGACGCATACCCCTGAAACTCAAACTTGGTCTGTAACTTGTCATAACAAAGCAATGTAGCAATTCTCAGTACAATTTCTTGAAAGACTACGGGAAAAAGTGCGGGAAACTAATATTTTTCGTGTTTCATAAGATGAAAGGGGCATAACTCCATGAAAAATTGACGAAAATGTCTGAAACTAGAACTTGCTCTGTAACCCCTTAGACTAAAGTGATGTACCGATTTTCCATATCTTGAAGGAGTGTGAAAAAAAAAATGCAGAAAGCTTTACGCATATGCCTGAAACTCTGACTTGGGCCGTAGCTTCTCATAACAAAGCAGTGTAGCAGTTCTCAGTATAATATCTTGAAAGACTGAAAAAAAGTGCGGAAAACTAATATTTTTTGTATTTCATAAGACGAAAGAGGGCATATCTTCATGAAAAATTGACGAAAATGTTTGAAACTCGAACTTGCTCTGTAACTCCTTATACTGAAGCGATGCACTGATTTTCGATTAAGTATCTTGAAGGAGTGCGAAAAAAGTGTGGAAAGCTGATATTTTTCGTATTTCTTAGGACGAAAGGGGACAACTCCATAAGAAATTGACGCATATGCCTGAAACTCGAACTTGCTCTGTAACTTCTCATAACAGAGCAATGTCGCAATTCTCAGTACATTATCTTGAAAGACTGCGAAAAAGGGTGCGGAAAACTAATATTTTTCATATTTCATAAGTCGAAAGGGGGCATAACTCCATGAAAAATTGACGACAATGTCTGAAACTCAAACTTGCTCTGTAATTCCTTATACTAAAGCTATGCACCGATTTTCGCTTAAATATCTGGAAGGAGTGCGAAAAAAAGTGCGGAAAGCTGATATTTTTCATATTTCATAAGTCGAAAGGGGCCATAACTCCATCACAAATTGACGCATACACCTGAAACTCGAACTTGGTCTGTAACTTCTCATAAGATAGCAATATACCAATTCTCAATTGAATAGCTTGAATAACTGCGAAAAAAAGTGTGGAAAACAAACTGCGAGAGATGGACAGGCAGACGGATAGATGGACAGATGGACGGACGGATGGATGGACAGATGGAGTACAAACCTATAGTTCCCCCCCCACCCCCGACCCCCGGTTTTACCAGTAGGGGACTAATAAACTATACCAAGTGATTTGACCCTTTCAAAGCGACCGCACACCTGCTGGTGACCTTCCAGCGTGTTTATTAGTCCCCTACTGGTAAAACCGGGGGAACTATAGGTTTACACTCCATCTGTCCGTCCATCCATCTGTCCATCTGTTCGTATTTTCGTCTGTCCGTCAGTCCGTCCGTCCGTCCGTCTGTCTGTCCATCTGTCACAGTTGGTTTCCGCACTTTTTTCGCAGTCCTTCGAAGTATTCAACTGAGAATTGGTTTATTGCTTTGTTATGAGAACATACAGACGAAGTTCGAGTTTCAGGCGTATGCGTAAATTTTTGATGGAGTTATGCCCCCTTTCGACATAAGACATACGAAAAATATTAGCTTTCCGCAATTTCTTTCGCACTCCTTCAAGATATTTAAGCGAAAATAGGTGTATCCCTTTAGTATAAGGAGTTACAGAGCAAGTTTGAGTTTCAGACATTTTCGTAAACTTTTCATGTAGTTATGCCCCCTTTCGACGTATGAAACACGAAAAATATTAGTTACCCACACTTTTTTCGCAGTCTTTCAAGATATTATACTGAGAACTGCTACATTGCTTTGCTATGAGAAGTTATACACCAAGTTCGAGTTTCAGGAGTATGCGCCAATTTTTTATGGCGTTATGCCCGCTTTCAACGAAAAATATTATCTTTCTGCACCTTTTTCACAATCCTTCAAGATATTTGAGGTAAAATTGGCACATCGCTTTAGTATAAGGAGTTACAGAGCAAGTTCGAGTTTCAGACATTTTCATCAGTTTTACACGGAGTTATGCCCCACCCCCTTTCGACTAGTGAAATACAAAAAATATTAGTTTTCCACCCTTTTTTCTCGCAATCTTTCAAGATATTCAACTGAGAATGGTACATTACTTTATTATGAGAAATTACAGATCAAGTTCAAGTTTCAGGCGTTTGCGCCATATTTTGATGGAGTTATGTCCCCTTTCGATATGAAATACAAACATATCAGCTTTCAAGACCTTTTCCTTTTCCTTCACTATATACAACTGAAACTTGGTTTATTGCTATCTTATGAGAAGTTACAGATCAAGTTTGAGTTTCAGCTGCTTCTGACAATTTTTAATGACATTTTTGACTGTCAATCTCTAAAGATTTATATCACCAGGTCGGGGACATGTATTGCAAAGCAATACTTACAGAATGTTTGTTCAATTAGCAACTACTTGCTGCATATAAATAGCAACGACTTGTCACAGCAGATAACTTGACTGGATAATTACAGATTGTAAATCTGATCTGTCGCGAGTAGTAACAACTTTTCACGGCTTAAGTCATTATTAACAACACGCTTTTACCTCCTGCTAGAATTAAGCTAACTACATAGACCAGACGGGAAGGGTATCGCAAGAACCTGGATATTTGGTCAATTACAACGTCTACGCTTGGTCAATTAAACCTTGCAACCTATATGGTGCTAGGCGTAGCAACAGCACCTCCTGGCTACTCAACATAACGTTGCCGACCCATACGCCATCAGTTCACCTGTAACTAAGGAAATTAGAAGGAGATAGCCTGCCATCAACCAACTTCAGTCTACCTGCAACCAAGTAAATTGGAAGAAGATAGCCTGCCATTAACCAACTTCAGTCTACCTGCAAGCAAGCAAAATGGATGAAGATAGCCTGCCGCTAACCAACTTCAGTCAGCCTGAAATCAAGCCGGAACATAGATTGCCTGCCGTCCTTGGAAAATTTCAAAAATCATTTGACTGGGAGCTATTGTTGCCATTTTAGACTACCGAAACCACGCCCATCCAGACCATTCTATCTGTATTCGAAACATACAATTCAGGTAACGAACCGACCAACTCAAATCCAGCCAGAACATAGATTGCCTGCCGTCCTTCGGAAAATTCCAAAAATCAATTGACTGGGAGCTGATGTTGTCAATTGATACTAGACTCACCGACCCTGTCGCCTGACTCAGGCGAGCCATTGTCCTTCTAGTACCTGAGAAACAGTGGTACAATTTTTTTTTACGGCAGCCAAGTAACTTTGCTTGATCAAGTTTGTGACCACCCCCACAATTGGCATTTGTTTATCTGGCTTCAGATAAGCAGTAGCTGTCATAATAAGTCAGCTTCTTTCAGCAAGATTAACTTAAGTCGACTTAACCAGTTAGACTGATTAGACAGATAGCTTGAATCATCTTTATTCAGTAGATAAATCTTAAGTCAACTTCTTTCAGCAAGATTAACTTAAGTCGACTTAACCAGTTAGACTGATTAGACAGATAGCTTGAATCATCTTTATTCAGCAGATAAATCTTAAGTCAACTTCTTTCAGCAAGATTAACTTAAGTCGACTTAACCAGTTAGACTGATTAGACAGATAGCTTGAATCATCTTTATTCAGCAGATAAATCTTAAGTCAACTTCTTTCAGCAAGATTAACTTAAGTCGACTTAACCAGTTAGACTGATTAGACAGATAGCTTGAATCATCTTTATTCAGCAGATAAATCTTAAGTCAACTTCTTTCAGCAAGATTAACTTAAGTCGACTTAACCAGTTAGACTGATTAGACAGATAGCTTGAATCATCTTTATTCAGCAGATAAATCTTAAGTCAACTTCTTTCAGCAAGATTAACTTAAGTCGACTTAACCAGTTAGACTGATTAGACAGATAGCTTGAATCATCTTTATTCAGCAGATAAATCTTAAGTCAACTTCTTTCAGCAAGATTTACTTAAGTCGACTTAACCAGTTAGACTGATTAGCCAGATAACTTGAATCATCTTTATTCAGCAGATAAATCTTAAGTCAACTCCTTTCAGCAAGATCAACTTAAGTCACCGTAATCAGTTGGATGGGTCAGCCAGATAGCTTGAATCAATTTTATTCAGCAGATAAATCTTAAGTGAACTTCTTTCAGCAAGATTAACTTAAGTCAACTTAACCAGTTAGACAGGTCAGCCGATTAGCTTGAATCAACTGTATTCAGTAGACAAATTTAAAGCCAACTTCTTTCAGTAAGATCAACTTAAATCAACTGTACTCGGCCCAATGAAAGTCGAGCCACTTAAAAAAACCTGAAAGCAATTGGACTTAGTGCTAACCAGAATAAAAGCAATAACACCAGACGCCGAGCAGACTTGAAGCAAGCAGACTTAGTGCCTTCCAGACAGAACCACCTAGAAGTATATCCAGCTCAGGCGTGATACCGACCACAGCACGAGCTTACTTAATATTTATATAGATATAAGTCTTTAAAGAAATCATATACCTAGTTAATAGTTTTAATGAATCAATTACTCATGTAATTTAATTAATATAAGCATTTGTTAGAATATCAACCATATCTCCTCGTTTAGTATTTCAAATAGTCCTATTGGTCAACCCACCTGCATATTGGTGCAGTACTATTGAGGTACTATTGTCATCTGTAGGTACACAACTTATATTTGCAAGGCGAGACCTTATAGCTAGGGGTTACAAATTATAATATGGCAGGAGAAATAGATAGGCATATTGATTCTCAAACAGACACCGACAACTCAGATGACCTCTCCACGGCTGAGAAGCCTACATTCACCACCTACTTCGAAGATTCGCCAAGCGGGGAAGAGGGTAACAGGGTTGAAAAAGGTGTTAAAGATGCACCGACCCACGCAACTTGCAGCGAACGAACGGTCCGCCCGACATATACTACCAGACACACTAGGCAAATTGCCAGATCCTCGCGATCCGGCTGGTGGCAGTATATATTACCAACACATGGCAGCAATACCTAGCGCGGCCGCGGGATCAGCAGAGGAGTGAGCTTATTTAAGCCCTCCTGTGCTGAGCCCGTACACGCCCACCTCACACATGGCACGCACGCGCCAACAACGCACATGTAGTTCACCCATATCGCTACCACTCACCTACCGACAAAGATAATATGACCGATAGAAGGCCAACTCCCCCACCAATACACAACCGACGACGACCAAAGACCGACAGCCCTGAAAGATACGGCACTAATCATACACAAGTATGAATAAGTAAGGTCAAAAGTCACACGGTTATATCTGATTGGCTGTGTAGAGCGCGTAACTAGCATAGAACGTGTTCGATTTTATTAAAACAATTTTAATTCCTCAAATGTTGCGCGCGAAGACACTGATTTTGTCCACATCGATCTCGCACAACTGGAATGACAAAAATAACTCATCAACTCATTCTAACGCCAAATCGTCAAAAATAATCCTTCTCTTAACTTGCAAAATGATATTTAACGAGCAATTATTTAGATTTTCTTGACCAAATTTGACCATCTGAGGATTAATACAAGGGATTAGAGGATTTGAAATTTACAGCCAAAGGTAGCGATTAACACTTCAACCATCGAATTTATTAAAGAAAATTTTAATTTTCTCATACACAATGTCCATTTTCTGGCCATGAGAAGGCTACCACTGGAATGACCAGCTCGATTATCAGGCCATTGATTTGAGTGGTAAATTGTAAAAAAAACCCCAGCCCCCTCTTATTAACCCGTACCACTCTGGTGTCAAAATTGTAAATCTTCAAATTAAATTAAAAGATGAACTTGTGTTCATTTTTCAGCGAATTTGGCGGGAGATGGTGCTCTCGTAGAAATGTACACCAGTTTCTTTGATATTGACACAGTAGAAGATAGAATATTGACATCAAAGTGGTAAGGATTAACAGGACCGCTACAGAAGCAGTTTTTGGCCGGCTCAAGTGCTAAAGAGTTATGACACGACGTCTTTCCAGCCAGATTAACTGCAGTAAAGTGAGCACCTACGCTGATTGTATCGGAACTGACGTCATTGCTAGCGTACAGAATTATTGTGTAATATCCGGTGACGTTGAACGTGTGTTCAATACTTGAGTTGACTAGCTCCACCATTTCCGTTCCGTCGTCAAAGTTCCATCGATAAATCGGGTTATTACCGACATGAGGAGCCACTGTGAAGTTCAAAGGCACGTCTCGAAGGCCTGGAGAATATACAAGATTGGAGAAAATTAAAAAACCTTTGAACCCTGAATTACTAGAATACTAATCTCAAGATAACTATATAGGCAAGCCGTTTAATATTTTGAAACTAATTTGACTGTATGATGTTGCTGCCTGTGGTATGGAAGCAACAGCGGCCCGTTAAAATGAGGTTCAAAATATTCAACAGAATATTTATTAAATTGTAAATCCATCAAAGAAAAAAATGGTTACTTTTAAGCCGTCAATGTCTAAGACAGCAAACACCTTCAGCATTGCTGTGTTCAAACTGGAAACCAAACTTTCTTTTACTGCCCAAATAACACAGGTTACTAGGCTGGTACCGGGCCAATACTGGGCCAATACAGTCCGGTACACTGGCCAAGTAACTGGCCAGTAGTAACATTTGCTATTTAATTTGAAAACAAGTATAGAATACTGGTTACACTCGTGGTCTTACATTCTTATATAGGATTCAGTAGCGTAGCCAGTGGGGTGGGGTGAGGGGGTGGGTGTGTGGGGGGTGGGGGGGTGGGGGTGGGTGGGGGGTGTGTGATGGAGCAGGGCAGCGCTCGCTCTCCCTGGACCAATCTTCCCAAATGTGGCGCCTAAATCCTGTCCGTAACACATACACGTTTCTGAACTCCCAAGCCACCTTTAACAAGTTAATGTACATTGAAAATTACAACTATTTGAATTTACAACGTTGCTAATGTCTTCTTGTCATGCTTGTTCATCGCTATACTGAGACTTTTTTTATTGTTTTAATTACGCTACATCAAGACAAAGAATAGTAGAATAAAGAGTAAAATACATCTTAGACCGCGAATGTCTCGAAATCATGTATAAGAGCTTTAGTAGGCCATCGTTGGAATATGCTGATGGTGTCTGGGATAATTTACCACAATATCTTGTTAACAGACTGGAAGACGTACACAAGGACGCTCTTAGGACAATTAGCGGAGTGGCACGGAGTGCCCATATCGAAGATTTGTATATAGAAACTGGCATAGAAATACTTTCCCACCGACGAGAAATTCACAGACTAGTCATTTCACAAAATTGTCAATGGGATGACGAGCAAGGCCTTGACTGATTGTCTCCCTTCACTGATACTAGCACGTAATCCCTACAATGTCCGACGCTCGAATTCTTTCACCCCAGTTAGATGTCGAACGGACCTCTATGGCGAGTCGTTTTTCCCAGCAACAGTACATGCCTGGAACACCCTTCCAGCACCTGTTACTATGTCTAATACCCTACCAGAATTCAAGACCAAACTAAGAGCAATGTTCCGTATTCCCAGCCCCCCCCCCCTCCGTGGTATTACGTCGGCTCACGAGTGGCTAATATATACACCTGTGCAAAAGTTAAGCACCAGCAAAAACAATAGAACGTAGAAACATGATGGTACAACTAGGCTGCCATACTTTTTGTCCCCGCGTTAGCTGACATAATTCCAAGTACGAAATGCACATGCATGCATGACTTCACGCCGCTTGATGTCCGTGCGTGGCGGGAAACAGCACACGTGTTCAGTTATGTAAAAGTCCAGTTTGAGGTGTAGAACATTACATACAGATTTAGGCGACAAGATTAGGAATTTTGTGTTCATGACCGTGGTTTATTTGTACAGAGAGAATTAGCTCTTGATTGTGAACCGCTATGGCAAGACGAAGGTTAAGTGATCGTGTGAAATGGCAAATCATAGGCATGCATACCACTGGTATGTCATGCAGAGAGATTGGCAGACAGCTGAACATTAACCATACTGTAATCAGTCGTTTGATTGCAAAACATGGGCAAACTAACGAGGTGAAGGACAGGCCTAGATCTGGAAGACCGAAGAAGACTACTGCCCGTGATGATCGAGCCCTAGTACGCCTTGTTAGGAGATCTCCATTCACCAACAGCAGAGTGCTCAGCCAGCAATGGGAAACGCGCAATAGAGTGTCAATGTCTACCGTCAAAAGGAGACTGTATGCTGCTGGCATGAAAGCTAGGAGACCTGTCAGACGTCCTCTCCTCACTGCACACCACAAAGAGGAGCGTCTGAGGTGGTGCAACGAAAGAAGACACTGGAACATGAGATCCTGGAGACGGGTACACTGGTCCGATGAAAGTGGGTTCCTGCTTCATGCCACAGATGGTCGAACTCGTGTATGGAGGTCCAGACGCACGGCGTACGACCAACGTAACATCATGGAAGAAGTTCCATTTGGTGGAGGTTCCGTTATGATATGGGGGTGCATCTCATTTGATTGTAAGCTGGATCTGTTGACTGTACCTGGAACACTAAATGGACAAAGATATCAAGATTCCATACTGGATAGAGTTGTGGTCCCTCATTTTGTAAATCATGCACCTGGAACCCACCCTATATTCATGGATGACAACGCCCGACCACATCGTGCTAGAGCTGTGCATGAATACCCCGCCAGAATGCCATCGAAACCCTACCATGGCCAGCAAGGAGCCATGACATGAACCCTATTGAGCATATCTGGGACATTCTGGGAAACATGGTGAGAAGGAGGGATCCTCCTGTGCAGAACCTACAGGAATTAACAGACGCACTCCATCTTGAATGGCAACGAATACCACAATGGCGTATCAGTCGGTTGGTGACCAGCATGAGACGTCGTGTCCAGGCCGTCATCCAGGCACAAGGTGGATATACCCGGTATTAATAATGACAGTCTCAAACTCGTGCACAGATGTTAAACTTCGTTTTCAGACACCATTAATGACAATCTAGCCACGTGTGTCAACTGTAGGGCAATAGTTGTCAGTTGTGTCAACGTAACCATATTCAGGCCTCGTTTTCAAGTTCAAACAAAAACATACAGTGTTTCCCCACCATCATAATCAGCATTCCTCTAGTTGCATTATTACCTCTTGCACTAAGATGGATGGGTACATACATGTTTATGCTATTGCTTTCTTCATAGCACATGAATATATCCTCGCATGTCCGTAAAAATAGGGTGGTGCTTAACTTTTGCACAGGTGTATATGTTTAAGTAGGCTTCGTAATGGCTGTAGTGGATTAAATAGACATCTATTCGATAACTTCTTGTCTGACTCTGCCAGCTGCGCCTGCGGCCATCCTGATGAATCTGTTAAACATTACCTTTTTTTACTGTCCACTTTTTAACGAGCAAAGAACCACCTTTGAAAATGAGCTTGCCTCCAACCAAATCTCCTCAACAATCCTAACCACCCAGCAACTTCTATATGGTCGCGCTGACGTTGATGTAGAGTTAAACATCACGGTTTCTACCATTCTATGTCAATATATTACTGACACCTGTCGGTTTAAATGACCTACAGTAATTACAAACACCACTCATGGATTGTGTCCACAAATTCATAGCCGCGGATGTTTCTGGATGGCCAGGCAGTGTGGACCAGCGCGGGTGACTATAGCACATCGAGCTCCTCCTTTCTCCTAATACCGCCTTGTGATTCGTCAAACCATGCTTTTCTCCTTCTCGCGAAGATTTTATTCTGTCATCATTAGGCTACCTACAACATCTCTCATCCTCCTCCTCTTCCTCTTCCTATTCCTCCTCCTCCTCCTTCTTGTTCTTGATCTTGTTCATATTAATGTTATTGTTGTTATTACTGTTGTGACAGTTGGCAATATTATTATTCGCCTCTTGATTTATTTAATGTAATATATTTGTACGTAAGTGGGAGACACGCTAATAAGACATGTCTTATTGTGTCCTCACATAGACTAAGATAAAAATAAAAGAAATTTAAGCAGATTCCGACGCCTAATTGGTATGCGGGGGTGGGAGGGTGGGGTTGGGGGAGCCTTTTAAGTCCTCGCTCAAGTGAGGTGGCGCCATTTTAGACCTCGCTCCCCCTGACGTGAAAACCTGGCTACGCCACTGATAGGATTTAATCGTCTCTAGCTGCGAGAAAGATAGAAACAAGAACTTTGTTCGCGTGATCTTTTCTGCGAAATTACCGGGCATAATTTGACATTAGTTCCTGGAACCAGTACTTGTTTATCACTTATGGAGAACCTGCCAGTCAGTCAGTCAACTTGGACATTTACGAGAATCGGGGGACATTGCTTCGTATTTTCTATTCGGCATGCGGGACATATTATTAGCAAAACTATAAACTCGGGAGATCATTCACATGGATTGGTAAATCTTCATGGAATGAATGGAATTAGTGAAATAGACAGCAAGAGTGACGGTATCTAAACAAAGATGTGAGTACAATTTTCCCATCTTATATGCATATCAGTAACAACCATTCATGTTAGAATGGACCGTACCAGTTTTAGCCATGCCCCGCCCATACCTAGCCAAGCTCCACCCACGCTTCGCCAGTGGTGGAATCGATCGATCCCTAAACGCCCTGACAATCTGTTTCCAGAAAACTATTCAGGCAATCTGTTGAATATTTTGAAACGAATTTGACAGGGTGTTGTTGCTGCCTGTGGCAGCAAAAGCGCCCAGTTAAATTAGTTTCAAATATTCAACAACATCTTTATTAAATAGTAAAGACATGCAATTCGTACAACAACGCTTAGTCCGTCACCAATTATGCGTTCGTGACGTACTTATCTACGTCATTCATGATGTTATTGAATAACGTTATTGATTATGACATCATCATACACGTCACGTAGTTGATCATAACGTCACATGATGAATGGATAAACTGGAACGGTCCATTATGAGTTAATAAAAAGAAAATATGACACATAAGTGTGTATGACGTCGGACTTAGCACGCCTATGATTACCGTATGTGAGTGTAATGAAATCCAAGTCGACAATGACAGATTGGACATCAATGTGGTCTTCTGCCGATTCAATGGACAATCCATTTTCTATTATCAGTCCGATGTCAAATATGACTTCGCCAGTCGTGTACAAGTGTTCTATGACGATCTCCCTCGGGCGAGAAATGAACGCGTTCACAGCCGGAACAGCCTCGGCCGTTTGGTTTAAGGTGGTCACACGATAACCTGATGAGACTGATCGAGTGTGAAAGCCATCAACTGGTTCCTCCAAGAAAATAGGATTCGCCCCAGATATGTTCAACATTCGAAACCTATCTATGGTTGAGATCCCGAGAACATCGCCATGGGTAATGGGGAGAATATCAAGTTCAGTGAGATGCATAACGTTTACGCCTAGCCTCGTTGCCGAGTATGGTACACCGGGAGCGATATCTGATACCCAATCAAAGCCGTCCACTTGATGACCGGCTGGCCAGTCCTTGAGGACAGCAGTTTGGACTACGTCACCGGTAGCTTCGTCAACACACAACCGTTTGGCAAATGAATATTTGGTACCCGTATCACAGCTGTGCAACCAGATGTCCGGTTGAGTAGTGCAGTTGTCTGTGGTGTCATTAAGGCAACTGTAACTCTGATAGCAGAAGCTTGTTCCTGTATCGCAATATGGGCGGTAAATCTGTGAAAATGAGAAGTTAAATAATCGGTAATAAAGGCAAAGTTGCGCTCGGATGAGAGAGAGAGAGAGAGAGAGAGCGAGAGAGAGAGCGGGAGAGAAAGAGAGAGAGAGAGAGAGAGAGAGAGAGAGAGAGATAGAGAGAGAGAGCGAGAGAGAGAGAGAGAGAGAGAGAGAGAGAGAGAGAGAGAGATACTAGTACGATACTGGTAACCAGTATCGTAGTCATTTGGCAATACCCTTATAATACTGGTAACCAGTATCGCTATCTAAACCACAAACCAAAATATTAAGCTTTTTATGCGTCTCAGTTTCTTCAGAAACGTATTACAAAAAAGCACTAGTTATCACACATAGCTATAGGACGCACACACGCACACACGAATAAATCCACACACTTAACTATGCACGCACGTGGGCTACACGCTTCAACATGAATATATACACAGTATCAGTGTCGGCTTAAGCAGGTGCGAGGCTGTTGCCCTTAAAGTGTTCGATTTTTAAATACAGATGCTGTGAAATGTAATCTGAGGCCTATTTTGCATAGTATTATTAATTATTAATCGGTCAAGATTTTTAAGAGAATTATAATTTTTGAAGGCCAAGAGAAGACAATTAAAAAAAATTTAACAGTGATATTTAAGAAAATAGCATCTGTCGCCCGGGAAATGGACATTCCTTAGCGTTTGAGTTCTTTTTGGCCGGCTTGATCATCAAAATGTTATTAAAGGGACAACAAGATCCACGTTGTAGCTCCGGCGTCACGCAACCCCAAAACGAGTTCCCCCTCCTCGGAGTCCGACCATTGCTCGTCGGCTCGCTGAAGTGGCTGGTTAGCTCGCCTCGGAGAGAGGCTCACGTGGTACCGGTGATAACAAAGACCGACCTCTAGGGTCGGTGGAACGACATCGGTCCAGCGAGGTCGGGTGACCATTGCCACCTGTGGTGAACGCCACCGTGTCGTCATGGCTATTGGTGTAACCGGCGTGTCTGCATTTTGGTAGTTTTGCCTAAACTTGTGGTGTAACTGGCACGGTGAGTCATAAGGTGGCTTAATAGTTGAAAATGTGGTAAAGTAACAATGAGAAATCGTTAACTACTATGAATATATAGTGACGTACTGGCCGTCTGTGTTGTATCTCGCCGAAGATACCTAACCTATCCATATATATCTGAAAGATACCCCTGAAAGGAGGCGTCCCTAGCATGGCCTAATTACTTTAATCTAAACTAATGCCTCAAACGGGCCAACAAACTGGTTTGTGAGAGAAAAGTGCCTCATGCGGGCCTCCATCACATGGAAATGCCTACAACGCTGAAGCGGGGAGGAGTTATGGCCGAAGTCGCACTCCCATTAAGATCAATGCTAATTTGGGCGAAATGATATATGTATGTAATATTCTATGTATGGTGTGTAATTTGGATTACGTGGTGGTGGGGCGCCGGTTTCAACAGAATCCGACACCGTCATCTCTTAAACTTCGGGCTGGTTTAGTCGACGCCACATTATTTTAGTGGTCCTTCCTGAGGATCTAGGATAACCTTTAGCTATCAGGTCCAGACACATATGAGTTAGGTCGCGAATGGTTTGTGCCTACGTTCACTTAGGGGTTTGTGTCCTCATGGTGAATGAGCCTGGGTTGTCTTTTTTGGCACGTACCCATTGGACTACTCCCTCAGGCTGACGGCACGTACATGTTGCCGGTCGATGGGTCTCAGAGTCGATGAGCAACTACTTAGACATATGTCAGCACAACCACATAAAACTGAACATGAACAGATAACACATAAAAGCATTGAGTAAGCAACATATCTAGTTACGGCGAAGGCTGAAGAGGTGGGTAGCAGACATGGGCAACCTTCCTTGGAAGGCGTGGAGAGCTGATTGGCTTCTCCCAGTCACTATGGAATTCATCTGCGAACCACGTTCTCAGCCCATTGCAAGCTTGGCGGGATCGAACCATATGAGATTCGCGCCCATGAGCTAACGTTTAGCTGCATTTAGGGTTATGTAATTGCCCTTGAGGTCCATTGCTAGGACGTACCTACTATAATTAATGTTGTCGCAGTGAATCTTACTTATGGCCTAAAGACTAGCTAAGGGTACCAGTGAGGGTACTGGGGGCGTGTGTGTGAACATCACCATTCTGAGTCTCAACATCAGGAAACCTCTGCAATTTCCCGGGTCAGCTCTAACCAAACCGGTGGAGTGGACTACCAGACAATTAGTTGGCCAGAGGCCAGAGAGGCGTAGAAAGAGACAGCTGCTCTAGGAATTTAGAAGGCCGTAAAGTTGGTGGGCAATTATGGAAACGCCGGTCGGCTTGTGTAGCATAGCAACTGGACCGGTACAGAGGCTTTACAATAAACAGCACTCCATAATTCGAGCAGTCGCCTCTATCTACTCTATCCTAACAAAATATCTGAGCTTAATACTAGTTAAGATTAGTTGCCGTATCTCTGACCATATAGGCGCGAGAGACGACTCTAGTGAACAAGTCTTGCCATATTTTAAGAGAGCACGTGTTGTGATAGTGTAGCTATTTAGTATACGCTTTAATGACTGCGCGTTTAAAGAATATAAAAATAACAATTTAACCTAACACAAATAGTAATAAGGAAAAACTAATAATGTTATACAATATAATATGGTCGGACTGACATATTGCGCCTACTTGTAATCGGCGCTTATTGAAAATAAGATACCTATTCTACACCAAATGGCGCCTATTAGTCATCAGCGCAATGTTCATTTAAACATCACAGAAACAGTCCTTGGTGGCGCCTGTTAGTCATTAGCGCATTCAGGCCACATCTGACCACTCCATGTAGGCGCCTGTTAGTCGTCAGCGCATTCTGGCCACAATTGGCCACTTGGTGTATGGCCACATTAGAAGGTTGGTTAATGGCCGAATTGGTGAACTGGCGAATAGCCGGATTGGTGAAGTGGTGAATTGCCGAACTGACGATGCTCGATGTCGGCGTCTGTAGGTAGAACTCTTGAATTGAGTGAATATATATAACTGTTGGCGCCTCCTAATCACTGACACCAACCAAACATAAAGTTATTTACAGTGTTAATAAGGCTGGATAATAGTTTTATGGAACAATATGATACGGTCTAGGTCGCCTAGCTCAATGGTGACGCCAGAAGGCAATTTTTGCAGTGGCTGAACGACAGTTAAAACATGATGCACTAGATATGTGCTTTCTGGTCTCCACTAATAAGAGTGGAACGACAGGTTCGGTGAGACATCAGTACAGGCCACTCATATCACATAATGTTTTGGCTGCTACTTGGCCAAAACAGTGCGTAGGCTAGAAGTTCCCAGAAGTTGGCGGGTGGGAATCTTCTTTTTGATTTAATAAGCCCCCCCCCCTCCCACCCCAAAGATTGAGCTGTACACTGTGGCGGGGGTGGTTCTCGAAACAAGCACAGTAACTTAAGTAAGCTACGTTGGTGTAGATTGGAAGAACGCCGAGCTCTACGTAGTAAGCGCAGATAACGTACCTTGCTCCGAGAGACCCTCGGTCCGACTGAAGAATGTAAAGAAATTATTGGTTTGGTTGGCGTCTATCAAGTCCCTGATTCCAGGTCCCATTCATGCCATTCTAGGCTAGTTTTTTTTAATTTCAGTCTATTATTGATAACTTCCCCAGTTTTTACACTGGTACCCATTTATACTCATGGGTGGAGAGAAGCGATGATGAGTGAAGGAGATTACCTATGTTTCCAGTGATCGCCAGTTGGCCGAATGGAGACACGATCGTCGGTTTTACAGCTCTGCTCGTTACCGCCTGAGCTACAGCCGTCTCTAATCTGAAGAATGCGAAGTTATTGGTTTGGTTGGCGTCTATCGAGTCCCTGATTCCAGCACCCATTCACGCCATTCTAGGCTGGTTTTATTTCAGTCTATTATTGGTAACTTCCCCAGCTTTTAACTGATACCCATTTATACTCCTGGGTGGAGAGAGGCACAGAGGAGTGAAGGAGATTGCCTATGTTTCCAGCGATCATGAGTTGGCCAAACAGAGACGCGATCCTGGGGTCGCCGGTTTCACAGCTCTGCTCATTACCGCCTGAGCTTCCACATCCTGTTAAACAGGTCCCATTCACGACAGGTTCAAGACGGTGTTAATGTCTTCATTGGGCTAAATTTTTGTTGTTGAAATTTCGATTCTAAGCGGTTTTCCTTTTCGTGACACCAATGGCCCTAAGTCCAAGAGTCAAAACAGGGGAGGGATCGGGGATGACTGCTCCATATAAAATGAAGAGAGGAAGCTTGGTGTGGTGAGATCACCATTTTTCGCGACTCACGTGATTCGGACCTAATCTAACTTAAATTAGTGATTGTCGCTTCACCACATTTTTCAGCCTACTTGTGTCAACCTAACCATACAGGCCTTTTGACCTATGGGCCATCACAAAAAGCAGGGCCACTCAGTACATCCACGGCACAGTGCCCTTGGCTCTAACGCTTCCTCAGTCATAGATCTAACCATCTATTCTGTCGACATTTCCGTTGACAACAATTATAAATTTGACATTGTAAATTTATCAGCTGGTACTATTTGTTCGTAGATAGAAGAATAGAATAGATTAGATGGTAAATTGGTTAGTATAGTTAGGTTAGTATGGGATGGGTGGGTGGGAGTGTGGGTGGGGCTGGAGTAGGGATGTCCAAGATGTTACACGGACGATCTATCTGGTTCTTTGTATTTGTTAACATTCTGTGTGGTATTGTAATTTTCTACGTTTCCCGTTTATCCGGGTGTCACTTTATTGGCAACCGCGAACGTTGCCCATATCTTTTTGCAAGAAATCTTCCTTCTTTTGTGGTATTGTTCGCCTATATTTTTGTCATGAGTGCCTTGTATGCCTTTACATAACTTCATTTTTTCATGAAACAGTTGAGTTTATTCTCAGAATTATAATAACCTCCGGGCACGCTATTTACCATTGGTGACTTGCATCATAATATGTACTTGTTTCATGTTGCTTCGGCATATTGTTTTCACGTAGTTCTTCACAGAAAGGTTCATCTGTTAGACACTAGCATTGTCGAGGTTTTAAAAAAAAAAATGTACATTACTAGTCTACTAGTATAGTCGTCCTGACAATACTGGACAATACTCCGTCCCGCTCTCCGACCCGTATCGCGGAAACGATTGCACAGGAAATCCGGTTAATCAACCCTGCACAAGGCGAACACCCCGATCTGCACCAACACGTGGTCAGTAGAGACAAGTTATCTGTAGATGGCTACCATAGGTGATGAAGTGCCTTCTAGAGCAT
Source organism: Chaetoderma sp. LZ-2023a (assembly GCA_034401795.1). Taxonomy (NCBI): domain Eukaryota; kingdom Metazoa; phylum Mollusca; class Caudofoveata; order Chaetodermatida; family Chaetodermatidae; genus Chaetoderma; species Chaetoderma sp. LZ-2023a. The sequence goes on from CM067372.1 coordinate 144,139,751, forward strand.
ATTACGGTAGAATGACGTGACCATTATAATGGACCGTTCCAGTTTTAGCTATGCCCCGTCCTCCAAACACTAGCTAAGCTCCACCCACACTCCCCCCTATCGGGATCGATCGATCCATGAACTCACTGACTGTCAATTTCCAGAAAACTATACAGGTAAGCTGTTGAATATTTTGAAACTAATATGACTGGGTGCTGTTGCTGCCTATGGCAGCAACAGCGTCCAGTCAAATTAGTTTCAAAATATTCGACATAATGTTTATAAATAGTAAAGATATACAATCGTAATTGCTAATGACGTCATCCTACACGTCGCGTAGATTACTATGACGTCATATGAAGGATGGATAAACCGGAAAGGTCCATTGATATCCGTCATGAAGCTCGAAATATCGATCACGTGTCTGAATGGTATGTCTTTGATGGGTTTGCAATGGATTACACATTCTGTTCAATATTGTGAAACCAATTTGACTGGCAACAATCGCACCCAGTCAAATTAATATCCAAGTATTCTACAGCTTAACTATTATACAGTTACCGTGAAATTATGATTCTGGGAATCTATTATTCAAAGTTTATAAATCGATTCTAACTTGCATAAAAAAGTGGGCGAAGACTAGGGGCCCGTTTTCGCGACAGAATTGATTCGTGGTTCACTGACGCGGTTCGTGGGTCATGTGTTTTGGCGTTAGTTGTGTCTCAGAAACCGAAGATTTACTTACGCGGTTCGTCTCGGTTCGTTGTTACCAATGGTTACTAGTTCGCAAATTTCAAGATGGCGACGCCCAGCTAAATGCTACAACTTATTTTAATGACGAAATCTCGTCAATATTTTTAGTAGCTGTTGTCGTCTGCGATTTACATAGATTGAAATTAAAGTCTAAATCGAAATGCGATCAAATTAATTGCTAAAGTTAACGCAATTTAAAATGCGTGATAATTCAGAGCTTTACCACGAAATTGTCATCGGTAAGCCGCGCCAGTTTGCATAAATGCCGTTTTGGCAGGGTCGTGGTTACTGATTCCTGGTTCGTGGTTTGTGTTTCCACGAACCAAGTCAGTCGCGAAAACGATCCCTAGCTAAAAACTGGAGGGGCATAGCTAGAAATAGGTCTTTCTATTATAATACCTATCTAACCTGAAAGGAAATTGGTCCCAAACTAATAGCGTCGTATTCCAGTCCCAGTAAGAGTCCGTCATGCGTGAACACGTGGCTCAGAGAAATGACAATAGCGCCGGATTGGATATCTACCGATGCAGCTGTTCTCCCTAGAATACCACCCACTGTTTCGATCATGGAATCTGTAAAACATATAATTGATAAATATGAATACTTATGATCGAAAGAGCAGTTAGGCATACACTTTTCTTAAATGGCGAGGCAGGGGCTTATTGTGACTTTTAACTTAGTGGCGTTCTTGGGATTGTATGTGAGGCGTGTATGATCCTTCATCGAGAGATATGTTAAAATTAGATGCTCTGAGAAGACATTTCCTGCTTTCTGAATGACAAACTAGTAGTAGTAGTAGTAGTAGTAGTAGTAGTAGTAGTAGTAGTAGTAGTAGTAGTAGTAGTAGTAGTAGTAGTAGTAGTAGTAGTAGTAGTAGTAGTAGTGAAGTGAACGCACGCGTTTATTTAGCTCTGCAATTGCTATCTTCTAGCGCGATTTTGTAGATAAATTGTATACATATATTTCGTATTAGTATTTCCTTTCAAACTTTGTTTAATTTGTAAATTCTTGTCTTGGTTGGAGCTGATTTTGTGTCTCCATTTGCTAAAGGCACTCCTCTTAGCTGGCGGATTCCGCCATTTAATAGGACGCCTCTTACTGTGGTCAATGCAATACATTTCTTCCCGCGCCAGTATGCTATTTCTATGGTTCGTTGGCTAGCGCATTATATTTTGGCAAGATTGCTTGAGTGAGTTGATTTTATCCCTTTGTCATTTGTAAGCGCAAGCCTAGTACTTTGATTATATAAATCTTTATAGTCAGTTGGCTGTCCCCGGTCAACTCGAACAGACTAACAAATATATGACTGTAATATGTTAGTATGCATTATGAAACGACTTTAATCGGTTAGGTGTTAGTGAACCACTTAGAACGTGGTTCACACTAACAAACATACGACTGTACTATCTATTCGAATATGTGTTGGTAGGTGTCAGGGTTTCAAAAGGGGACACTATTTATTTAGTGTTTAGCTCTTTCCCTGACGTCTTGGTATTATATATTTGTATTACCCCTTAAATGTTGTAGTAGTATGGGTTTCCTCTTTTATTAAAACACCATGGCAACCTCTTATAAGCGTACCCTGAGTCTTAAAATCACGACAAAGGCTTGGGGTGTTTCGGCAATTGAGGTGTAACATGGGTTGAAGGATGTAGTTGGGGCAGAGCCACGGGTCCTTCAAGGTCTCATTAACGTTTCCAAATCTGTATGGAATGTCACCGTAGTTCATGATAGTGTGAAGGAAAAGTTGCTCGACGAGGTCCTTGTCGTGAAGGGTGAGGTGTGTAATGTGGAGGAAATAGATTCTGATCGTCTATTAGTCAAGATGAAGGTTCCATTAGTGATCCCAGATGAACGGGTTATTAATGAATTGATCAAGTATGGCAAAGTGGACAAAGTAGAACACGAAACCTATCCATTTGATCGAACCTTAGAAAATGGCATCAGAAGAATTTGGTTCGAAACGGTAGAACAACCTCTCCCAAGTAAGGTCATGATAGATGGTCGATTTATCTTGCCATTATGGTACAAGGGGCAAATCAAAGAGTGTAGAATCTGCTTAAGTACAGAACATCTTGCAACAGATTGCCCTAACAAAAACAAATGTCTAGTTTGTGGATCATCTGATCATTTTAAGTGGCGATGCCCGCAGAACAAATATGTCAAAAAGGGCGCTGATAAAAGTGCAGAGCAAGTTGTCTCTAAAGAGAATGTCATAGAACTGGTAGCTGCTGAGATTGTAGCTGAAATCCAGTTTAATGGGAAGCACGTTGCTAAAGAAAATGTCATCGAACCAGTAGTTGCTGAGATTGTAGCTGAAGTCCATGTTAATGAGAAGCATGGTGAAAAAACTAAGAATCCAATCGCTGTAGTTGCAGGCGATGAAATAGAGGTTCTAGATCTTCTTCTTCTTTTCGTTCGCTGATTATACCGCCAGTCCTGTAAGTGACTATCGACATGATCATAAGCGTTAAGTGCGTGGATCCATGGTTTATTAGAGTGCGCTGTGCGGTCTGGAACCTCCGTCTTCAGCACTCGAGGTTTCTGTCAGGGTTACCTCACCCTTACCTCCTTTAGTCGCCTCTTACGACACGCAGAGGATACGGAAGGTGTATTCTAAGCCCCACCTACAGGGCAAGAGGTTCTAGATGAGGGGCTAAGTCTTACTCCAGTAACAAGTCAATCCAAGTCTGATGTCAGAGAGGCTAATTCCACACAAGGTGAAGATGATGATCAATACCCTCTGGAAGAGAGTTTTAATTTAGGACAAGTAAAATTCAGGTCGCAAGATACTGAAACTAACTTTGATTTTCCACTGAGTACACTCAATCTAGACGATTTAAATAATATAGAGAAAGTAATTGGTGTCTCGGATCGATTGAGTGGAACAAAGCGACAGAAAGATAGAGATAGTTCTGACTCAGAAATAGAGGAAAGTGATATAGAAGACGATAATATGTCAGTCGCTGAATCTGATATATCCATTCAAAATCACCCGATGAAATGGTCATGTACAGGTCAGAGGCAGGAGAGGTGTTTGTTCCATATGTGACAGCAAAAGGGGTTAAATATAGGCATCTGCGTAATGATTCAGATATATTAAAATATAAGCATTTGGAAAAAGTTGAGCTAAGTAGTGCAGCGTTTGCGAGTAAAATAGGTAAATGGTCTAAGAGAAGGTCGAAAAAACCCAAAATCTAGTTAGCTTAATAATGGCGGTTATACACATCATTTTATTACTTTTTATGCTGATTTACACACTCAATTGTAGAGGCTTAAATAGTGACATAAAGCAACGCCACTTAGTAGAGACACTGAAAAATTAGCAGATTGACATTGCTTTGATACAGGAAACAAAAATTCAGAAGTCAGAATCATATGATAATTTAGAAAAGATTTCTGGATCCAGAATATTCTATTCGTTATCTCAAAATAATAGTGCAGCCGTAGCAATTGTTATACTCCCTCGTTGTTCAGCCTATGTAAATATAATCTCTTCAGTATCAGGTGCAAATGGTCGCTGGGTGAGAGTCACGCTAGATATACAACAAACACGTTTACGTTGCTGTGTATATATGCACCTGCATCTCATCAACAACGTCGTAATTTTTTTTAATGAGATGTCTACAACAGCACTAGATAATATCACTGAAAACTTAGTAATGGGTGGTGACTTTAATTGTGTCGTAGACAAAGAAAACAGGAATGCAACTTCAACTTATACTGATACATCACATAGAATCTTAAAAGAAATATGTGATAATGAAAATTTAGTTGACACCTATAGAATATCAAAACCTCATGGTAAAGATCTTACATGGTTTTCGGCAGATGGTAATGTTGGTTCAAGGATCGACAGAATTTATGTGAATAGTTTGTTGACTGGGTACTGGAGAGATGTTAATATTAAGTCAGTCGCATTCTCAGATCATAACATGGTTTGTGTAACCTTTGCCAATGCTGATTGGGTAGCAAAAGGGGTTGGGTTTTGGAAATTAAACACAACAATGTTGGGAGAAGAATTTTATAAGAATAATATAGAGAGTTGTTGGCAACATTGGATTGATAGAAAAGCATCATAAAAGAGCACATTGCAATGGTGGGAGGATGTAAAACTGGATTTAAAGTATGTTTCCCGAAAGTATGCTATTAGAAAAGCACGGAAAATACGCAAATGCAAGAAAACACTTCATCGATCACTGATGAAAATTAATGCTAAAGTAAATAATGGTGAAGATAATTATTATGAATTACTGGTTAAAATTAAAAGTAAAATAAGAGATATAGAACAATATGAGTTTGAGGGTGCAAAAATTAGAGCAAGAGACCAGATGCACGCAGAAGGGGAAAGATTTAACTAAATCCCTTAAAGGTATGAAACTAGAAAAATCACCGGGGTGTGATGGCCTTCCAGTTGAATTTTACCAAACGTTTTGGCAACTTGTAGGTCCAATAATTGAAGAATTAGCCAATGAAATCTTTGAGAAAGGCCATTTACCACCAACTATGGCTAGGGCATACGTAAGGCTAATATATAAACGAAATGACAGACGTCTAATTCAGAATTACAGACCAATTTCTCTACTATGTGTAGACCACAAAATAATATCCAGAGCACTACCATTGAAACTAGGTAGTGTTTTAGGAGAAATCATTGGAACAGAGCAGACATGTGTTGTACCTAGGAGGACAATTTTAACCAATACCATGTTAATAAGAGACCTTATACAATTGGTTGAGAAGGATAGCATCCCTTCAGCTGTGATTGCCTTGGACAACGAAAAGGCATTTGACCGTGTGGAATGGGATTTTCTTTTTAATTCTTTGCAATCGTTTGGGTTAGGCTCAAACTTTATTGAATGGGTTAAGATTTTATATACGGATATCAAGAGTAGCTATTTAGTGAACAATCAATTATCTAGAGAAATTGTCTTAGAACATGGTGTTAGACAGGGGTGTTCCCTATCGCCATTATTGTTTGTTATTGTGATGGAATCTCTTAGCATAGCATTAAGGCAAAATAATAACTTTCAAGGCATATGTATTCGTGGCATAGAAATACCACTTAAGCTGTCACAATATGCTATTGACACAACTGTGTTTGCTAGTTCAAACAATGATTTTGCAATTTTAAACCACATACTAGAAAAGTTCCAAAATGCATCTGGTTTGAAAATCAATAAAGGAAACTCCAAAGGATTATTTTTGGGGCCATGGAAAGAGCGGAATGACAAGCCACTTGAAATCAATTGGTCTAATGATACCATTAAGATTTTAGGAATCTATTTTAGCAGGAAACCTAATACAACACAGAATTGGAATGAACGAGTATCTAAGCTTAAGAGAATATTAGCAAATTGGAAGCGTCGTCGTCTTTGAATTTTTGGTGGAGTGTTTGTTGTCAACAACTTGGTATTATCTGGGCTATGGTATACAGCATATGTGGTACACATGCCAAAAACATGTAGAAAAGGAGGTTAATGAGTTGATATTGTCATTCATATGGGAAGAAAAGAATCATTTAGTTTCCCATCGTGTTCTCAATAATGCTAAGTTAGAAGGACTTGATTTAATTGATATTAAAGTGAAATGTGTTTCTCTAAGGTTAAAAGATTTTAATGATGTTATTACACCAGATGAGACGTGGGCATGTGTTTCACGATCTCTCATGGAGAGAATTGTAGAACCATTTCTGGTGGAGCTTGTTTTTACCTAAAAAAAGCCACCTCCGAATAGCCAAATGATACCAGATGTGTTTAAAGATCAAGTCAAGTAGTTAGAAATATTTGACAGATACATGCCTCCACCTATGTGCTGGAAGGAAGTACTAGAACAGCAATTGTGGGGCAATAGTAATATATGTTATAACAATGCAGTACTTTATCTACCATCCTTTGCAAAATATGGCATTCAACATTTATCTGATATGATACACCCTCAAACACGTAGATGGATTTCAATGCAAGAAGTAGCTAGAAAAACACATATGAGGCATATAGATGTCCAGCGGTTGCTAAATAAAATAAAACATGCTGTACCAATTGAATGGTTTCGACTGCCAAATGTAAACAATAATAGTTTGACTCTTCAACCTGCATTAGTTCTTAATGATGAGATGTTAAAATACAAGATGAGATCCAAGGAATGGTACCACATTATGAGACGAAAACAAGTAACACCTCCCATAGCAATTAGGAGATGGGATGACTCAAGCTATAAACCATCCAGTTGGAAAAATGTATGGAAAATCTTACATTCTCCATACATTCCAAATATGGCTCGTGATTTATTGTGGCGATTACTAAATCGACAGCTATGGGTGCGACACTTGACATACAAGTGCAATATTATGACTTCTGATAGGTGTTACTTATGTCAAACAGACGAGGAAACAATCGAGCATTTATTTGCGGAATGTCCAATATCGTCACAATTTTGGGACTATATCAGCCAAATCTTGGCACAATTTGGAGCGAAGCCCATTGTTCTAGAAACGCATGTAGTCTTATTTAGAGAATTTGGATCAAGCGGTGTAAATATCTTAAAGTCTGAAAGGACTATTTTAATAACAATGCTAACCATAGATGTTTGGGCCATTTGGAAACATCGGTGTGCACAGACGGAAAATCCATCTATGGGCAATCACAATAGAGCAATAAAGGCAATATTTCGTTCATTGGTGCTGAATCATATTCCTTGCGAATATTTTAGATTAAAGCAGCATGGTAAAGAAAAAGTATTCAAGGACATATGGTGCAAAACAAACATAGTTTCAATAGAGTTGGGAACTGTAAAAATAAATGAGCCTGCACTAGCTTAAATCATTTAATTACTACAGCTGATTTATCTGTGTCTTTTAATTAACCTGTGTCCTGTACTTCATTTTAGTCTGCACTTTGATATTGTTATGTTTAATAATTCATGTAAACAAATAAACAGACTGGGGTGATTTAATAATCAATCGGTAAAGTAAGTTGCCATTGAATTATAAAATCATCCTGGGTAATTTTAGAAACTTGCACAGGGTGTTATAAGGTTATTTGTTCCCGGGTAATTTACAAAACCTTACAACAAAGTAAATCAAAAATGTAAACAAGAGCGCTATCTATTTCCATCTATTTTTCTGTAATTTTCCTGCTGACTATATATGTTATGCTACTCAAATGCTACTACGCCCGCTGATCTTTAAAGAATCAGCCCACTGGCATCAATGATTGACTTATTTGTCATTGATTGACTAGTCGCTTTTCATTTGTTGAATAGTTGCACTCGCCACACGGGCCTACTACCACACATGGATTGAATGGTAATTTGCAAAACCTTACAATAAAGTAAATCGAAAATGTAAACAAGAGCGCCATCTATTTTTCTGTAATTTTTCTTCCGACTATATGTATTATACTACCCAAATGCTACTACGCCCGCTGATCTTTAAAGAATCAGCCCACTGGCGACAATGATTGACTTATTTATCATTGATTGACGAGGCACTGTTCATTTGTTGGATAGTTGCACTCGTCACACGGGTCTACTACTACACCTGGGTTGAATATTAATGCCTTTGTTAAGTTTTGGTTTGCTATCGGATCTTTATCAGCCTATTGTTTTGTATTTATACTATTTAAGCCATATGTATTTATAGATTGTATTAATGCTCATTATTTATCTTTTGTTTTGGTGTAATATTAATCAGGCTTACTAGTTCACCAGTTTTTTTTCTGGGGGTTTGCAAGCCTTTTTAAAGGAGTTCCTCCGTGAAGTTTGTCCGACTGCGTTAGCGTCGGATTTTCACAAAAAAAGAAGTAGTAGTAGTAGTAGTAGTAGTAGTAGTAGTAGTAGTAGTAGTAGTAGTAGTAGTATTAGTAGTAGTGGCAGTAGTAGTAGTAGTAGTAGTAGTAGTAGTAGTAGTAGTAGTAGTAGTAGTAGTAGTAGTAGTAGTAGTAGTAGTAGTAGTAGTAGCAGCAGCAGCAGAAGCAGCAGCAGTAGTAGTAGCAGCAACAGTAGTAGTAGTAGTAGTAGTAGTAGTAGTAGTAGGAGCAGTAGCAGTAGCAGTAGCAGTAGCAGTAGCAGCAGCAGCAGCAGCAGCAGTGAACGCACACGTTTATTTAGCTCTGCAATTGCTGCCCGAATTTGCTAGTTTCCAGCGCGATTTCGTAAATAAATTTTATACAAATATTTCGTATTAGGATTTCCTTTCACACTTTATGTTTAATTTGTAAATTCTTGTCTTGGTTGGAGCGCATTTTGTGTCTCCATTTTCTAAACGCACTCCTCTTAGCTGGCGGTTTCAGCCATTTAATAAGTCTCCTCTTACTGTGGTCAAAGCAATACTTTTCTCCCCGTGCCAGTATGCTATTTTTATAGGTCGTTGGCTAACGCATTACATTTGGCAAGATCGCTTGAGTGAGTGGATTTAATTCCTTTGTCATTTGTAAGCGCAAGCCTAGTACTTTGATTATATAAATCTTGATAGTCAGTTGGCTGTCCCCGGTAAACTCGAACAGACTAACAAATATATGTCTGTAATACGTTAGTATTTATTAGGAAACCGCTTTAATCGGTTAGGTGTTAGTGAACTACTTAGAAAGTGGTTCAAACTAACAAATATACGACTGTACTCCCTGTTCGTATATTTGTTGGTAGACGTCAAGGTTTCAAAAGAGGACAGACACTATTTATTTGGTGTTTAGCTCTTTCCCCGACGTCATGGTGTTATATTTTTGTATTATATATTGTAGTAGTATGGGTTTCCTCTTTTTTTATAAAACACCATGGTAACCTATAAGCGTACCCTAAGCCTTAACGTAACAACTAAGGGGCGGGGTGTCACGGCTATCGACGTGTATCATGGGTTAAAGGACGTCGTTGGCGCGGGACCTGCTGCTTTGCAGGGGCTTATCAATGTTTCTAAAACTGTATGGAATGTAACAGTGTCGAATGAGGGGGTCAAGGAAAAACTTCTAGAAGATGTTCTTATTGTAAAAGGCGAAGTTTGTAACATAGAGGAAATCGAGTCAGATAGGTTGCTAGTGAAGATGAAAGTTCCACTAGAAATTCCAGATAACAGAATCATGAATGAACTCAAAAGATTGAACGGGAAACGTATCCCTTTGACAGAACTCTAGGAAACGGTGTAAGACGCATCTGGTTTGATAAAGTGGATAGCCCTTTACCAAGCAGATTGACGCTTGATGGTAGCTTTCCAAAAAATCAAAACAAGCCCTCAGTACCAGGAGATAATCGCCCATTAAAGGTTGCAACTGAGTCAAATGCTTCTGAAGCACTCACTACGGAAGCTGTTGTTGTGGTTCATGCCACTGAAAATGACACAAACAAATCATCAAATCCTGTTAAAGTAACTACAGTTGATGAAATTCAAGTATTAGAGGAGGGTATAACCTTAAGTCAAGAAAATAATCAAAATGCAGTGGAGCCAAACGTGGCTGTAAAAGACACGCAGGAAAATGATGATCTTACAGAAGAGCCAGTTTACAATTCCTTAGAAGATGAATTAAAATTAGGACAGGATAAGTTTAGGACTCAGAAGACGGAAAGTTCAGTCGATTTTCCGCTAAGCCCACTTGATTTAAGTCAGCTTGAAGATATGGTAAATGACGCTCCTGCCAAATGTAGCTTAAGTAGCAATAAGCGTCATAAAGAAGACAATAGCTCAGAATCTGAGATTGAAGTAAATGATATGGATGATGATACAATGTCAGTTGCAGAATCAGATGTGTCCATTCAAACACAGAGTTCACAGATGAAAGATGAAATGGTAATGTACCGATCAGAAGGGGGTGAAGTGTTAGTGCCATATGTAACGGCGAGAGGCGTTAAATATCGTCTACTGCGCCATGATTCTGATATTTCCAAATATGAATATTTGTCTGTGGTAGAACTAGGAAACATTGAATTTGCAGGAAAATTAGGTAAATGGGCTAAGAAACGAGCTAAAAAACCAAATCAAGTTAATCTAATGATGGCGGTTGTAAACATCATTTTACAAATTATGATTATCTGCACCATCAATTGCAGAGGATTAAATACCGAATTCAAGCAGCGCCACTTGCTTGAAGAATTAGCAAATGAGTGAGTTGATATTGCTTTTCTACAAGAGACCAAAATCTAAAAAATTGAAGTGTATGAATCTCTCAAAGATATTTCAAAAGGGCAGATTTTTTATTCTTTATCACAAGATAATAGCGCGGGAGTGGCCATTCTTATACTGCCCCGCTGTCTCAACTATGTTGATGTTATATCGTCGTCATCAGATACAAATGGACGATGGATTTGTGTATCAATTGATGTACTAAACAATGTATAACAGACTGGTGGGAGTATGTTAAATCCGACCAGAAACATATTTCAAGGCAGTATTCCATTAGGAAAGCACGTGAAATACGAAAGCGTAAAAAGGCGCTTCAGAGGTCGTTGTGTAAAATTAATAAGAAAATTAATGATGGAGAATATAATTATTACGAACTATTAGTTAAATTAAAAGGTAGGCTACATAAAATAGAGCAATATCAGTTTGATGGGGCCAAAATAAGGGCAAGAGCACAAATGCACACCGAGGGTGAAAAGCCTACACGTTACTTTTGTAACTTGGAAAAAGCAAGAGGTATAGAGAAATTAATGCGCTCACTGAAGACTAATGATGGTGTATCAGTGTCCTCAAATGCAGAGATGATGGAAACAGTATCCAAATATTACAAGTCATTATATAAATCCGAGGGAAGTGATGAAACTGCAACTAGAGATATTTTAGCTAATATAACGCAAAGACTTCCAGATGCATGTCGCGAAAGTTGTGACCAATCACTAACAATTGATGATTTGACAAAATCCCTCAAAGGTATGAAGTTAGAAAGGTCTCCTGGCTGCGACCGACTTCCAGTCGAATTTTATCAAACATTCTGGCACATATTTGGTCCAGTATTAGAAGAAATAGCAGCTAGCATTTTTAAGCATGGCATCTCCCTCCATCGATGGCCCAAGCATATGTTCGGCTTATATACAAGAGGGGTGACAGAAATAAAATACAGAATTATAGACCACTCTCTCTCTCTAATCTGTGTAGACTATAAGATTATTACTCGGGCACTAACATTAAAACTTGGTGCAGTCCTAGGCGAGGTAATTGATGATGATCAAACGTGCTCTGTACCAGGAAGAACGATATTAAATAACACATTGCTTATACGAGACCTTATTCAATTAGTTGAAAAGGATTGCATCCCAGCAGCAATAATAGCACTTGATAACAAGAAGGCTTTTGACAGACTTGAATGAGACTTCTTGTTTAAGTCTTTAGACCATATTGGCTTTGGTTCCAGATGTATTAAATGGGTCAATATTTTATATACTGATATAAAAAGTTGCTATTTAGTAAATAATCATCTATCTGAACCTGTAGTGTTGGAACGAGGTGTCAGACAGGGTTGCTCATTGTCTCCGCTTCTATTCGTCATAGCTATGGAATCGTTGGGGGCCACATTGAGGCAACGTAATGATTTTCAAGGAATATGTATACGTGGCGTAGAAAGGCCACTAAATGTGTCTCAATATGCAGATGATATGACTGTGTTTGCAGGTAAAAATTCGGATTTTAGAATTTTAAATGGAGTATTATCGGATTTTCAAAAGGCATCAGGGCTTAAAGTTAATGGAGACAAATCTAAGGGATTATTTTGGGCGCTTGGAAGGACAGAACTGACAATGTTATGGATATTAACTGGTCAGATGATGTCATAAAGATTTTGGGTATTTACTTTAGTAGAGAACAGGATGTAATAATAAATTGGGAAGAAAGGCTATCCAAGCTAAGGTGTGCATTAGTAAATTGGAAACGACGTCGCCTAACTGTATTTGGCAGGACATTTGTCCTTAATAATTTAATTTTATCTGGACTGTGGTATACCGCTTCTGTAGTTCATATGCCAAAATCAGTAGAGTCAAAGATCAACACGTTGCTTTTGTCCTTCTTATGGGAGGACACACCCATTTAGTATCGCAGTCAATCCTCACCAATGAAAAGCATGATGGAGGCCTGGATTTGCTTAATGTTTTAGCAATGTGTGCTTCGCTAAAACTGAAATTCTTGAATAAGTTACTCACTTCAAACTCATCTTGGTCAAGTGTTGCAAGGACACTTCTACAAAGGTACGTAGATCCATTTCCAGTAGAATGTTTATTTTTGTGCAATAAACTGCCACCTAACCATCAGAAGATACCAAACGTACATAAAGAACAGCTCGAAGCTTTAACGATATTTACACGATCAATGCCACAACCCAGTTGTTGGGAAGATGCCTTAGAGCAGTGTCTTTGGGGCAACGAGTTGATTCGTGATAATGATGCTGGATTATATTTGCCCTCTATGGCCAAAAATGGCATTCAATGTTTACGTGATTTAGTTAATTCAAAATCTCGCAAATGGATCGCGATGCAGGATGTAGCAAGAGCAACATCGATGGGGAATAAAGAATGCAATACCTGGTGGATGGTTCAAATTGCCGAAAGCACATGGCAACAGAGATATGTTGCAACCAAGATTAGTATTTAAGTCAGAGCATATAAAATACAACATGGCATCTAGAGCCTGGTATGGAATGCTAATGCAAGTCGGAGACAGACTCCTGTTGCAGTTAGGCATTGGAACACTTTACGATGCACGCCAAAGAACTGAAAAAATGCGTGGAAACCAATACATCTACCTTGTCTACCAGCAAACGCACGGGACCTGGCATTGCGATTACTCCATCGAAGGCTATGGGTCGGCCATCTGACTTATATGTGCAAAATAACAAGTACAGACCGGTGCTTATTATGTAAAACCGAGGAGGAAACAATAGACCATCAGTTTACACAGTGTTGTATAGCGACAGGATTTTGGGTATATATCAATATGCTCCTTGCTAAATTTGGAATAAAATATGTGAAATTAATGGCTGAAACAATTATGTTCAAAGATTGCTCAACTATCGGACGAATCATTAATAGCAAGGAGAAAGAATTGTTAGTAACCCTAATATCTGTAGGAGTGTGGGCCATTTGGAAACATCGGCGTTCAGAGGTCAGAGATAAAACAGGAAACAACCACCAAAGAGCCATACAAGCTATATTTCGATCATTGTTGATAAACTGCATTCATTGTGAATTTTACAGGCTAGTGGAACATGGAAAAGAAAGTAGATTTAAAGATATATGGCGCAGAACTGGCCTAGTATCAATTGAACATGGATATCTAAAAACTAGCAGAAGCAGAACTTGTATAAGCTAGCACACTCGCTGCTTGTTGTATATTAATATATGGTATTTTATTTTATTTAATTGAGTTAATTTAAAAATTTTAATGTCTTAGAAGACGGTAATTTTGACGAATAACCTAACATTGGGAATCGGTATATTTAAATATCAATTGAGCATCGCGTCAATATTCTGGAGGTGATCCGACTTTCGAGTTCATTAGGTTAACAGAGTATGACATCTTACATATATACAATTAACATCCTGTTGTAAATGTTTACTGTAGGTGTATTTGTTCCAGGGTAATTTACAAAAACTTACAATGAAGTAAATTTAAAATGTGAACCCAGAGCGCCATCTATGTAGTCATAGTTTGTATACTTTTGCTTTGTGCATTTTACGACATAAAGGCTACTACGCCTGCTCGGTATTTAAGAACCGGCCAACTGGCGTCAATGAGTGACCTTTTGTTACTTATTGACGAGTCACCTCGCCTTAGGTAGCAATGACTTCCAATCAGATTAAGTACAGCATATTCAACATTACGTTTTATTTTGTTTTGGAAATGTGATAACCTAAATCTAACAAGATGATATCAATTTGTTTTCCCTCGCTGTGGCGTTTGTTTAACTATCCGGTTGATGGTGATGAGTTCTACACAATCACATCCGAAACAAAGCTTAGTGGGTTCAAGACTTGTGTCTCAGTTATTTTTAGGTGAGCGGAAATAGGAGGGTTTCATACACTCGTGTGTAAGAATAATAATACCGGACCAGTTCACACGTTTGACATACGCCAGAGATGGAAGCAATAACTCCCTAATATATTTCTTTTCTAGTTTTGAAGTGTCCAAGGTGCCTGGAGCGCGGGTATCTTCCTCTCTACTAAGACAATGTCTAGTACTGTCAATTGTATCTTTTAGTGAATTTACCTTTCCAGGTTATCCATCCATTATATGACGTCATAATCAACTACACGACGTGTAGGGTGACATCATAATCATTACGTCATGAATGACTAAATTTAGTCCGTCTTAAATGACGATATTTAGTCCGTCTTAAATGCTTAATAGTCCGACACGTTGTTGCCTACGAATTGTATGTCTTTACTTATTAATATTCTGTTAAATATTTTGAAACTAATTTGAATGGGTGCTGTTGCTGCCTAACCAGTCAAATTATTTTCAAAATCTTCAACAGCTTACCTCTATAGTTTTCTGGAAATTAATAGTCAGTGAGTTCCGGGATCGATCCATCCCAACACGGGCGAAGCGTGGTTGGAGCTTAGCTAGAGATGGGCGGGGCATAGCTTAAACTGGAAAGGTCAATTGGTTAAGATGGCATGCGACGTACTTAACATAACTTTAATGGGAGTGATTATATATGAGGTGCACCTGCTGTAGGTGTAGAGACGACAGTACCATCATCAAAGTCAATGGTAACGTTAAAATGCGAGCCTCGTGTCACGTGTATCTTACACTCGATATAATCATCGATCCGAGATGACTGGGTGCAGCCGAATGTCATATCACGGATCCGCGCCTGAACCTGACAAAATGGAAAAACGCAATTTAAACGTTGGGCATTGTCATTGTGAAGGAATACAATCTGAACATATATAGCTTAATTAATACAGGGCCTACATTATATTAAATTTTCTTAAAGCAGGCCATTTGCATCGAAATGGTTCGATCCATTTCTAGCTATGCTCCGCCCCTTTCTAGCGTGCTGGAATCGATTTGAAAGATAGAAACCCAACTTTCCAGAATATAAATTTCAAGGTGCCTATACAGGTAAGCTGTTGGCTATTTTGAAGCCACTGTGACTATGACAGTAACGGCTCCCCGTAATATTACTTTCAGAATATTCAACAGAATGTTTAGTAAATTCTAAATTTATCAAAGACATACAATTCGCACCTCAGTGATGGACTTTTAGATGTTTATTGCATGGATATGTGCCATTACGAGTGTGAAGTCAGCTAACTAGTGGCATAATTGATTATGCCATCAGCTATTTGAGTGACAATTCGTATCCCTCCATCCGTCGTACACAACCACCTAGAAACGTTGAGTGTTAACAGGCAAACCGGAAAGCCCTCTCCAATAGGGCATCCGAGACATGGTCCATGACTTTACTAAATCATGTAACAGTGGCGTACACGTGGACGCGGCTGCGCAGACATTGTATGGACTCAACATATTCTTGTGCCAGTAGCCATGTCCAAGCACTGCGATTTACACAAAATGGGCAATGACATGTAACGAGCTTTTCGACGCCATTAAACACCCAAAGATGTACTGCACCAGGCCAGTTGCAAAGAAGATTAGTTGCGCTAGCGAGACTACTTCTTGCAGACACCAAGAGTACGGGTCAAGTCAAGGAATTCTGCGGAGTTTGAGACACCAATCGCCTCCCAACAGAGAGATGAACTATCCCATGTGCTTTTCACATGTTACCATACTGTTTCATTGAAATATGTACGGGAAAATTCCACAAGACCAAACACCCGTGTCCATACTTGGTATGCCACTAGAGATGGAATATGCCGACGACGTGGACGTCATGGACTAGGAAACCCCCCATTGACGAACTACTCCGTATAGCTGCAAGCAGACTAAAAATTGAGAATCTCTTTATGAATGAGTCGAAGACAGAATTCACACACTTATGCCTAATAAAGCATGATACTAAAGAAAATGACGATCTACTTCGTGGATGGGAATCACGGAGGTCAAGTAAAATCATGGGCTCACTGCTCTACAATACTGCTGACATTGCTGCACGCTGGCACATGGAGAACATAGCTTTCCCGCAATAATCGCTATACCCGCAAGAACAACGTTTCATAAAACGTTAACAATATTTATGCGGGAAATGTTCTCCACGAGCCAGCGTAATAATACAATAGCATATGGGAATAGCAGTATATAATGCTATTATTATGGCAATGGAGATGCATAACATGTAGTAGCAGCAGCAGCAGCAGCAGCAGCAGTAGTAGTAGTAGTAGTAGCAGCAGCAGCAGCAGTAGTAGTAGTAGTAGTAGCAGCAGCAGCAGCAGTAGTAGTAGTAGTAGTAGCAGCAGCAGCAGCAGTAGTAGTAGTAGTAGTAGTAGCAGCAGCAGCAGCAGTAGTAGTAGTAGTAGTAGCAGCAGCAGCAGCAGTAGTAGTAGTAGTAGTAGTAGCAGCAGTAGTAGCAGCAGCAGCAGCAGCAGCAGCAGTAGTAGTAGTAGTAGCAGCAACAGTAGCAGCAGCAGTAGTGGTAGTAGTAGTAGTAGTAGTAGTAGTAGTAGTAGTAGTAGTAGTAGTAGTAGTAGTAGTAGCAGCAGCAGCAGCAGTAGTAGTAGTAGTAGTAGCAGCAGCAGCAGCAGTAGTAGTAGTAGTAGTAGCAGCAGCAGCAGCAGTAGTAGTAGTAGTAGTAGCAGCAGCAGCAGCAGTAGTAGTAGTAGTAGTAGCAGCAGCAGCAGCAGCAGTAGTAGTAGTAGTAGCAGCAGCAGCAGCAGTAGTAGTAGTAGTAGTAGTAGCAGCAGCAGCAGCAGCAGTAGTAGTAGTAGTAGCAGCAACAGTAGCAGCAGCAGTAGTGGTAGTAGTAGTAGTAGTAGTAGTTGTAGTAGTAGTAGTAGTAGTAGTAGTAGTAGTAGTAGTAGTGGTAGTAGTAGTAGTAGTAGTAGTAGTAGTAGTAGTAGTAGTAGTAGTAGTAGTAGTAGTAGTGGTAGTAGTAGTAGTAGTAGTAGTAGTAGTAGTCAATATTGTCAACGCACTGGCTCAGAATCTTCAATAATTGAAAAAATTCAAAAATTTAAGATATTTTGGTTTATCCTACTGCCTGAGATTTGTCATTTTGTTTGAGGAAAGCCATATGGCATTAATGTTAACCCTTTACTGGTTAAATTTGTTCAGTAAAATCCAAATATGCGCTTACTTATTTAATGTACATTTGCAGGCACAGACAAGGTCATTCCCGAGAATACACCACTGGAACGACTGTCTCGGTTCCCGAGCCAGTCATTACAGTGGTAAATTTTCAAAAATACTCCAATCCCCGTCGGCAAATGGACATTGCCCAAGATCACTAAATTGACCGTTTTTGGCTGACCATCATGCAAGGGTTAATGTTGAATGATTGAGATGGATATTATGGATAGCTATTTGAGTTTTGCTTTTACCAAGATGTCACGTAGATTCGGATTTTTCTTGAACGCAATTACTGGTCGCTTGTTAAAGGGTTGTTTCAGTTTCTCCTGTAGGTTTTGATACTCATCTTTCAAAATTTTGGAAATTTCAACGTTTTTCCGATTATAGGTCAGAATGAATGGAATTTTGTCACGTTGATCAGATAAGCCTGGGTCCGAGTTTATTCCCCTTGGCCACTGTGTTTCGAGTTCTTTAATCCAAAACGATTCTCGAAGTTTTCTTTGTTTATCAGTTTCTTCTGCCGTATCTGAAAGGGGTGGCTGTTCAATCGGCATAATTTCAAAGTCACGAAGGACTAAATGGTCAGGAAGATTAAAATGTTCGGAAACATGTGTGTCTTCCTCTAGCCTAATATCTGAGAGGTGTCGAGTTGCCCGCCATCTTAATGGACATTTGGTTTCGCCGACATACTGTTTTTGGCACAATTTGCATGAAATTAGATAAATAACATTTTCAGAGTCACAATCTAGATTAGACTGAAGTTGGAACTTGCTTTTGTTCTGAAAGCTCGTGAAAGTATTCTGGTTTGGGAGAAATTCATCTAACTTGCACCTTTTCTTTCCGCATTTGCGAGATTCGCCTACACCTATAATAGGACGATTGTGAGAAATTTTGGTAGGCCGACGATTTGAGGCATTATCTGGAATGGATTCCAAGCCGTCTAATGTTTCAGATTTGATTTTGCGCAAGAATCGTGAGGAGTAACCTCGTGGTTTGAGGGCTTTGAATAGGGTAGAGCACGCTTCTTCAAAATTTTTTCTATCACTAGAATTCCTGTGAAAACGGATTATTTGTGATTTAACTATTCCTTTAAAAGTATGTGGTGGATGGAAAGATTTTTTGTGCAATAGCTGATGCGAATCGGTTGGTTTGAAATACACTTTGTAGTCTAAGTAGCCAGTTGTTTCATACTTTAGACCTTTATATACAGTTACATCCAGGAAATCTACGGACATCTCGTCAATGGTTGCTTTTAATTTGATATTCGGATCGTGATTGTTCAGAATTTCGAAAAATTCATCAAACTCTGCCTTTGTGTGTTGCCAAATCATGAAAATGTCATCAAGGTACCTGCGATAAATGAGGGGATGTTTTGGACACTTTTCTAACGCTTCCTCCTCCCACTCTGCTACGTAAATATTGGCAAAACATGGGCTAAAGCGCTTGCCCATCGCACAGCCGCAAATTTGTTGGTAAATTTCGCCATCGAATTCAAAATCATTGCCTTTCAGACTCAGCTCTAATAGAGCTATTACTTCTCTGTCTGGCCTGTTGGTGTCTGGGTAGTTCACGAATGCTCTACGGATAGAATTTATACCCTTCTCGATGTCAATGTTTGTATACATAGCATCGATGTCAAGCGTGACCAAGAATGAATTTGGAGGTATCCAGGTCTCAGAGACCTGTGATAAGAAGTCTTCTGTGTTTTTCAAGAAGCTGGGGTATCTATTTGCTATTGGCTGTAGATGGTAATCGATGTATTCACTGATTCTGTAGGATTCTGAGCCACAATCAGAGATTATAGGTCGCCCGGGCGGTGACATTGTGTCCAACCACGAATCTATGGGTTTATGAATTTTTGGCAAAAGATAGAAAGTCCGTGGTTTTGACTCAAGTTTAGCAAAGAGATACTTATGTTGCTTTTCGGTGATCTTCTTGCTATCGAGCAATTTTTGAAGAATCTCATTAAATTTGCTGCAATTATTTTGCCAAAGTGGTTTGCTTAGTTTCTGGTAATGCTTTGGGTTACTAAGTTGTCGTTGTGCTTCACGTTTATAGTTATCTTTAAGCATTATTACAGTCGCTGACCCTTTATCTGCAGGTTTGATGACAATTTCGCTGTTTTTAGACAATTCAATTAAGGCCTGGCGTTCCTCATAGGGTAAATTTGGTTGATCATTAGGGAATTTAGAATTTTTAACACGTTCTGAAAAGAGTTCTATGCTTTCACCGATCGCTGGGTCCAGGATTTTTACGTTTGGTGCCCAGCCAGTTTTTTCAATGAATGGTGGAATGTTACTATTAGAGTTACGAAAGAAGTCTGCTAACTTAATACGGTGACTAAATTCAGATGTTTCCATACAGCCATTATCTAAAAGAGCATCCAAACCTGTTTTAGGTTTTGGTGTTGGGACAAATGTAAGACCAAAATTGAGCAGTGACTGCTCTGCTTCACATAATGGGGAGCCAGTTAAATTGACAATATTACTGCCCAGTCCTGTTTCCGGGCGGATGTTACCCTGGCCCTTGTCTAGTTTAAATTTAGGAATTTAAGCCAGGCAGAATACATCGAGTTAGCTGTCTTCTCAGTCCAATGAATGTTATCCTTAACAACATTAAATTCGGAGAGTCTAAGTGCAGGAATGACAGTCACAGATTTTGATGATTCAGCCGTCGAATTGATGGACTGAATCGCCAACTTCTGCTGAGCTGTCAACCGACTTGAATAGTTAAGTTTTGCGAAGTAAATCGCAGTCTTTGGGAATTTGGACTTAATCGCACTGAGAAGCAGCATTAATCTATGTTTTGAACTAGAGATGGGTTCATTCATATCATTAATGCCAATGTTGATCACTATTTTCTCTGGTTTAAATGATCCAGTGTACTTTTGAATTAGTCCTCTAGCATGACACAATTTAGCTCCTGGGTAGCAGGCAACTTGCGTTTCAGGGTGGGGCTCAACATTAATGCGACTCAGGTTCGAAGCTCCAAAGATGAGTACTTTGTTCGTGAGAACAGGTAGTCGCCAGTCAATTTTGTTTTCGATTTCATGACGAAATTTCCAAAAAATGTTTCTCTCCAACATGGTGGGTTGTTGGGGTCTATTTGCAAATTTAATAGGACGCACCTCCGGTGCATTACTTGGACCTGGAGTTGGAGAGAAGCTGGGCTGTGGCAGTTTCCCTGTTGGGGATGGGGTCTTGAGACCCGATGGTTGACTGCTCTTGGGGGATTTCTGAGAAGCGCCAGTCCGTGGACCAGATTTGCTACCATTAACCCTTTCCCTCTGTGGCAAGGGCGGATATTCGTTTGGGTCATTTAGATTGCCTAGTGGAGAGTCAGGTAGTGGGATTAATGATGCTTCAAATAGCATATCTCTAGGGCCAGAATCTAATGGTAGCAATGGAGAGGTTTTATTGTCTACTCGTTTTGTGACTGGCGGCGAAGTTTCAGGTGATCTGAGGCGTTTTTTCATTTGTGATTGTGGGGCCACAGTTGGTATCATGACCAGAGGCGTGGCTTGTGCGAGATTTTGAGTTGGTTGCTGAGATGGATCTATCGGTCGCACAAAATCGTAAAAAGAACTAATCGCATTAATGTCGAGCTTTCTATTATAATTGTTTTTTGCCCAGCGTATAGCATTGGATTTAGCACGACCTAGGTCTAAATGTGGCATTGCCTGTGTGAGGACTACTTCAGTTCTAATACTACCAAGTTGTTCATTATAGTGATTTAACATGGCCTTAATGGTAGATTTTGCCCACTCAAAATTCACATTCCAGATGGCAAAGTAGATGTCATCATTTGGTATAGCTGGCTTACAAAATCCATTCAGCTCTTCCACCTTCCTGCTAAGCCCATCAGGGAGAGTTTCGGCATCTAAATGCCTACGTAGCGTAGCAATATGGTGGAAGCACTGAATTATTTGGTAATACAGCTTTACCAGGCGCGCATGCGCAGATGAACCCCCTTTACCATCTCCATTCTTCCTACGACCATTCTTCCTCGCAATAGCCATTCAGACAGACAATCGTTCAATCTAACTAGCAATCAGACAGGCAGTTGAGCAGGTAAGAACGATTCGATCAGGCAAACTCAAATTCAAGCACACAAATTCATTCACATCAACTACAAATTGAACCAATATATTACTTACACCTGAAAGACAAATTATAGAATTAACATGTAATATGCAAGGGTTAACAATACAACAATGCAATACGCAATATTATAAGTTACTCACAGTAATTATGGACACCGTCAATTGGCTAAATGCATTTCACATGGATGTGCTTCATCAGTAGCCTGTATGACAAATCTGTCAGTCCTTCAGTATAGACAGCCTTATATACGTTTACTGAATCACTCAATCTCCTTTGAAAAACTACTCTATGGTTTAATTTGAACAATTGAACTTTGTGCAAGGTTTGAATTTCCTTTGATTCGGGTTTATCACAAACATCATTAATAAAGCCAATGATTAGTGGACTGGTTTCACTCCACACAGATTAGTGAAATTTTACTCTTCCGAATTGGATTGATAAGTGAGTAGTGTTTCCTTCACGAGATCATGAATCGATCATTCAAAGGTGTTATATGCTTTTGTTGGGACACTCAATTTTGCCCTTTGATTCCTTTTGATCATTTGATGCCGAAAAAATCAATCAAGTTTGGAGGACATATTTTGTCATTTTATAGAATTTTGTTCGCCACACCGGAAAGGCCACTGCAGTGTTAATATTTAAACTTTGTTCATACATGTAGAAAGAAAGTAGTATTCAGCTCCCTTAATTTTATGTGAGTGAGTGGCTGGACGGACACACAGAGAGCCGGATGGCTGGCAAGGCAGATGGACAGATCCATCCATCCATCCATCCAACCATCCATCCATCCAGACATCCAACCATCCAACCATCCATCCATCCCACGCCCCCATCCATCCACGGAAGGATGGGGAGGCGGGAAGGATGGGGAGGTGGGATGGGGACGGGCATAAAGGAAGGATAGAGCCTAGTCGGAGAGAGGGAGGAAGGATCCATCCATCCATCCATCCATCCATCCATCCATCCATCCAACCAACCCACACACCCATGGAAGGAAGGGGATTGGGGATGATTGATGGGCAGGATCCATCCATCCATCCCACCATCCACCCACCCATACATCAAACCATCCATCCATCTATTCATCCATCCATGGAAGGGAGGGAAGAAGGGATGGGAAAGATCCATCCATCCATCCATCCCGATGTGGAGATGGAATGAGGGATGGGAAGGAAGAATGGAGTGGGCATGGCTGGATAGACGGGGAGGACTATCCATCCATCCATCCATCCATCCATCCATCCATCCATCCATCCATCCAACCATCCATCCATCCATCCATCCATCCATCCATCCATCCATCCATCCAACCAACCGTCCATCCATCCATCCCACACACCCATGGAAGGAAGGGGATTGGGGATGATTGATGGGCAGGATCCATCCATCCATCCCACCATCCACCCACCCATACATCAAACCATCCATCCATTCATCCATCCATTCATCCATCCATCCATGGAAGGGAGGGAAGGAGGGATTGGAAAGATCCATCCATCCATCC
>CM067372.1:144163753-144253753 GCA_034401795.1 Chaetoderma sp. LZ-2023a
TTTAACAGCTGACTTGTATACTTACGTTGAAAGTGGGACTTTGGACATTTAAGGTTCCAACGGTATGAATCGATCCCAAGATGAGCAACACATGTGGGAGCTATGCTAGAAATGGGCCCTCAATTAGGTGCAAGGCTAAGGATTTATGTGATACAATGGATGTCAGAATCAGTCGCATGGTTAAAAAAGTACAGGATTTGAGAATGAAATCCTTTCCGCATTGTGGACCTTCCTGGCATTTCCCTTCCGTATTCAGATACTAGAGTATAGTCATGGAATTGTAGTAACTTACCCGGATAACGTCTAGTACTGGGCCAATAGCGGGCCAATACGACCAGGTATTTACCCAGTATCGGCCCAATAACCTGAATTATCAGGGTATAATATAAATGGCATGCTTAAGCACAGTGGTACATTATAAAACTCGTGTAATCCATTCTGAAATGAATAAATTGTATCCTAGACCAAATAGGCATATATCCAGCAGGTGTAAAATGAAAATTTATTCGATATGAATACAACTCTTTTCAACCATACACAACTCATACGAGCGGTTTTTAAAAGAATATTCAGGAAACAATATCTGAGGACGTGTTCACGTAAGAGAGTTAATCTGGAGTACCGCCATGCATACTCCAGTACATTCTCGCAACACCATCGGGCCGTACTAATTCACCTTTCCAGAGTACCCACCCATCATATGACGTCATAATGAACTGCGTGATGTATACAATGACATCATAATGAATACGTCATGAATGACGTCGTCAAGTACGTCACGAACGCATATTTGACGACGGTCTATGCGTTGTTGTACAAATTGTTTGCTTTTACTATTTAATAAATACTCTGTTGAATATTTTGAAACTAATTTGACTGGGCGCTGTTGCTGCCATAGGCAGCAACAGCACCCAGTCGAATTAGTTGCAAAATAGTCAACAGCTTCCCTGTATAGTTTTCAGGAAATTGATAGCTAGGGCATTCGGGGATCGATCAATCCCAACACGGCGAGGTGTGGGTGGAGCTTAGCTAGTGATGGGCGGGGCATAGCTAAAAATGGAAAGGTCCATTACGTCGTTAGCTATGTGGCAGAGGGTCAGTCTGGAGTTACGACGTCACGGAGGATTAAGCCTCTGCCGGCGGGAGAATGACTCCAGTATGGCGTTACTCCTGATTAAATCTCTGATGTGAACACGGCCTTTAGATTCTACTTGATTTCAAAATAACATAGCTGGGTGTTTGCTCTGAAATCAGCGCAGGGGCATTCCACGTATCAAATGCTTGGACTATACGATGAGAAATTATAAGCTTCCGCATACTATAGCATTGTGGTTAAATGTGTAGGCATTTTTATTATGCATATGTTAGATTTTCAAAATGTGCCAGTTTCGGGAGACGTTAAAGGAAAGGATCGTGGAATTAACATATGCCCTTGAATGACAGCTTTATATAATAATCAATCTATACCCACATGTGAAAAACAGAAATAAGTCATAAATATAAGCTCAGTTATATTCGCGTTAAGCTGATTAGTCACTGCGTCATACAGTTAAAATACTGTCTAGTTTTAGCATAATTTGACTGAAAGCCGTTGTTTCCAGAGACAGGGTCTACATTCAGTCAAACGAATGTCAAAATATTCAATAGACATCAAATTGCGACCTTGGAAATCATTTTGACCGAAACTTGTTGCTTCCACCAGAAAAAGTGACTTTCAAATATAATGTTTTCAAAAGGATCAATAGTGAATTTCGCAGTGGCGAGTTAATCGCTCTACATAGGCGCCTATAGAGAATACTATTCATACCGCTTACAAAACCATATTCAGGTGTGCTTTCGTTATATTTAGGTAGGCCTATGTGGTGGTATGCCGGCACACACAGCTGCCACGCGGCGGAGTGAGAAGCACCAGCACGGTCACTAATTCACCTTTCCAGAGTATCCATCTACCATCTGACCTAGTATGACGTCATAATCAGCTCAGCGCGTGTATGACGACTCACAATGATTACGTCACAAAGGGTTCCATATAGACAGTCACCTAATCTCAAATACTCCGACACGTTGTATGAATTTTATGTGTTTGTATTTCTTTGTTATTTAATAAACATGCTGTTGAATATTTTGAAACTAATTTGACTGGGCGCTGTTGCTGCCTTAGGCAGCAACAGCACCCAATCAAATTGGTTTCAAAATACTCAACAGCTTAAATGTGCAGTTTTTTGGAAATTGATAGTCAGGGTGTTCAGAGATCGATCCATCCCAATACGAGCGAGGTGTAGGTGGAGCTTAGCTAGAGATGGGCGGGGCATAGTTAAAACCAGAACGGTCCATTGGTTCCAAGTTAAGCGCTCATATATTTATTAAATGCGTTTTCGCAAATAATCCCGATTCATTGTGTGTACGAGGATTACCATTTGTTATTTCCCCTTTCCGTTCCTTTAATCCTGACACGAGTAACAGAGCTTGCGACGGACGAACAAATTACAGAACTATCAAGTGCATGTTCATATTTGTAAGTTTTTACAGACACGTAAAGGTCAATTTTAAAAATTCCTCTTAACACTTTGAACCCCCAAATTAGCAAATACAAGAAAAATCACTTGCCGAAATGTTTAGAATTTCAAAATCTGGCAAATGCTCTGTAGGGTAATTTGAAGGTGCCTATAGCAGCACCTACCACAAGTAAAATTAGTTTCAAAATATCAAACAGAGTACCTGTAAGTTTATCTTGAAATTGAGCTACGCGGACTTCAGCGGTCCAAAAAGCGAAATCTGTGCATACAGATTACATATATGTACCTCCCAATGACCGGTATCTGTTTGCTGATTTAACGAGCTGTCCTGGGCGTGTATTTCCGCTGCGTAGCGTCCAATATGGCGAGGGTTGTAAGTGATAGTAGTCTCAGAACTCTTGGCAGTGGGGCCTGCATAGTCGCTAAAGTCTCCCCAGAACACTACACCATCACCGGTAGTCACGTTCAATTCAAATGTTCCAGGTGCCAATACCTCATATAGATCTGTTAAATATTTAGAAATAGGACAAGCAACAACAAACATCATTTCGTGAAGATTATTATCCCCACGTTTTAAAAAACGTCGGGGATATTGTAGTCCCCTCCGTCCATCTATCCGTCTGCCCGTCTATCCGCCTCCCGTCTGTCCGTCACGCTATCTCCTCCCAAGCCGTTGGGTGGAATTCAACTAAATTTAGTATGTGGGTTACCCATATGATTCCGCTTTGCATGACGATATTTACATTTGGCTCTGCCCCCAGGAAGGGTGTGTGTGTGCGTGCGTGCGTGCGTGCGTGCGTGCGTGCGTGCGTGCGTGCGTGCGTGCGTGCGTGCGTGTGTGTGTGTGTGCGCGCGCGCGCGTCCGTGCGTGCGTGAGTGTAAAAATGTCAAATCACTCGTAACGCACCTCCTTTGAAACCGGTAGACGGAACTCAACCAAATTTGATATGCGAGTTACCCATATTATTGCGGAGTGCAAGAGGTCATTTACATTTGGGCGGGGGATGTGTCAAAAGGTCAACAGCGCCCAGTCAAATTAGTTTCAAAATATTCAACAGAATATTTATTAAATAGTAAAAGCAAACAATTTGTACAACAACGCATAGACCGTCTTCAAATATGCGTTCGTGACGTATTTATCGACGTCATCTAAAAAAATAATAATGCTGGAATTTTAATACATTTTTTCAATATTCTTTCCATCTAGCAATTTTTCGAAACGAAATCCTTATCACTCAGAATTCCTCAGAATTCACCTTTCCAGAGTATCCATCATCTGACCTCGTATGACGTCATAAGCAGCTCAGCACGTGTATGATGACGTCATAATCATTACGTCACAAAGGGTTCCATATAGACCGTCACCAAATCTCAAATGATCCGACACGTTGTATGAATTGCATGTCTTTGTAATTCTTTGCTATTTAATAAACATGATGTTGAATATTTTGAAATTAATTTGACTGGGCGCTGTTGCTGCCCAACAGCTTACCCGTATAGTTTTTTTTGGAAATTGATAGTCAGGGTGTTCAGAGATCGATCGATCCCAACACGAGCGAGGTGTGGGTGGAGCTTAGCTAGAGATGGAAAGGTCCATTGTCTGTAACTCGTTTTGTTCTCAGTAGCTTTGGTAACCATTTAATGGTTAAGCTGCTCAAAATGGCTTTACAATTCACGGAGAACACGTTTTTAGGATTTTCTTGATCAGTCTTGACAATGGTCCTTTCCAGAGTACCCACCCATCATATGACGTCATAATGAACTGCGTGATGTGTGCAATGACATCATAATGAATGACGTCATGAACGATGTCGACAAGTACGTCACGAACGCATATTTGAAGACGGTCTATGGGCTGTTGTACAAATTGTTTGCTTTTACTATTTAATAAATATTCTGTTGAATATTTTGAAACTAATTTGACTGGGCGCTGTTGCTGCCTATGGCAGCAACAGCACCCAGTCTAATTAGTTACAAAATATTCAACAGCTTCCCTGTATAGTTTTCAGGAAATTGATAGCTAGGGAATTCGGGGATCGATCAATCCAAACACGGCGAGGTGTGGGTGGAGCTTAGCTAGTGATGGGCGGGGCATAGCTAAAAATGGAAAGGTCCATTAACATGGTGAAAGGATTAGTGCTGTAATAGCTTAACATTTCTGAGCTTGAAATTGTGCATTATTTTTATTTGTTCCATCCACATCTCCGACAGTGTGTTTTGGGTGGAGATTTTCGTATAACAAAACATAAAATTGGGCTGGCCTTATCGTTAAGAAAAAAATTTCTGGGTGGATCCTTGCATTCTTGGCCAGGCACGCATTCAGGCATACATACTGCCAACAAAAGAAGTCGACGTTAGCAAAAGGGAAGGAAAGTATTCAGTAGAATGTAAAACATAATAGAAGACACATATATCCCTGCGAGGAATTGACCACATTTATGACTATAATTTGTGGTCCATAAGGAAGTTGCATAGCACAGATTTTACTATGCTTACACATTAATCAATGGAGACAACCGATCTATCAATCATTATATGACGTCTTAATCAATTACGTTACATGTAGGTTGACGTCACAATCATTATATTATGGCATATTATAACTCCGTCATGAAGCACGAAAACTATGTCACGTGTACGAATTGTATACCTTTGATGAATTTACAAATTAATACACATTCTGTTAATTATTTTGAAACTAATTTGACTGTGAGCCCCAACAGCCCCAGTCAAATTAGTTTCAAAATATGCAATACATTTTCCTTTATAGTTACCTAAGATTGGGATTGTAGGAAGTCAGGGTTCAACGTATAGGCCTATAAATCGATCCCAACACGCGCAACCCGTGGGCGGACCTTAGCTAGAAATGGGCGGGGCATATCTAGAAATGTGTCCCTCTATTGTGCATTATATCTATCCTAGTTTTTATCCGGCAAATATCATCTTCGTTTGAACAATGGCACACTTGTTTAATTGATTCGGATATCGGAATCCATTATACGCGACAGTACACGATAAACAAACAAACAATTCCGTTTGAATACCAATTAAATATCTTACCTTTAATTAGCGAGTTTGATCTGTTTACATACCAGATATTTGTCTTAAATCATTGACCTATGAAACTATGTTGTCTCAATCACAAAGGAATGCTGTTTAATATTTAGAAAATAATTTGACTGCCACCTGTTGCTGCCAGCAACAGGTTCAGGCAAATTAGTTTCAAAATATTCAACATAATATTCTGTATATCATAAAAACTGTGCCGCTCTGGTTCGAAAGGGTTACTTAGGGCTAAGCGTGATTAAAAGAATATCAAAAAAGATGCTTTTGTTATCTACACAGCCAATTATCAGAGAACAATGCGAGTGTTCGCAATGTCGTATTAATTATTCATAGGAAGTCGTAAAACGAAGAGGAAAATATGACGATGTTATTTTGTATTCCTTATGTTGTTGAGGGTAAACATGGCGCATAGAATGTTAGTTGAAAGTTCTATTGCAATGTGTTTATCGAAAGATTGTTGATTTTATGTGTTCCAAAAACATCCTTGACAACTTGTTCTTCCTAGGTGTAACTAAACGCGTGTATAGGCTACTTGTTTGCGTGCGTATATGGGTGCCATTTTTTCTGAGCAATTTTAAGGTAGATATTGATGAAATACCGTAAGCAACATAAAATCAGCTTTTTTGTTCCACAACATCCAAGGTAGCTGAATAGGTTATATAGAGAAGCTGGCAAACCTTGGCATAGATGATTAGAAATATCTTCCAACAAACTAGGAAAAAGTTGGAGCCAGACAGACAAGATTCATTGTTCTTATTTCCATTGTTATGGTAAATATCACACAATTTTTAATCCATTTTGTGAAACATACCTATTGCTTTATTTTGCTGACCATCATTCATAGAATGCAAGGAAACAATTTTTGCCATATATTCAGAGCTATTTTGATATTCATATTAGAGAAATACCGTAAATCACCTACAAATCCATTAAATATCTGGCAGACAATTTCTACTATAACCAAATAATGTGCATACCATACACACTTGTTAAACCTTGCACAGATGTCAAGAATAATATATGTCTGCCAAATATAATAATTGCGTCTCATTCATTTCAAGGTTAGGTTGAGGTTATTCTGATGTCCCTTCTTATTAGTGATTACACCATATTTAATGTCACTACCTACATGCAAATATCTTTTTCACATCTGTACACATTAGTCATAATCGTCTTTGTCAATGTTTGCAACATCATAGTCATTGGTATTCTCACATTAATTGCATTTGCACAATGCAGTGCATGAAAGATTGTTTCTAATACAGGAGCAAATGGTTTTTGCCAGAACATTGCCCTCGACAGCCACAGTTGATGAGTTCAATAATTGCTTGCGGTGCTGGTAGCGCGAAACATTTCACTGGAATAACTTTCTCATCTTCGGTAATCTCCCATCCATTTCCAGACAGTGGTGGAATATGAGGTCGCTTTGCTGATGCTGACACTCACGTTTGTTCTTTGTACACGAGGTTTCAATGCAGGAGGTAGCTTTTTACCCTCTGCATTCTTTGCTCAGAATAGCTCCCATCTTAACTGGGTCACGTTGGTTATGGAACTTGCATTTGAGTATCTCATGCAAATAAATTTCTCTATGGTTTTAATGTTGGCAAGTGGGTCAAACAAATCTTCACCAAAATGTTGAAAAGTGCTAATGGTCTCATTATCAGGTTCAAGGATGGGGTATGTAGTAATCCATTTCTTCCTTGATACCCCAAAGAACTTTCCTCCCCAATCAGCTCCGGAGAAAGCATGCAGACCATGCAGCCCTCTACATTTCTAATTTCCAACTGCCAAACAACTGTTTCCAACGGTTATTCTTCTATAGTATTTCCCCTTACCAGTAACGAAGGTGATATGTCCTTGAATTGAATTGTTAGCAAAGAGATCTAGTAGAAAAACAAAAACATCAGGGTCTGGGGAGTGCACATCAATGTCCCGCATTTCATCACTTTGTTGTACTGCATCAATGACATGAAGTGGAAAAGGTGTATCGACTTCTTCGTGTGTATGTTGGAAGATGTCAAGTTTAACCAGATTTGGTCTGTTAGCATGGGTAGATGTTCAATAGAAAACGATTAGAGCAGGTTCGTTGTTAGAAAACACACATAGCAATGCCTTGCCCAGATACCCAGTCAGCTCTGATTTGGTTCCACATGTGAAAGTACATGTTAAAGTAGAATCTTAAGTGGGACAAGTTTAATATTTGTTGAGTGTCCTATCTGAAATTTTACTGGATGTATTCTGCCTTCAGAATAACCAGTCAGCAGTCATTTTATAGCAAGGACAAAAGCAGCCGCAAAGTCTGCACATATTGTCATTTTAGGGCCCTTCTTGATGGCCTGGATTACAGCCATAGCAGCAATTCTACATAATCTCTGCCTATTTGCGCCTGCTGTACATATTTTATTGGCATCTTGGTTGTCCTGTTTATGGTCTTCAATCACCTTGATGAAGAAACTTTTTGTAAGTTGGTAGGCGCAAGAGCCCATCAGAAGAGAACAATGACCTTGGAATGGCAGAAAACTCGTATCATCCAATGGTATCACCCACGTTTTGCACCAGATTCGACAGTGACTTGGATTAGAAGGAACCGCGTCAAGAGTTTCCGATCCTCTCGCAACTTTACTAGCTTCTTTTGCACTTTACACAGATTTCTTGTGACATGTGCTGAATGTTTTCAACTTCATTTTTTCGATGGGATCCCAGAATGACTTGTCGGCAGTACTAGTTAAAGAGGTCTGGGTGAAAATAAATTCAATCATTCATTCATTCATTCATTCATTCATTCATTCATTCATTCATTCATTCATTCATTCATTCATTCATTCATTCATTCATTCATTCATTCATTCAGTTATCATACACGAACTGGCAAATTCCTTAAATCTGCCCTGACCCATATCATCTCTGTAAAAAATGTCATTTCTATAGGGTTCTGGTACAGACATTGTTGATGAAATGTTCATAAGCTTGATATCTGTTACAAATGGATTTCCTCCACGGTCTTCTCTGAGACATTCTTTAATTTTCACAGCATTATCAATTACCCAAACTGCTAATAATCCATTAAAATGGTATTGTTCTTCTGGGTGTCTGTAATGTAATTGTAGCTTTGCTGAAATCCATTAACCAGTCGTATAAGCTGTGGTGCAATTAGAAAGTATCTATCGAGGGCTTCCTCATGCTGGGTGATACAAGTAATTCCTCCCGTCGTCTTTAATTATCTGATCTTTTGTTCGAGGGTTTGATCAACCGACATATTTGTTAATGGTATTCCTGATTTCATTACAGGAAAGTCATCACTTTTTAGTGCATTCCATGTCTCTGGGTCCGTTTTCTTAAGCTCATTTGTTTGAGCAAGATGGGGTGGATCCAATCTGGCATATCTGTATAAGTCTTGGGCAAAGTAAAACTTTACTTGCTCTTCAACAGCGTGTAGGTACATCTTCCCGTCCCCTGTTAGAGAACCTCTAATCAAGTAGAGAAACAGCAAACCTGTTTCATATAGCTCTGCAGATATTTAGCCATTTCTCCACGATCCTTATTGAGTTATGTGCAAAACGATTCTGTGAATCAGGAAGAGATCTCATAAAATATATGAACGGCTTCAGCATCTCCTTTATGCAATTTCTGGCAACGCTATTCGCACATGGTGCACAGTTCAGTTAAGGTCTTGTCCTGGGAGATAGCCTCGAAAAGCAGTTCATGCCAGGCCATAACATTAGTAATATGATACTCCAGACCACGTTTGAACCAATTCCCCGTGATAATTTGGCGTATGGTGAATAGATACCTAACTCAATACCAATAGAGTCAATGCCGCTGCCTTTAAATACTTGCCAATAGCATGTAGTGATGTGAAGCGTGCATGAAGTTTCCCAACTCTGAGGAACCAATTGCTGTGCTTACTTGACAATTGAAGTTTTACTGTTCTTTCAAATAAATCAAGGGCTAGTGTTATTACAGTCTGACGGTTGGGGCCCACAACCACAGCTTATATCCCTTGAGCTAAACACAGTGAAGTATAGGGTGTACTTTCGTCAGTTGGCGGGTTTCTAAGTATTGGTGCAACGATACTGTTGCAAGTCCGTCGAGCAGATTCTTCATAGCATAATTTCAATATAACTGAATTTGTAGCTGCCCATGTTGCATGACATATGACAGTGACTGCTCACCTTTATCAGTCCCACACTAGTCAGTATGTGGAATTGTTTTTTCCATTGAATCATCAGAAGTCACATTTTGTTCACAAGCTCTCATATTGCTATTAGTGTAACATGAGAGAAACCATGTTAAGTCGCAAGCCGTATAACACTGGGTAAATTCTGCAGGAGAATGATTGAACCCATGGAAAGAGAACATGTGATTACATTCAGAATGTCAATGTCTGCAATACACTGATTTTGACATTGTGCCAAGATGAATGGCTTTTAGATGTCATTTGATCTATTTTTCGTTCTTGATTGCGTAAACAATATCTATGATAATAGAGATCGAACATTGCACAATCTAGTTCATTCACATTAGCCAGAGCAATTCTAACTTTTTCATCTGGACTGTTTAATTTAATGAAAAGTAATTTACGACAACTTATATTTAAAAAACCACTACCTCGTGGTCCCAAAGCAGGTGGTCACAATAGACAGGCTGTATAACATTTAGAGACATAACCCATTCATTGCTGATGGTTTGGGGCCATGATTTGGAGGCTACAATACAGGAAAATCTTAATATCTTTTTAAATAATTTACGGTGAAGGCATTGCTGACCTAGGCGGTGAATAACAGATTCCAGTCAACTTCATTTCACAATATGCTGTTCTACAGGACTGAAAGGGTTACTCTTGTTGCTGCAATATGTTACTATACTACTTTCATATTATACTTGTTCTAGAAAAATTTATCAGTTTAGGGACCGGCATTGGGTATTTTGCGATGGTCAGGTTCTGTTAAATTCCTTTAAGAATTTTAATTTCCTCTGAATAGAAAGATTTTGAGTTTTACGATAAAATGTATATATTTTTAACTTGGTGCATGTCTGTCTAACTCGAAATTGTTTCTAATTTGTTGAGATATATGTCTAAACATGTATGTCAAGTTTCTGTCAACTTCTCTACATAACCTATTAATTTATTTTAGACGGTTCCGACCAAAATGCTGATATTAAGTGGTTTACGGTATTTTTTTTTGCATTCTGTACTTGGTTATGAACAAAATAAGAACAAAAAATAAATTTTGGCACACAAAGCTAACGGGAGCTAAAATCTTACATAGTGCCCCCTACTAAAAACGATTCCGAAAAAATTTATTTCAGAAATATTTTAATCCATTTACACTGTTTTCTACTTTTCTACAGTTATACAATGTCCATTTGCCGAGCAAGAAAAGAGTATGCTTGAAGATGTACAACTAGAATGACTGGCTCGATAACCGAACCAGTCATTCCAGTGATACATTTTCAAAACTAATCATCTCTTCTTCTGCAAATGGGATATTTTCTATGAGAAAAAAGGATTTAAAATAAATTAAATGATTAAATGGTGAATGAAACTTTTAGAAGCTCCTTTTCGGATGCGTTTCAGTATGCACCAGGTGAAGTTTCTTAACCTTTGCTATGGCAACATTGTTTCTGAAACATATTTTTACTGTATGCTAAAAGCATATAGGCAGTTTTCAAAACGAGATTTTGAATATGAAAGCTCGAGAAACTTATTTGCGTATCCAGACCATGCACAACATTTCTTGAGAGTTTCTTGGTCTATGTTCTTGTAGAAAGCTACGTTTGTCTCTCATTACCTTGTGGAAAGAAGTTCAACCCTTGCAGTGCCAAGATTGAATAGACTTCGCTGTGACTGGCGCCTCCGCACGTTTGATTGGCGTCATGCGGACACGGTTCTGTGCAATTGATCGTGCTATTGTCGCCGTGGATCCCGTAGACATCCCCACATAAGCAAGCTTTTCCTTGGGTTGTTGTTGCATACCTGAGGAATATACAAAATATAGGTATGAAGTAATGCATTAAAACATAGACATTATTCACCCTTCCAGTGTATCCATCCATCATCTGACCTCCTATGACGTCATAATCAGCTCAGTGCGTGTATGATGACGTCACAATCATTACGTCACAAAGGGTTCCATATAGACCGTCATCAAATCTCAACTGGTCGGACACGTGGTATGAATTGTATGTCTTTGTAATTCTTTGCTATTTAATAAACATGCTGTTGAATATTTTGAAACTAATTTAACTGGTCGCTGGTGCTGCCTTAGGCAGCAACAGCACCCAGTCAAATTAGTTTCAAAATATTCAACATTGATTGGAAATTGATAGTCAGGCTGCTCAGAGATTGATCGCGCCCAAGACGAGCGAGGTGTGGGTGGAGCTTAGCTAGAGATGGGCGGGGCATAGCTAAAACCGGAAATGCCCTTTAACAGTTCACGCAAGATAACTATCAAGCCCGGCTTTAGCAGTGAGAATGGTAATTATCACCAAATTAGTATTTGTTATGAAATCAGAACATACCTACATTGCCATCATATTGTTAAAGATGTATGCATTGTTGTTTCTTTTCGGTGGCGTTGAATGACAGACAAAGGCGAAAACTAAATACTCGATTTACTAGATCGAGCCTCGTCGTAAATAAATGTTAAAAGTTAACATTCGGGGTTAGATATGGTATAGCCGGCGATCTGTCGTTAGCTATGACGCCACTCTTCACTGTAAGTATCAAATTAGTTGGGAAACTAAAGCCATCAAATATTGTAAGATTATAACAGACCTATCCAGGTTATCCATCCATCACATGCCGCCATATGACATCATAATCAACTGCGTGACGGGCAGAATGACGTCATAATTGATTACAGCATGGATGACTCGATTTAGTCTATCTTAAATGCTTAATAGTCCGAATTGTATGTCTTTACTAATTTAACAAACATTCTGTCGAATATTTTGAGACTAATTTAACGGAGCGCTGTTGCTGCCATAGGCAGCAGCAGCGCCCAGTCAAATTAGTTTTAAAATATTCAACAGCTAACTTGTATAGTTTTCTGGAAATTGAGATTCAGAGAGTGCAGGGATCGATTGATTCCAAACGGGTAAAGCATGTGTGGAGCTTAGCTAGCGAGGGGCGGGATGGGGCGGGGTTGTGGTGCATAGCTAAAACGGGATGCCTCCATTATACAGTACATCGATATTGCCGGTATTAAAGAGACAAAAGTAGCCACTCATGTAGAGCAGCCGCTTCAGACTGGTCACAAAGTGATTCACATGCAACAGCCCACATACTTTCGAATAGAACAAGGGCAGCTGAACAACGTCCTAAAGTTTAGCTACCCCCGCGATCGCCGCGCAATCATTGATCTGGCCATGCCATTGCGAAATAGCACTACTAATAAACTGTCACATTGTTAATGCGTATTACCTGACCCAGATAGCTAAAAAAAACCAACGAAGACCCTTTCCTAATTGAGTCGTACAACACTCGTACTATGTCGACCTGAGTTCAGCAATCACCGTCCCAGCCAGAAGGCAGCTATGTATATGTAGAGATATTTATTTCCCAGTTATGTAGACTCAACAAAGCAGATGCGGGCGCAGAACTAAGTATCTGAATGACTCATATGTCATGAGCAAATATAACTGCAATGGCGATGCCCTCACAGCCAATGCTCTCGGCCTCTTGACCACACAGGCTGTCATCAACTGCTTATATATAAAACACAGAACAACCTGCAAGCCACACAAGCGTCATACCAGCGAAAGTAACAATGCCAAGGTTGACCTAGGCAGGCTCATCAGTGCCATACAAGAAGATCGTCGAGGATTAGATAGCAACCGTCAACATCAACTCAAATACAAACGAGTCTTATATTAAGCATCAGTCACCAATGGCCCTTTCCAGTTTTTACTATGCCCCGCCCACCTCTAGCTTAGCCCCACCCACACCTCGCTCGTGTTGGACTCGACCGAGCCCTAAACTCCCTGCTTATCAATTTCCAGAAAACTATACAGGTAAGCTGTTGAATATTTTGAAACTAATTTGACTGGGTGCTGTTGCTGCCTATGGCATCATCAGCGCCCAGTCAAATTAGTTTCAACATATTCATTGTCAAAACAACAGAAGGCAGTGCCGTTCGTCATCTATTAAAGAGCCCAAAGTAAAGACCACAAGAATCTATGCCAGAAACGCAATACCATACTCTAGCAGATGACTGACTGGGAAAAAAATGTGCCACCCTTCAGGCAGACTCTTTTGCAGATGGCACCATAGCCACAGATTATTGTCACAAACTGTTTAGGCTCTGAAAATTGTTGGCTAGCTACAATTGGTCATTGTGCACACATCTGAAGGCAATGTCATCACCATGGAACATCGAAAGACAGATACGATCAGATAATGGTTTAACCATCAATTCATGTATCCAAATGATGACCAATTACAACCTGTTTGGCGATCACATGCCAAACAAACACCAATCGAAACATCTGAGGTTGCGAAGACAGACAAGACCCTGATACACGTGCCATCACATGAACATGACAGCATCGTGAATGCAAGCGCACCGAGTCAAATTAGTTTCAAAATATTCAACAACTTACCTGTATACTTTTCAGAAAATTGATAGTCTGGGAGTTCAGGGATCGATCGATCCAAAACGGGTTAAATGTCGGTGGAGATTAGCTAAAGATGCGCGGTGTGTAACTAAAACTGGATTCCTTCATTGGAGTCTGCAGATTGGCATTAAAAGATGACATATGGCCGCAACACTAATGGACTGGGACTGCCAGTGAAAGTGGGCCAACAAAGATTGTCTGAGTTTGGCCATGTTCCGCGAATGCCACTAGACACCCGTGCATATTGACCGTTAGAATCTGCCGTACTTGGCGCAAACACCTGCCAACTTCGCAGCGGACACCACTTCAAAACGTGGCCACATTGAGACCCAAGAGGAACGTGAAGGAGTTAAAGACTCCGGCTAAAGACAAGAAACATGTGGCCAAAGAATAATGATTGATTGTAGATGTATCGTATTTTCAAATTACTGTAGCCACAGATCAAAGTATATCGTCGTCGTCGTCGTCGTCGTCGTCGTCGTCGTCGTCGTCGTCGTCTTCGGCGTCCACGGTGCCGTCGCCACCGTCGTAGTCGTCGTCGTCGGCGGCGGCGTCTTCGCCGTTGTCATCGTCGTCGTCGTCGTCGTCGTCGTCGTCAATTTTTGTCAGTAGGACGCATTATCTGGAATATCTACGCCGAAAATAGTGTGCTCGACCAACAAATTGTCAACGATAGTTAATCATTGTCTGGCAGACGCACGTGCCCCGGGGAAATAATACATACTTGTAATTCGACTCCCAGCACATATTCTGACACAGGTCATTGGTCAGGAGCTGGGCTTCATATAGTCCCGGATTAACTGGAGCCATCCTGTCGCTGGCCAATTCCGGATAGCATCCGATGTAAGCTGCAAAAATGTCATAGATTCTTTTAATGAATTTATGGATTAGCACTGCTAAATGAGGGATTAATTTCAAGCTTTTCCCCGCCCATTTCTAGCTAAGCTCCGCCCATATTGTACGTGCGTAGCGATCGATTTAATATACTTTGATCCTTGAATTCCCAGAATCCTAATTGCAAGGCAACTATACTCGTAATCTGTTGAATATCCTGAAACTAATTAGATTGGGAGCTGTTGCTGCATGTAGCAGCAACAGCTCCCAATCAAATTAGCTTTAAAATATTCAACATAATTTTTTTTACATTGTAAACTTATCAAAGACATACGATTTGTACACTTGGCGGGCTTTTCGAGCTTCATGACCGAGTTATAATAAGTCATTATTATTGCGGCGACGGCCTATATGTGACGTACTTGATTATGACGTCATATGATTGAGTAACAGATCGTATCCCTCCATTAAATGTGGTAATTTTTGTGTTTTGTCGGAGAAAGTGATGTTATTTGTTGGAGTTTTGTCGACGTAAACAGACGAGATCGATCGAACTTTGTCTGTGAGCAATTGTTCTTGTACGTACACGCCAATAAGACAGGTATGTTGTTTAATGTTTTGATATTAATTTCCAGGGAACCGCTTACAGCCACTGAATGGTTATGGAAATGTTAATGATTGTTTGGTATTCCAAGTTGAAATGGTTAATATGTAAAATAGATATCCAGATGTTACTCATACGAATCAGGGAGAAGTGCCTGGATTTTGATTGAGGTTATTTTATATAATATTGTCATTCATTAGAAATGCCGTTACTAGTTGGATATGTTTCAGACACTGCAAACATGGGACACCTGATTTTGGGGCCACGATATTGTGGTTCTTTAAGACGGGTGGTCGTACGACCATCCGTCTTAAACAACGGCCAAATTGTGGCCTCAAGATGCATTAAGCTGTGAAAGATCGCATAAATACATATAATCTTTCACATATATGGGTTTGGTCGTATTTACCTGTTTCAACTAGCCATGTGCTGGCGAACAATATCTGAAAAGAAAATATGCAAGATTATTTTTAAAGGAAAAATTATGAAATTATGGCTAATAGGATATAGGATATCGCATCCTTTTAGCTGAACTCGATTCAATTTAGGCTATATTTGAAGGTTTCAATTTAACGTAAACTGAGTTCAACTGACACAACGCCATTTTACCCCCAGTAAAAAAGGGTGTTGTATTTTGGTCCGTCACCCGCTGTTCCATCAGTCCTTCCATCTGTCCACCCATCGTCATCTTATCGTCAGCATTGTTCTCATCATCTTTATTGCCTTCATCTTTACGGTTATCATCCGCTTCGTTTCAACCATGTGATCATTGAGGCCGTCGTCGTCGTCGTCGTCGTCGTCGTCGTCGTCGTCGTCGTCGTCGTCGTCGTCGTCGTCGTGGTCGTCACTTGTGGCATTTCCAAAGGTCGATGACAGTGTTTACGGCAGCGGCGACATTGCTGTAATTAATTATCAATAATCTGAAAACAACAGCAAACTCACTATAAATTAATGATTAATTATAGCTAAACTTACCAAAAACACAGTCAAAGAAATAATCCTCATGACTGTATCTTATTCACGGTATCTCATGAACATAGGCGTCACATCTATGTGAGATTATTATTATCCTCATCTTAGCGCATCTTGTAAAGTTATAATCCCCCCTGCAATAGGTAAAATGACTGTCTTCTGAACGTTAGAATTGGACACCTTCGCTACTCCGTCCGTCGCTAGACAAGCAGCAAGCAGAAAAGTTATTGGATTTTGTTTGCCGAGATGCTGCCATGGAGTTTGAAGAAATAATGATAAAACAATTGTCTTGTGAGCCTCGTTAGGGCGATGAAATTTGTATCTTACCGAGTAAATACTCGATGCAATTAGTGTTATTGATTATGTTAAACGTCGTTAACACTCTCGTGAAGAAGACGTCCAAAACTCGTCTCTGCAGTTGTCTTAGAGAATGCCCATATGCAGGACAAGAGAAGACTATTTTTAGAAAATTTATCACTGGAATGGCTGGCTCGATAATCGAGCCAGTCATTCCAATCGTAAATTTTTAAAAATAGTCTTCTCGTGGCCAACAAATGGACATTCAATACGCAAATATTTGCATTTTCTTTACCAAATTTACTCATTAAGGATTAAACTCATCTTACTTAGTCATATATCAACGTTGAAATTCCAGTACAGTAAACCTGTTTATAGCGGGAACTTGCATTTGAGGGGTGGGGAGGGGGGGGGGGCCACAAGATGGAGGTTATTTAAGACTTGTCGTTTTATGACAGCTCGTCCATGCCATAAATTGACGCCAAATGCTATCACTCATAACACAGATTACGGGGCCGGTACTGGGCTAATACCATAAGGTCTTGAATATTTTGAAGGTAAAATCAAAGAAACCGACACCAACAGCTGCCAATCAAATTATTAGCCTTTTAGCATTCCAGAGGCTCTTTCTACGATCGAAAATAGTTAGTGGTTTGCGTGTACCAAAGGATAATCAATCATCTAAACCATCTAGCGCAACCAAACGTCATGGGCTCGAATCCTGTCTCTCTCTGATGAGCACCACGCGTGCGAAACCGGACGTGGAGTGGTTGAGGGTCATGGTTTATGAGTTCATTAATAGCAATTATGTAATTGTACCACAAAATTACATCTTATCAATGGACCTTTCCATTTTTAGCTATGCCCCACCCACCACTAGCTAAGCTCCACCCACACCTCGCCGTGTTGGGATTGATCGATCCCCAAATGCCCTAGCTATCAATTTCCTGAAAACTATACAGGGAAGCTGTTGAATATTTTGTGACTAATTTGACTGGGTGCTGTTGCTGCGCCCAGTCAAATTAGTTTCAAAATATTCAACAGAATATTTATTGAATAGTAAAAGCAAACAATTTGTACAACAGCGCATAGACCGTCTTCAAATATGAGTTCGTGACGTACTTATCGACGTCATTCATGACGTCACTCATTCTGATGTCATCGTATACATCACGCAGTTCATTATGACGTCATATGATGGGTGGGTACTCTGGAAAGGTGAATTGGTGCCATGAGTAGATATAGTCTCTGGTGGGTTAAAGATGCCTTGGAACATCATGCCATGTACGTAAAATCAACGCTGGCTCGACAGTAGTCTAATGGAGGAATACAGTTCCATGGCCCATCCATCCCTAGCTAAGCTCCACCCACAATTTGCCCGTGTTAGGATCAATCGATCCCTGCACTCTCTGAATCTCAATTTCCAGAAAACTATAGGGTTAAGCTGTTGAATACTTTGAATCTAATTTGGTGCTATTGATGGTATTGATGGTGCATATGGTAGCAACAGCAACAGGTCAATTTAGTTTCAAAAATATTCAACAGCAGACGTACTAATTCACGTCATTCATGCCGTAATTGAGTATGACGTAAGACTACACGTGACGTTGTTGGTTATGACGTTATATCTATACACTCAAATCGATAAACTGTATTCATCAATGGACAGGCAGTAACGGCACCCAGTCAAATTAATTTCAAAATGTTCTACATCTTACCTATTTAGTTTTGTTGAAATTAATAGTTCAGCGATCGATAGATCCCAACACGAGCAGGGTGTGGGTTGAGCTTAGCTAAAGATGGGCGGGGCATAGCTAAATCTGGAAAGGTTAATTCCGGTTTATCAGCCAAAAACACAACATATAACACATACGGTCGTCTGGTAACAAAGTCGACTCGTAAGTCAAAGGTCATTCGTTCTCTTTCTACTTGAATTGAATTGAATTTTTACTCGATGTATATCAAGTGCGAAGTCGCCGTGGAGTGGACGAGTCTCCTGGTGTGTGTATAATTCACTAATCACAATTCCTTAATACCACGGTAATTACCTCTAATCAATTGGTAACATGGAAATCGACTACGATCCTAAATTCGATATGGCCAACAACCAACGCCGGCCATCTTGAAAAGGTCTGAGTAAGGAACCTATCGAAATTGTCGATCATCCGAAGCCCAATATAGCCAGCAGCAATCAGTGACCATCATCACAATCGGTTTATGGGGCCGTATTCATGAAGAGTTCCTAACTTATGCACCAGCCTAACTGGCCTCACCTATTTATAAGACTCGACTACGTCGCAGTTGCAATTCAGATGAGCTGCGTCTAGTGAGACCACTACTTGCAGACATAAAGCCGAGAGTATGAATCAAGACAGTGAAGTCTGCAATTTGAAACATCAACCGCTCCTCACAGGAGATGGCCTATCCCTGTCTAGAGATGGGATATACAGACGATGGAGACTTCATAGACGAGGAGAAAACGCTTGACGAACTACTCCCAATATTTTCAAAAAAAATAAAAAATGAGACACTCTTTTATGAATGACTCCAAAACAGAGTTTACTCACATATACCCATCGACAAAGCATGATGCTAAAGAAAATGAAGATCGACCCTCGCTTTGGCGAACCATGAAGAGAAAGCAAAATCCAGAGCTCTCTGCTCTACATTACTGCTGATATTTTTTCATGCGGTGTCATGGGCAACATAGCTTTCCAGTCCTTCTCGAAGCTATGTATGCATAGATAAAAGATGTCCATGACAAAATGACTTCGTTTGTATAACGCAGCCTGCGTATCCTTGATGCTGTATAACTGTAACAGCTGGGCAGCTCAAAAGGCAGCTCTAGACAAACTTGATGCCGCCACAAACACTTCCGCGCAATCACTGGACAGCGATGGTCGGACAGCATAATTTCCAATGATACACTATATACGATGTGTAATACATGGCCGCTGTCCGTAAAAGTCGCCAGCAAAGATGTTTGCCCATGTACTAAGGATGCCAGAAGTGGCACGTGCACAGAGAGCCTTGAAATTAACCCTACTGGGCGCCAGTAAAGATAAAGCCAGGAGAGGACGCCATTTCATAAATATGTTAAGCGTGCTGCGAAATGACCTCAAGAAAGCCCGGACTCGGCGCACTCAGATTAAGAATGGACCTGAGGAAGTTAAAGATTTTGGCTGAGGAAAAGGCACAATGGTCAAAGGCGAGGAGGGATCAATTGCAGCTGTAGTATGTTTCTACTACTACAGCCGCAGAATACAGTAATCATACATATTACGTCGCATTCATGAAGATGCAGCTACATATTTGTCTAATGTAGGTGAATACAGACTTAGGCGGTTGTGGATTTGTTACTTATTAATGCAATATTGTGCTTAAGCA
Organism: Chaetoderma sp. LZ-2023a; assembly: GCA_034401795.1. Taxonomy (NCBI): domain Eukaryota; kingdom Metazoa; phylum Mollusca; class Caudofoveata; order Chaetodermatida; family Chaetodermatidae; genus Chaetoderma; species Chaetoderma sp. LZ-2023a. The sequence continues at coordinate 144,184,049 of CM067372.1, forward strand.
CCCTTCGTGAATACGGCCCTGGATGATAACTCTGAGGAAGAAATCTATAGAAATAGACTATGATGTAACATCCAATATGGCGTGAAAATCGTTTTTGGTTGATGACTCTGCTACCGTTTTTGGATCTGTTTGAAACTTAATGAGATTTCCCAGCAAGTAATGATTCCTAATGACACGTGCTCGCTTAGTACACAGGATGTAATTATGCATCTCAAAATACATAACCTGTTCATGTATACGCCGGCGTTGCATATGCAAATCTCATATTGGGTTAGCTTTACTCCTGCTGCATAAAGGCACTGACTTTGTTGAAGCATCTTTCATCCGCCCAGTGGAAGGATCCGATCTGTTACTCACATATATCTGACGTCCTAATCAATTACGTCACTATTTACCTGATGCCACTATCACAACGACGTAGGTCCGGCACGAAGGTGTCAATAGTCTGTCACGAAGTCCACGAATTCTTTCTTGAATTTACAATTTTAGAGGCGGTCAGAAATTCTTTCTGGTCTCAAATAGTTTCAACTTTCTTGGCACAATTGTGGGTTTGGAAGGCGTGTGTAGAAGATTTCATCTGTGGGAGGATCTTATCATATATATTCTTAAATTGGCGTATTGTATATTTGCTGTTTCTTGTTGGCCTGCTTTTATTAGCTGTTCATGATCGCCGAGTCCTGGTCTCGTGACAGACTTCACCGGGTCCATTAGTGAAACAGAGGTCCTGCGTGTGTTGCCATCTTATGTCCTATGTCTCATATGGTCAAGCAAGAAACGTTGCTATATTTCGCTACACCGGGTTACATTTTCGCACCTGTTGTGATATTTGATTTTTCGAGAAAATGCCTGGAAGGTTAAAGTGACCTCTGAGAATGTGTACTAATAATTACAAGCGAGTCTCGGATAGCGTGTAAAGAATAGATAGTTGATGAGGGTTTTCTATAATAGGATCCAATGCGACAATTCGCCATGCCTATGAAGTACGACAAAGACACGCACGCACGCACGCACGCACGCACGCACGCACGCACGCACGCACGCACGCACGCACGCACGCACGCACGCACGCACGCACGCACGCACGCACGCACGCACGCACGCACGCACGCACGCACGCACGCACGCACGCACGCACGCACGCACGCACGCACGCACGCACGCACGCACGCACGCACGCACGCACGCACGCACGCACGCACGCACGCACGCACGCACGCACGCACGCACGCACGCACGCACACATACGCACGCACGCATGCGCGCGCGCACACGCACAGGCGCGGGCACGCACGCATGCACGCTCGCACACACGAATGCATACACACGTAAGCACACACGCACGCATACCCACACCGCGCCCATCTCTATCTAAGCTCCACCCACGTGTTCTTAGTGTTGGGATCGATCTAACCATGCACTCTGTGAATTTCAATTTCCAGAAAACCATACAGGTAAGCGGTTGAATATTTTGAAACTAATCTGACAGTTCTGTTGCTGCCAATTTATTAAATAGTAGTCATACAATTCGTCCAACATCGTCAAGTCCGTCATCAATTAAGCGTCCGTGACGAACCTAGCTACGCCATCCATGATTTAATTGATTATGCCTTCAGCCTACACGTCACGTAGTTGATTATGACGTCATATGATTAACTGAGAAATTGGAATCATCTATTAGTTGGAACTCATCACCTTGTATATGCAGATTACAGCTGAAAATTCGTCAACATTTCCAAAGACACACTGATTGGAGTCAAACCGTTCCAGAAATGTAGGTGCTCAACCAATCACAAATCATTGTATCGAGTACATCCCCTGCTACAAGTGCTAGGCCTCAAAGTAGATCTAAGATCTCTGATATTGGGTCGGGCGCAGGGGTGTAACACTTTATCTGGGTAGCAAGCTATGTATTTGGAGCGAGTGGCCAACCATAGCACTAAACAACTCATCTTTCATGACAGTTAATATCATGAATATCCGTCATGGTGCTCGCCATGTGAGTTCCCGCCAGGCATGTGCAGCACCGCCCCCACCCCCAGCCTCGAAGGGGTCCACCAAAGCTACTGGTGGTAAGCTTCGCAGACCTTGGAGAAAAAGGAAGAAGGTTGTCCAACCTAAAGTACAAGTAAGCAAACCGCAAGGAGAAGAGCGTAGATGTCTCATGCATCCAAGAAACTCATCTAAATACCAACAGAAGATTCTGTATAAGAGGGTTTCAGTGCTTCAGATCTGACAGGGATGGAAGACATAAAGGAGGAGTCATAACCATGGTCCGGAATAACCTAAATGCGATTGAAGTTCAGAGAGACATGGACGGACCTGAAATTCTCACAATCAAGATAATTCCAGAGAAACCTCCTATCACTGTTGTCAACTATTACTGCTCTAATAATCAACCATTGAATCTCAGAAAAATCCCAGTTCACCCAGATTCAACTATCGTTGCTGGTGACCTCAACAGTCATTCTCAGTTATGGGGCTATGATTCTACTGATAGGACGGGTGAGGACATTGAAAATTGGATGGATGAGCAGAAGCTGATTCTCTTGAATAAGGCAGATGACCCCCCTCCCCCCCCCCCTACATTCTACTCAAGACGATGGCATACCTCAAGTTCTCCTGATCTAGCATTTTCGACAGAAATTCTACATCAAGAATCTTTGCGTATTGTTGGGGAACAACTTTGAGGCAGTGATCACCGCCCTGTTTTCATTACCATTAACATGTATGTTGAGCTTGACCGGAATCAGACTCCTCGATGGAACTATAAGAAAGCAGACTGGGACAGATATCAGAAAGAGTGTGACAGATTAGTAAAAGACATTGATGTCAAAAACCAAAATATCAATAAAGTTGTTAAAGAGCTTAACCCTGCTTTACTCTCTGCTGCTGGCAAATGCATTCCTAGGGGATCCAAAGTTACACAAAGAAATGTCCAACGCAAGGGAAATTGCAGAGAATGTCCCAACAGAAGCCAACCATGTGAGACTCCAACAATCCAAGGCAAAATATCTGAAAGCCAAAATCAGAGCCACCAGAGAATCGTGGAGAGAAAAAACGTCAAGCTTAAATCTTGAAAAAGATACGAACAAACTCTGGAGGCTTGTGAAGCAGCTTAACGATGAAAACACCAGAGTACCGAACATAACTCTTGAAGAGGATTGTGAAATCAAAACAGGAGAGGCTGCTGCTGAACACTTTGCTTGTATGTTTCAGAAAGTAAGCAATCTAGATGTGCCAGTGAGTTGTAAAAAAAGTTGCAATGAAGTCTGCAAAGTGGAACGGAGATACACAAATACATGTCGCGGGAATGGATGAGCTTCTGACCATCAGCAAGTTGGAGAAAAGCTTGAAAGTTCTGAAAACAGGAAGTCTCCTGGACCAGATGGAATAACCAATGAGGTGTTGAGGAATCTGGGTACCATTGGAAAGCACAAGCTTTTCGAGATTTTCAACCACAGTTGGTACAGAGGAGAAATTCCCCAGTCTTGGAGAGAGGCCAACATGATTCCTGCACTGAAAAAAGGCAAGAATAAATCCAAAGCGGCAAGTTATCGACCTATAAGTCTGACTAGTTGCACTGTCAAAGCCATGGAAAGAATCCTCAACCAGAGACATTTTCGACATCTTGAAAGCACCAATCTCTTAACAGATGAACAAAATGGCTTCAGAAAATGTAGATCTACTGAGGATCAAACAACGTATCTGACACGTATCTATTGAGGAGGCGTTCCAACAGAAAAAGCATACCGTCACTGTGTGAGTTGATCTGCAGAAGGCATTTGATAAAGGATGGAAGCATGGACTCCACCATAAGCTCAGACCAGTGATACTTCTGGAAAAATGTACAGCTGGATATGCCAGTATCTCCACAACCGAAAGGCATCAGTACAGCTGAATGGGACGAGCAGCAAGAAAGTCCTGCTACGACCACGGTGTACCTCAGGGTGGTGTAGTCTCTACCACCCTTTCACAATATTCCTCAATGACCTGGTGAAGAACCTTCCAATGGGTGTCAGAGCTGCATTGTATGCTGACGATCTTGTGATGTGGAGCAGCGAGGAGTATGCGTCAACAGCCAATTACCGCATGCAACTCGCAATTGATCACCTCAATTCTTGGGTTACAAGGTGGTTTGTCCAGATCAACAAAGAGAAGACAGTCGCAACTCTATTCACACTATCCACTAAAAAGTAACACAAGACAAGTCTAAAATTTGGTTACTCAGTTCTGCACCTTGAGGATGAAGTAACTTATCTTGGTCTGATATTTGACGAAAGACTAACCTGGAAGGCGCAAATCAGAAAAGCTGAAGGTATAGCCAAGCGAAGACTGGCAGTTATGCGGAAGCTCTCTGGAACAAAATGGAGAGCTAACATGAAAATTCTGAAAAAAGATTACTCTGGATCAGTTAGGCCTATCATGAGCATCGATGGAAGAACTTACCAATATCCAGCCACTCCAGCAGAGACGAGAAATCAAGGCCGAGATTCAATACGAGAAATTCAAATTGATGCCTCACCATCCCATGCATATGCTGACTCACCAAATGTCTAGAGGAAGGCTCAAAAGGAATAATTTTTTATTAACTTCAAAGAAAATTGAAGGAAACAGAGAGTCGGACATCTTCCCCAGATGTAGAAACATACCTGCTATCTCTGAGAGGGAACCGTGGAAAGCTTCTGAAATAGAAAACACGATTTCAATCTGGCCCTCGATTCCAGGGATTGAAAGCAAGGGAGATCAAGCAGAGGTGACAAACAAAGTTCTTGCATTGAGTCATATTGCAGAAAACTACCCTGATGAAGAGTGGATACATGTTTATACAGATGGAACAGCTATCCAGGCTGTCAAGAATGGAGGGGCAGGTGCTCACATTCGGTTTCCATGTGAAGATATATTAGACTCATGCTTGCCAATAGGGAAGCACTGTAGCAACTACACTGCAGAAATCCAGGCACTGATCTTAGCCAGCCAAATGCTGATACAACGAAAAGGCGCTGGAGAGTGGAAAGGAAAGCACAGATTTAATTCATGAAAATCTTACGCAACTGGCTAAGGAGAACAATGCCAACTTACAGTGGATCCCCTCTGATCAACTGGCTAAGGAAGGGTCAAATAAAGAACAATTCAACCGCAAGGTTGACTTTGAAGAACTGAAGCATATCATTAAAGCCACAAGAACCACCAGCAGGCAACATAATGATGCAATACACAGCCTCAGTAGGGAGGATCAGACATGTATCTTCAGATTGAGGACTGGTCACAATCGTCTCAATGCACATCTTCACCGTCTTAAGATTACAGATTCTGAACATTGTGAGTGTCAGCAGGCAGAAGAAAGAGCAGAACATCTCTTGCAGCACTGTCAGCGATATGAACAGGCTAGGAGAAGCTTCTGGCATATTGAAGTATCTTTTGAAGAGAAGATCAGAGGGGACAGAGACAGTTTGATGACCACTTCAGCTTTCATGCACCAAATAAGGAAAACAGTCTAAGATTACTGTCATGAGAAAGATGAAGGCAAGAAGAAGAAGTATCGAGTACATAGAGAAATTTGTTTATAACATATATTCCGTAAATGTGCATGTGAAACAACAAACAGCCAATACAGGGAGCTCCGTGCAGAGACACTGAAACGACTTATATGCAGAAGAAATTCCGTGTCATCAAATACTAAATTGAGGTTCACCAGGGCCAAGATTTGAGCTTCTAGTGGAGAATAAATGGAACGAGATGACATATTATCGTTTGTGAAAAAAAGCCTCATCGACTGTTCTGGAGCTCGTAAGATGTGAGTCTAGGCTTTGCTCAAGTCACAGGAAACCTAACTGATTGGTAGGCACGCTTTTGTGCACGGGACGGGTATAATACAATAGAAGAGTACGGAATCAATGGACCTTTACATTTTTAGCTATGCCCCGCCCATCACTAGCTAAGTTCCACCCACACCTCGTCGTGTTGGGATTGATCGATCCCCCAAATGCCCTAGCTATCAATTTCCTGAAAACTATACAGGGAAGCTGTTGAATATTCTGTAACTAATTTGACTGGGTGCTGTTGCTGCCTATGGCAGCAACAGCGCCCAGTCAAATTAGTTTCAAAATAGTCAACTGAATATTTATTAAATAGTAAAAGTAAACAATTTGTACAACAACGCATAGACCGTCTTCAAATATGCGTTCGTGACGTACTTATCGACATCATTCATGACGTCATTCATTATAATGTCATTCTACACATCGCGCAGTTCATTATGATGTCATATGATGGGTGGGTACTCTGGAAAGGTGAATTAAAATATTGGTGTACATTTCATTTACAATGCCATTGTCAAGCGCACAACCATTATGTAAAGTAAATGCATCCCACAAGACGTACGCATTTCTTTAAATATTGAATAAATAGGGGAACAATGGCCACGTCGTCCTAACCTGGTGTTGGTCAAGGTAATGATATAACACTCGCTCCCTTCATGCATAGCCTGGCATAGATTAAGAGTCCACAGTCCCAATTTTTAGTTTGCTGTCAGCTATTGTAGTTTGTCAAGGCGTTTCTTTTCCTTGTTTACATAGATGCCATATTCCATCTTTAGCGGCATACTCATTATGGATACTGGGAGTGGGGGTGAGGTAGGAGTAACGTTTGTGGAATTTTCGAGTACAGATTTCAATACAGCAGCAAGGCAACAGAAGAAAAGCATATGGGATAGACCATCTTCCTAATGTCTCAAACTCTGTAAGCATCACTGACTTGATTTGCACTCTCAGCTTGATGTCTGCAAGTAGTAGTCTCACTAGTCGCAGCTCTTCGCCATTGCATCTGGCCTGGCGTAGTATATCTAGGATCTTTGAACGTTTAATTGTGTTGAAGGCTCGTAACATGTCAGTGCCCATTTTGTGGAAATCCAAATGCTTGGATATGGCGACTGATACCGGCAAGCATGCGTTATGCCCATACGATGTCTGTACAGCCGCATCCACGTTTAACGCCACTTTGACGTGATCCTTCGAAATCATCGATCTTGTCTCGGATGCGGTATAAAGTAACATTGGATACGATTTTCTGTATGCTGTTGAGGAGCAAAATGGGCCGCAGATTGGCTGGAGGCCATGTGGCTTCATGGGCATGGGTAGCGCGATAAGGGTACCGTAATTATCGATTGTAAGGCGGTGTATAAAAGCAAAATTCATTTGGTGGGTGATCGGTTTTGAGATAATGTAACTTGAGTATTTGAATAATTCATAGCTCAAACCTTCATTTCCGGATGCACATCCATTTGCAGTGCTTTCATTGCCGTCTCAACCTCTGATGTCTTGATTGGTGTTAGTAATGGCCTGACGTTACCTGAAAACTGGTGCAAGAACTCGTCATCGTGGCCAGCGAAACTGTTCTTTGAACCATTCTCGAATTGCCTCGACTTTGCCCTGGTCAGTCGCAATAAACTGTCCTTCAGAGGTGTGTACAGTGAGTGGTGGTGTGTAGTCAGTAACTCTCAGGGTCCGGGCTGCCCGAAAGATTTTGCGACAGTCATCCATGGCGGTGATTTCATCTGCTATAGGGAGTCTGCTTGTCGAATAGCAAGATCTTTTAAGAGTTCGTTGACGTGGCGCAGAATGTTATTGCATTCCCTGCGTAGTTTGGTGCAGTCCTGATTGATAGATGCGCAACCGTAACGCTTCCTGCTCTGCTGATAGTTTTACTACTACAGGGTCACTGGTATACCTAGTTCGATTGTTGTTTTTGAGAACACCTATGTTGCTGGTAGCTGATGATTCCATACATTTGAGTATTTTGGTTAGGGCTTAGCGTGGATCGCAGCTGACGTCGATGTTAGCGATCTGCTCCCCGAGGGAATTTTTGTATGACATTTGAGTTCCTGGAATGACGTTTGTACAATAGGTAGATGGTTCATCTGAAGGCACGTAATGGCCGGCTTATTGTCAGAATTGAACTCCGCACCTCCATAGGACCGAGCATCCTGGAGTATGGGTTTTGCTTCTGTTTTATATTGTATGAAGTCTATTTGGTTGAAGACTGCTGTTGTAGTCTTAGAGTCTGTCGGGGCTTTACGATCAGCAATTTGTCCTGTCCCCCGTTGTCCGGTGTCGTCGTGGATGTTTGCGCATTAGCATGTACATAATCGCGTGGTTGACCAATACAATTATTTTGCCAACCCAGATTTGGGATTCAGAATGCAGACCAATATTTTCTATTTCAATTAATTCTACACAGAAAGTTAACGGGTTTATATTTGAAATTTAAAACGGTATCTTATGAAATGTGGCATCTCGGGCATGGGATCCTTTCATATTGATTATTTATTAGTTAAACGCGTTATGTGGAGATACATGGGGCCTTGGTGGGATAATGTTCTCAGCAAGCTAGACACTATAAGCGATCTTTTGATATGCTATCTGCATGTGCTTGCCAACAGTCTGTAGTAATGGCCTGGCCTGATACCAAAATGACTTCATGAAATACATAATTGATAATTCTAAAATGGACCTTTCCAGTTTTAGCCATGCCCCGCCCATTTCAATCTAAGCTCCACCCACACCTCGCTCGTGTTGGGATCGATCGATCTCTGAACTTCCTGACCATCAATTTCCTGAAAACTATACTGGTAAGCTGTTGAATATTTCGAAACTAATTTGACTGGCCGCTGTTGCTGCCTATGGCAACAGCATGTTTATTAAATAGTAAAGACATACAATTGGTACAACAACGCATAGTCCGTCTTGAACTATGCATTCGTGACGTACTTACCTACGCAATGACGTCATTGATTGTGATGTCATTTTATACGTCACGTAGTTGATTATGACATCATATAATGGATGGATTCGCTAGAAAGGTCCATTGCCACCACCGCTTTCCTGTTTGTCAATACGCTAAAGAATACATATTTTGACAAAATAATCCCAGGTCAGACTATCTTAATTTATAGTCAACAAGACTAATAGATGACATACAAATAACCTTATTTAGACACAGAACTAGAGACGATAGATGTGCAGACTGGTTTTATTAGCTAGATATATGACAACAAACATAAATATTATTTAATATAATTAACGAAATGACAAATATGGAGATCGATCACAGCTTGTGCTTTTAAAATAAAACTTCAAATATTAAAATCTTAAAAAATATCTCACTAATTAAGGCTTTTTAAGACCTGATCAGGGCAAGATTGTTTTTCAGTTTTGAAAATTGTGTTACTGAAAGCCTTTGACGGCTTATAGAATCGCAAGTTTTAAAACCACACATTATCGTTGTTTTGGCAAAGCATAAAAGTAGTTGAAAATTTAAAATAAACGTTTATTTATTCTAGTGTACACCGGATTGGATATCCTTATCCGACATTGTTAAAATAGCAACATTATAATTTTCTAAATAACTTAATATGTGATATCAATCGTAAAATTAATTTCAAAAATTAATTCAAAATTTATTGCAAATTCAATGAAATACAGCTAAAATAAAACATGTCCCACAATTGTGGCTTGTCAACTATTTTAGTGAACACAATTTCAGTTTCTGTATTTAAAAAATCGACCGGCGTGTTTAAGGATCCTATGTTAAATCGATGATGGATACAGTATAACTTTCTTTAAAATTAATGTAACATGGAGGAATCGATTCTAGCTACGCCCCGCCCGCTTCGGTATAGTTACCTTGATTCTTGGAATTCGGGTTCCAAAGACTTAGCTAGAAGTCGATCCTTCTATTGTACTGTACTATGTTGTTCAATGGAGCACGAAGCGTGGGTGATGCCGTGCGTGCGTGCGTTCGTGCGTTCGTGCGTGGGTGCGTGCGTGCGTGCGTGCGTGCGTGCGTGCGTGCGTGCGTGCGTGCGTGCGCGCGTGAAGCTAAGCCAAATCGGCGGCGGGGTGGGTCGGGTGTCCTCCCCACAAAAATTGAAATTTAGATTTTCTGAGATGGCATCTCCCGTATTTGGGGTGGGTGGGTGGATGGGTTGGGGGGGGGGGGGTGACTGGCCACTCCCCCTTGACACACAGAAGAGGGTGTGTGTCTATATATTTATACGAGGGAAAGATGTCGGGAAATGGAGAAGAGGTGACAGTGGTTAGCACATTTGAATTCTTAACCAGCGAACCTGGTTTGTGTTTCGGTGTAGGAGTATAACTCTATCGTTGGACACATGAATGAGGAGATGCGTTAATATGTTAGATGTTAGCTGACACCACGATCAAAATGATGTAAGTCCATCAGGAAGTCGAAAAGTCGGACGCGAAAGGTGTTTTTACAATTTACAATTTAATACATTTAATCTAATAAACATTCAGTTGAATATTCTGGAACTAATCTAACTGAGCGATAGTACTGCCATAAATTACCTGTATGGTTACCTTGAAATTTCCATGCTGGGATTTCAAGTTTAACTTTTTTTAATTCGATTTCAACACGCGTAACAAGTGGGGGAACTTAGCTAGACATAGTAGTTGGGCGTGGCTAAAAAAGGACCCGTCTATACATTGACGGTACAAGTTAAAAAACCTATCAATACATATGTAGGAAATAGAATGATAGTGTCAGGTAAATAAATGATAATATAAATCTGAACTCGTGAGCCGTGACAGTTGCAATGGGACGAAATCAATGTGGTACGTCATCACATTGGGCTTCGCAAATGCGTAATGCTTGGTATGATACGTCTGGTATGATACAATGCTGCTAGAGAACTCTTATATTCCCTATGTTACGTTTTCGTCGTGCTTATGGTTTCGCAATCTCTATTATTCAAGCCAGACGAGTCCCTTACCACGGCACAAACAAAGAGTAGAAATTGATCAAATTCAATTATTATCATCTATACTTTAGTTTTTTCGTGTGATGCCACCATAGTGTCTCCTCATAATCGCATTGATGAATCCAGTTTTAGTCATGTCCCCACCCATCTCTAGCTAAGCTCCGCTCACGCTTTGCCAGTGTTGAGATCGATCAAACACTGAACCCCTTGAATCAGGTTAGATATCAAGGATTTTGATACTAATTTTACTGGGTGCTGTTTCAAATTAGTTTTAAAATATTCAACAGAAATTTTTATTAAAAAGTAAAGACATACGGTTCGTACAACTGACAGACGATTAAAAGTTCCTAACTGACTTAGATACGTCATCCATTACGTAGTTGATTGCGAAGTCAGCCTTCGCGTGGCGTAATTGATTATGACGTCATATACATGATCAACAGATTGGATGCATCAATTCCTCGGCTATGTACCAGCATGGATTTCTAGAAATAGATAGCTGGCTGGTTTGATCAAAACATAGAACCAGATCCAATAAGCCAAGTTCTAGCATGGCTTCCTATAACCAGCAAGGTAAAATAGTTTAACTTGTGTCATTCAGAAATTTAGTCACAAATGTATATTATGGCAATGTTCATCTGTGATTACTCAATCACTTAGTGGAAATTTGCGTCTAAAACATATACATACATCCACACTGGGATAAGGCCTAGAGGACGCATCTGCGCAGATATCGCATGGGCGCAGTTTAACGCTTAATGACTTTCATTCAGAATATCTACGTCCTGGGCAGGTTTCATCTATGGACGAACACAGGGATGTAGACGTGAAAATACTCTAGGTCTTCCTTTTCTTCAGGAAGCTTGTAGTTGTGGTCAGGAAAGACATTCTAAGGACAAAGACATTGCATTTATAGACCACAACACACATTAACCTTTAAGTCGATCAATTTGCCCGAGGTTAATTAGAATCTTAATTTTGTTAACAGCATGTCCTTGAGAGAGATATTGAGCCATCCTACATATGTGACAGGTTGCAAGCAACGCTGCATCAGCTCATTATAGGTTAACAGTTAATTTGTGAAAAGGAATTTGCTGCATATGGATACTACATAGATGGATAAATTTATAAACCAAAAGACAGGGACAATGTCGGCTAGAAAACTTACCAATAGGACATTTCATGGCATAAAATATAAAATACCATGAACTGCTATCTACCTTCAAGGCGAGCAGCCTCGAAATTAACAGTCCGTTGACAAATTGACTGCTGGGTGGACAGTCAAGCACTTATGCACTGTTTATTATTATTTTCAACCCATGAATCATCGGGGATAAAAAAAACAATTGGCTGGTATAATCATGAAGGAAACAACTTCAGCGATATAAAACAAAAAAAGTGTTCTTCTGATAGCTAAAGTAGTAGTCTATAAATTACATAGTTTATATCCTCCATCGAGTACTTAATACAGCCCCAGTCTTATTTGACTCCGAGCAGACCTTTGCATCGCTTCCATATGAAGTCCACGATCTCATGTTCGTTGCTCTGAAGATTCGTGTCAGCCTTGACATGCGCAAATGCCTCAGCGATGATGGTGAGGAAGATACCCATCAGAGCGATGTATACAATGCACACATACGCGAAGAAGAAGATGGGTCCGAGGATACGAGCCACACCCTGCATCGCGTGGAAGTCAAAGTCGCCTAGAACGAACGCAAACATGGTTTCAATTGACGCTGCGAAATTGCCATACGAGGAGAGAACTGTGCCGAATAAGGCGGATCCGAGCTGACAGAATGACAGGAAAACGACGACGAAGACAACGATAAAGGCTTTGAGGTCTTTAAAGGCCAGTTTTATGGTGTCGCCCATCATTCCCATGCGTCTGTTAAACTGGAGCAGCTTGAGAAATTGTATGGTCGCCATGAACACAAGACAACCAACGACATAAACAAACGTCTCATCGTACAGTGCTAGTGACTGGAAATTTATAAATTCGCCTGAAATATACAAAAAGTAGGCCTTATTTAAAGGTGCATATTCACGCCAGATTGCTTGAAAATAAAAGTGTTAAATTTGTATACTTTTAGAGGCTTAATTTGTGTACCCATATGTACTGAAACGAAATAAATCTTAAACTATGATGAATTCATTCCGCATAAATTAATAGCAATTTTTACGTTGTGAAATTGAATTAGAAACACGTGTCCCTCATTCAAATTCATAACTAAGAAGTTATATTAATATTTATTATTCTCAGGTATTCTTGTGTGAATATGCACCTTTAACACAAAAAAATTGAACCTGAAAGAGAAACAAACAAAAATTTTAAAAATCGAATATCTAGATAACAGATGAGATCCGATTTTAATTCTATAAATGTCTACGGTAGTTTACTTTTGGAGAAAGAGATTTGTTTTTTTACGAAGATCGTGATATTTTTCATCGAAAGTTAAGGGCGTGGTATATTGGTGGCGTAAGAAAGTAAATAAAACTTATGTTTGATATTGTAAAACCAATTTAACTAGGCCACAAACCTAGTTACAAACTACAGTACAGCCCATAAATAACTCAACATGTTTCCAAAAACAAAGACAGAAATATGTTAGTAAGTACATTTTTGAGCATGATGTAACAAATGCGCTGTTGAATATTGTTAACATAATTCGATTGGAAGACATTGCTGCCAATTCACTATTCCAGTTTATCCATCCATCATATGACGTTATAATCAACAGTGACGAGCATGCTTACGTCATAATCATGACGTCATGAATGATTCGAAATAGTCTGTCTTTAAAGCTTAATAGTCCGACATGTTGTACGAATTGCATGTCTTTGCTATTTAATAAACATGTTGTCGAATATTTTGAAACTAATTTGACTGGGCGCTGTTGCTGCCGTAGGCAGCAGCAGCACCCAGTCGAATTACTTTCAACATAATCAACAGCTTTCGTGGATAGTTTTCTGGAAATTGATAGTCAATGAGTTCAGAGGTCGATCGATTCTAACACGAGTGTGGTGTGGCTGGGACTTAGATAGTGATGGGCGGGGCATAGCTAAAACTGGAAAGGTCCTTTATGTTCAAAATATTCAACTGTGCGTTTTATTTTATTTTGGAAGTACGTCAACTTATTTCCGAGCTGTAGTGTAGTAACAATACCATCTCAAACGTATGATAGTATCCCTTTAACAACAATTCGTTTGTCTAACCCTAGCTAGTCCCTTACCGGACCCGGATGCGTGGAGACTGCTGATGGAATACGCGGTCAGTATATGTTTGACGGCGTACATCGCTATGGATACCAGAGCGGTGACGAGAACCGCGAACTCCAACACTCGCCAGAAGTTGTTGAAGTATCCGCATCGTTCTTTACGTAAGCATTTGATGGAGTGCACGAGGAAATAGATGGTGAAGCAGACGAATATGACTTCAAAGAGGATGACGATGATAGCGAATGCGCCAACGTAGCTGAACAAACGGTAGACCTAGAGAAAAGGAATACTATGTAATATCAACTAATGCTCACGATGCTATTGGAATTTAGTCCTGGAAATCTAGAAAAAACGTACTAGAAATATGTGTACAGTTTGGAAGTGGGGTCTAAGCTTGCGTTGTCACCTTCCTTCTGAAAGGCGTCCCTCTCCCATAGGATGGCCGCTCGTCAGCCCCACAAGCCACCACCCATCCCAACGTATTTAATTTGAAAATTAGATGCTCTCTTGATCATAAACACTATCCTGTTTTACTTTTTAAATACTGTACCCCGTGCATGAGTATTTAAATGTATACTTCTAAAATTGCAGACTGCAGAGAGTGGGGTCTGACCAACATAGCTGACCTGAAGGGATATGTTAACGCATCCAGATGATGATGATGATGATGATGATGATGATGATGATTATTTTTATGACGCCAACGACTTTGCTAATTGCCTCGTTGATGCTTCTGCTGCTGCTGCTGCTGTTGCTGCTGCTTCTGATGATGATGATGATGATGATGATGATGATGATGATGATGATGATGATGGTGATGGTTATGATGATACTATTAATGAGGATGATAATTAATAACGTTTATTACGCTTGCCCTACCTTGAACTCAGTCCTAGGTACGGCCGCTCCCTGTGAGGGGAACTCGATGGTGAATATCATAGACGAGAACAGATTAACGTTAGGGTTGTAGAGGGTGAACTCCACAAATACTGCACGAGTTCGCAAATCCAACCAGCTCTCATTCTGCAACTTTTCTAGTAATGCGCTGGTCTCCTCTATGCCCCGTTTGAATGATGCCACGTAGCCACCACCCTGTTGTTATTGTTGAATAATAATAATAATAATAATAATAATAATAATAATAATAATAATAATAATAATAATAATAACAACAACAACAACAACAACAACAACAACAGCAACAACCACCACCACCACCACCACCACCACCACCACCACCACAACAACAACAACAACATTAATAAAGTTACACATGCGAAATACTTCGTTGTAGAAGCTCGTTGTGGCACAACAACAACAACAACAACAACAACAACAATGATACCTATCACAACAACAACAACAACAACAACAGCAACAACCACCACCACCACCACCACCACCACCACCACCACCACCATCACCACCACCACCACCACCACCACAACAACAACAACAACAACAACAACAACATTAATAAAGTTACACATGCGAAATGCTTCGTTGTAGAAGCTCGTTGTGGCACAACAACAACAACAACAACAACAACAACAACAACAACAACAACAACAACAACAACAACAACAACAACAACAACCACTACCACAACACCATCACCATCACCAACAATGACAGTGACAGCGATAACGACGACGACGACGACGACGACGACGACGACGACGACGACGACGACATTAATAAAGTTACACTTGCGAAATGCTTCATTGTACCTTGTAGAGGCTTATTGTGGCTAAATATGGCGCGTTTTTAAGCTGCAAGCTATTTCTATAGTCCCAGGGTGTCTTCTTCATATCCTCAAGTGTCACATCTGAGGACGAATTGTGATTAACATCCGAGGGCAACTTCCAGCTTGTTAGGTATGTTTTTGTGTCGTCATCAGTCCATGAGTACGCGTCACGACAATGGTTGATCACTTGCGTCATTGGATCCCGGATCGTACACGAGTCTGGAGGAAAACACATTATACAGGTAGGTTTATGGGCGGGGGTGGGGGGGGGGGTGGTGGTGGTGGTGGGGGTTGGGGGGGGGGGTTGTGCGTGCGTGCGTGCGTGAGGGAATCGTGCTTATTCACTTGCAATTTATGTTGAGAGATATATCTGTCTGCTACTTGCTTATAAACTGTCTCGCTGCTGCAAGCCACCAGACAATAATTTCAATGGGGGAATAACTCTGGACCTGCTGTAGCTGAAAGCCACCAACAACTTTCAGTGAAATTGTTATCAAAATATTCAGCAAGTCCAGAGTTAAACCCCGTGGAAAATGTAATCTGCAGAAATTCAGAAGGCAGACAGTTAAAACCTCATAAGCCTGATACTCATAGCGGTCGCTACACGTGACACAACACGATCTTTGAACTCATTCAACACAGCAGAATTCAATTCTTTACACACGGGGCAAACAGATGGCTAAAGAAATAGAATAGTTTCCTTTTTTTTTTGCAACATTGTCATCATACAACAAGGGAATATAACAAGTTACATCCTGTGTAGTAGTTTCATGCAACATTTTATGTGACCAATCAACTAGCGCAATTTATTACACGCGATGTGACGTCATTGTATGCTACGTACAACTTAGTGCCTGGTCTGAAAACAGCTCCCCACCCACCCACCCACACCAAGTCAAATTTGTATAAAAACGTTCACCAGTTTACTTATATATGGCGCTCTACATCGATTTCTTGAATATACGGTTCAAACTGTTAAAATCGATTACAAAGTGGGTGTGGCTTGGTTTTAAATGGGCGTGGCATAGAAATTGACTCCTCTATTCAAAGGTTCTCCAATACCTTCCTTAATGCGCATCTGTCGCAGTCTGCCCACGCCTATTCGTCTTGACACTAAATCAACGATGCATCGTTTATCCCACCATTTCAGTCTTTGGCCGTTAAGAAACGTCTGAGCATACATGGCGGGTAGGAAAGATACGTTCATCCACTTCCAGAACGCCTCGATTGATGTTATCTACGTCAAAAGAGAACATAATTCATGACACCATGGCATTCGGTATGTAAAGTCTAATGATTCTTTGTCAATTCACTAACCTACTAATATGTATGAAATATCGTCTAAGTATTGGTGTCTCACCCACAATATAGAATAATGGAGGAATGCAGTTTCCCAGTCAATCATATGACGTCCTGATCAACTAGGTACTATGTAGGCTGACGATAATCAATTATGTCATGAATCACGCGATATAGTCCATCATAAACGCTTAATAGTCTGTGAAGGTGTACGAATTGTATGTTTTTATTATTTAATAAACGTCTTGTTGAATATTTTGAAACTAATTTGACCGGATGCTGTTGCTTCCATAAGTAGCAACAGCACGCTTTCAAACCAGTTTCAAAATATTGAACGGCTTACCTGTATAGTTTTCTGGTACTTGGTATTCAGAGAGTGTCGTGATCGATAGACCCCAACACGGGCACAGCGTGGGTGGAGGTTAACTAGAAATGGGCGGGGAATAGCGAACACAGTAATATTGTTTCTGCCAGAAACGTTAGAAATAATAATTCCGCGGTTCCTATATAATGGTGTTATTTGTTATCATATCCCGTAATTTTCGTGAGTTTGACGCATCATGAAAATATGAAGATTCCCATAAACGTACACGTTTACTCAAGTAAGGGTTTCAAACCTGAAATCTACACATATTCTTCAAACCTGAAATCTACAAATATTTTTCAAACCTGAAATCTACAAACATTTTACATACGAATCAATCATCAACGCACTCTGAATTAGATCAATCGGCCTGGCTCCTAGACTACCATATTTCGGTTATTAAGAGCTACACTATTAAATATAGTGAGGTACCTTAGTGACAAGTATAGCGTTAGTTGCTGGATAAAAACACCAATCTTTCAGGAAGTATGCTGAAGCATATCTATATTGATTTTTTCAATGGATGCAAAAAATATATTCATTATTCTTCGGGTTATGCAATATTTTCAAAATGGCCGCCAGAATCCAATATATGCTACTGAACGGTACAGTTCAAGAACATTATATAACTATATTGACACAAAAAATTCAAAGCAGAATGCATTTATAATTAGTGTACACATCCATACTTGAATTTATGCTACAACATTCATTATATTAACAGCATTATTCACTAAATACAGCAAAACCTGTCTATAAAGACCAGTTGTTTTGTAGCTAGAAGAAGGTGGCTCGTTATGATGAATTGATCACCCACCTTAATAAGCCAGCATCTTGTAAGCACAAAAGCTTTTTCTTATAGAAATTGAAATGTAATAAATGATTATTTTTCTTTAACAGTGACCGTATTGTGTTGTCCCTTAAAGTGTCCGTTATGGACAGGTTTGCATGGAAGGCGTTTAAAATTTTATTTGCCGTCATATACATGACACGACTGATCAATGATTATTACAAGTATATGCAGTGGACTGATGTACATATAAATACATAACCCTCCCGTAGACGTCTTGTTACGTGTTCCCATTACACTCTCCACTATATCTATCAAGAATAGTCACACACTTGTATGCATGGATGGTCAGCCTTTGAAGAGCTCCATACGAAACACCCGGTTACCCTTTTATAAGTGTGCATCACTGAGCTGTTCATTGCAGGCTTCTGCAGCACCAGGTGTTGTTAAGGCAACCAAACTCATTCTTTGCCTCTATCAATGACTAAACATCCGCGTATTAGATTTGTGGTGGCTGGTGGTACAGGCGCTTCTCCAACCTTCACTGACACTGATGGTACGATTGTGTATGAATATGGAAGTTCTGAAATTCCAGAAGCGATTGTTAAAGGTGAAGTATACTGTCTGGTGATCCATGGGCGGTGTCCTGTACTGAACTGAACGATACTGGTAGCCATGCCATGGAATGAGTCCTATGCAACTGTGGGAGAATGGATTGGAATCTGTGTTGCGCAACTCGCCGTCTGCGCAGCTGCGTCATTGTTTATTGCTCCTCTGGTAGGCTCCGGTGAATTGTTTCGCGGATGGAGCACAATGTTGCATTGGACAAAATCGGCCGGATACTGTTACGGAGCACCATAGCTTGCAGGTTTGCTGGCGGTCTGGAATGCTTGTTAGATTTATGCAGCGCGACAAGATACCTTGGCCAACAGCTTTGATGGAGAGCTGTTGGATGAAGGCAGAATTTATTAGGTGCCTGGTAAATTTGGAGATGGTATCACCAGCATACTAAAGAGTTCAATTCTGATGCTGTAGACTTCAGATGCACGACCATTTCTCATGTCCCTTCACAACCTCAGTTGTTTCGATTGGTGTTTATAGTGGGCTAGGATCGCCTACAAATGGGTGCAATGCCTCCTCCTCCGGTTCCGGGACCTGGTTCTTAAACATTCTCTGATCGCATCTGATTTTCACTTGTCAATCCTGATGAAGTAGCTTGCAGTGTTATATACGGGATTTCAGTCGTTCACGGATATAGCGAAGAATGCCACTGCGTTCTCGGTGGAGCTTTATGCGATCTTTGCTCTGACCACGTTTATAGATGAGGAGCCCTAACGCCTTCTGTTGTTTGGACAGGTTTATAATAAGTGGGTCTGCAATGCAGCGTTCTGCTCTGGAATTATTCTTCACAACTCCTATTGCATTGGTCAGTGATATTTTAATGCATTTAAGTACTCTGTAGAAAGCCTCGATTGCTATCTGTTCCTCGAGGGAAGGGTAGTCTTTATTGGCAGATGAGTGGTGCGGGGTCATTGACAGGCCTCTTTTGTTCAAAATTTACTTTGCCAGGTTGGATGGCATGGTGCCTATGTAGCAGGCAAATGTGCTTCGTTTGAAGGCGAGAGTCCACTGGCGTATGACTAGATTTGAGGTATGTGCCTCCATATGAAGGGCATCTCTCTGCTTCACGGTCTACTGTTTGTGATGTGCCATGCCCATGTTGTTTGGTGAGGTCTAATGTTTGAAAGCCGTGTTTGTGGCAAAAGGTCGTGAGCACTGATGAAAGAGGCCAGAGTCTCATCATTGCATTTATGTTTACCCATGTCATATTACCCCCCATGTGCATGTTGAGTCATCCGTCCTTGTCTGATTTGCTGAGTTTGCCTAGCTTAAGTTAAAGTAACAATTGCCATCCGCTGACTGGAATGGTGATGGTAGAACTTAGTTCAGCATAAAAAGAGTTAACCAGGGAAAGAACTTCCTTGGCTTTTTTAACAGCTGGGCCATATGCAGTAACAATGCGGCAGGCCAATGAATGTAATACGATCACTGACGTGTCCGTATCTTATGATGGGATCCAAGAATCTCACTCCCATTACCTAAACCGCGGTATGTGGCTTGTTCCCCTGCATGAGAACCAGTCGGAAGTTGCTAAATTGCTGATCTGAATGGGTGGATACGTTTGTTTCTACGTCGTGTTTAGAGACTGATCCTAATAGTTGTCACTTAAATGAGGCAGTCAGGCCACGTACATGTCATGTTGCAATTGCAAACTTCTCTGGCGATTGCGACGACCGAAGATGTCGAATACAGTTTCTTTGAAAAAGGTTCGGCATTATCAGAGTTGCTTCTGGATGCGGTTGTAAGCTCACAAACTACGATGGCATTATATACCCTCACACGATATTTGCCTTGTTAATATATCTGTTGTCAGCCGTTTAGATTCTGGTTTTGATTTTGTGGGTCCTGTACTTATTTCTGTATCTAGTTAACTAATCAAAGCGGTACTTTGCTTCAATGGCAACTAAATCACATGTTGTCATTTTTGCAAGCATGGCTGTATCCTTCATCGATGTTGCCGTATCTCTTAATGACTACTCTGCGCACAAACGGCATTAGTGGATACACGATGCGGCTATTTAAGTTTTGTGATCTTATGACCATAAATAATAAATAGCCACCATCTTCTAGCCCAAAAGCAAGTAGTCTTAATAGACAGGTTTTGCTCTAGTTAGTTAATAATGTTGTTAAAATAATGAATAATATAACTTAAAGTCAGGCATTGACGTGTACGCTATTTGTAAGTGTATATCTGCTTTAGATTGTTGTGTCCATATAGTTAGAGAGTTCTTGAACTGTACTGTGCAGTGACGTTATATTCATTTTGAAAATATTGCATAATCCGTAAAATATTGTTTATAATTTTTGGATTCATTGAAAAAAAATTAAATAACATATGTATAAGTTCAAATCCTGAAAGTGTGGTGCTTTTGTCTAGCAGGTAACACCACATGTCACTAAGGTACCCCACTAATAATAAATGACAACAGCAGTTTTCCGTCAGCATATGGTTTCACAATATTCAACATGTCGGTGTGAATTGTTCATGATTTTAAGATTGCTTAAGCTTAGCATCGTAAAATCCTGTGATCTTCGCCTTTTATCTCTCTAATTTGTTTAGGAAAATTAAAAAGTTTCATAGTAAATGTCCATTTCCAAACCAAAGAGATTATATATTTTTTAATTTATCACTTGGAATGACTCGAATTCTAGTGATAAATAAAAAAAGGTCTTCTGTTGGTTTACAAACGGACATTTATCAAGACGACTGGCAAAGACTGATTTAATCAAGTCAAGATATATCACAACATGCTTATGATCACATACAGCAGGCGCCACCTCTTTGGTATATCAATATGACATTGTCAAAACACATACGCCTATAAAGGAAAGTTGTTGAATTCTTTGAAACTAAATTGCATGAAACTTGTTGCTGCCTCCCAGAATAGTCATTTCAGCATAAAGAACTGGTTATTTCTAGTCTATAACGGTTAGAGAGTTAATTTACTGTTCAAGTTTCAGCTATGCCCTGTCCATCTTTAGCTAATCTCCGCCCATACTTCGCCGTGTTGGAGTCGATCATCCCTGAGTTGATGACTATCAATTTCCAGTAAACCATACAGGTAAGCTGTCGAACATTTTGAAACTAATTTGTCTGGGCGCTGTTGCTGCCTATGGCAGCAACAGCGTCCAGTCAAATAGTTTCAAAATCGTCAACAGTATCTTTATTAAATAGTAAAGACATACAATTCATACAACAACGCTTAGCCCGTCATCAATCAAGATTCATGACGAACTTATCTACGTCATTCGTGATGTCATAGATTATGACGTCATATGATGGATGGATAAACTGGAAAAGTTAATTGCTGGGGTGAGTCCATTATAAGTCATACGTCAGTGTTAACATACTTTGGATACCCTGAGATTTCATTACCGTTTTAACGCCCTGTCCACCGTTAGTGGCGTGGAATATGTTCTTCAGGTTATTGGCGTATAGAAACGAATCTTCGTCACGTGTTTGGTAAGAGATGAAGAAGAGTACGAGAACGAAGCATGAGTAAATTGCGATCTCCTTAATAATCGTCTCCATCTTGACTTCCTTCATACGGACTTCACGTGACGCTTCCAGTGACGCCATATCCGGTGGACGGAGTTCTTCGGCCGCCTGTTTGCGCTGCAACATGATGGCTGGAGGTTGAAAAGGAGAATTACATTTATAAGAAAATGTGAGAGGCTGTATTAACTGTCTGACTGGTATAGACCACAGAACAGTAATTTTAAGGGACAGTAACTCTGGAAATGCTGAATATTTTGAAAACAATTTTACCGAAAGTTGTTGGTGGCACGTGTTCCATAGAGGTGAGCTACAATAATCTAAGCGCCTATTACAGTACGGGCCCACTGCTTGCACCCGCCAAATCTCGCCCCCACCCACCCCTACGGGATTATAATTATGTCAAGAATCGTTTCCAAATTAGGTTTTAAAACTGTCCTCTATGTTTGCTTGAAATGAAGATATTAGAATTTTCGGCAGGGTAGATTCAGATTGATTTATTACTCCCAGATCATACATGTGATACATGGGGTATAAACATTATACAATTTATATAGTGGCAAGACAGTTTACATATTATTTATATTTCTCTATAGATTAACTACTAACAATAAAAGGGATAATCTAGATTTACTACAGTAATGTGATTGCTTCTTTTCAGGCAAGCTTTTTTCATATTAACCATTTTTTCGTTCACAATTTCACTTTGTTTTCGGGTATTATCTTTACGGGGTATGTTTGTTGGCCATGTTTGTGCGACAGTTTCATCCTTTTTGGAAATGCGTAATAATTGCATTTGTTAGTCGGCAAACCATATATAGTATTTTTGTTATTGCTAGTGAATAACTCGAAGAATTAAAAATACGGTAGTATTTAGGTAGTGTTTCTAATCGTAATGTATGAAAAATGTTGCAAATAAAAACGTAATGAAACTCATCTCCAATTTCGTTTTTGTCACATATACGGCATTTCCTTTCTTCTCTTAGTATTCCGTCCCACCTTCCATTTTCTGTTGGTAATGAATGGTTACTAGTCCTCTACCTAGTGAATAATATTCTATTCCTATCATTAAGTCTTAGGAGGTATGGTTCCGTTTCCCAGATAGTCTTAAAAGAATTATAGGGCTTACCCTTCCACGATTCCTGCATTTGGGCGAGCCACGTATGCATAAATTGGTCCTCTATGTTTCTAGTAATTGCAGCTTGGATGATTTTGGTGCTATGGATCGCTTGTGTGTTCCAAAGGTAGGCCTATTTGTGCCCTGTAGTATCTAGAATGGTTTTAATGCGTGTTAGCCATTTGTATGGTTTTCTGTTTTCATTAAAATCCTTTAACAGGAAATTATATATTTGTATTGCTAGTTTATTTTGCTTTCCTGAGATAAGCTTTATCCAGTATATGATCACGCGCTTTTATTTTAATACCTTTATTGGCAGTTTCCCTAGTTCCCAATATGTCATGTATTTAGGTGGGCGTCGTTTAACTTTTAAAAGGTGTCTTAGAAATTCTAGATGTGCTTTTTCGATTAAATTACATTTTTTGATTCCAATAATTTCACATCCATAAAGGATGATCGGTTCTATCATTTGGTGGTAGAGTTTTATTTGACAATCAATGGGTAGATCTAATTGTTTAGCTGGTCGATATAAAGCGAATGTTGCTTTTCAGCCTTGTTCAAATAAGCTTTTCTCCGCTAAAAGTAGGCGTCCATTGCATGAAAAATGTATGCCTAGGTATTTATAGTTATATACAATTTCTAATGTCGTAGCATCTAGATAGAATGGAAGTTTGTTACAGTATGCTTTGGTACTACAAAAAACCATAATCTTTGTTTTGTCTGCATTTACTTTTGGTTTCCACAATTTGCAATAAAGTTCAAATGCATTTGATATCAGCTAGATGTCAGTTGCGTTTTCAGCTAGCATAATTGTATCGTCGGCATAGAGGAGTATTAAAAGTCTAAGTAAGGTGTCTAGCTCGTCTTCTTTATTACCTAGTTCTATGGATTTACAATTTTGGTTACTAAGGAAATTTTCGAGGTCATTCAAGTATATGGAGAAGAGTACTGGAGAGAGGTTCTCGCCTTGACTCACTCCCCATTTGCAAGTAAGGGCATCCGAGAATTTGTTGTTTAACTTGGTTATCGATTTTATGCTGTTATACATGCTCTGTATTACTTTAAATACTTTATCATTTATGTTATGCTGTAGCAGCTTTGTCCAGACGCCATTATGCCATATTGAATCAAAGGCTTTCTCAAAATCCATGAAACAACAGAATAGTCGCTTTCTTTTATTTTAACTATTTCTACTAGTGCGGACAGTGTGAATATATGGTCTGTTGTGGAATATCCTTTCCTAAAGCCTGCTTGATTTTCTGATAATTTATTTGTATTTTCTACTAATTCATTAATACGGTTGCTTATTATTGATGTAAAAAGTTTTCCTAAACAACTGAGTAGTGTGATTGGTCTGTAGTTTTTGGGATGATTTGCGTCACCTTTTCGTTTATAAATCGGTATTTTAATACCCTCAGTCCATGCATCGGGAACGTTTGGTGTATCAAATATTTTATTAAATAGTTGTTCATATATGCTGATCATAATGTGTTCTGTGGACTTCATATACTCATTTATTATGTCATCTGATCCAGCAGCTTTATTATTTTTTAAACGCTGTATGAGAGATTTCTTCATTCGTTATAGGTCTGTTTAATATATCATTTTGCTCTAGTGTCTCTAGCTGCAGTTGTTCATTGGCAGCTTCATTATCGCCTTCTTTTTCATTCAGTGATCTAAAAACGTATGCATATTCTCAAGACTTACTGGACAAGGGTCCTGTGGACCTTTGTCCTTTTATTAACTTCCAGTAGTCCCTAGGTTTACTACTGTTCATGAGTCGGATTTTGCTATGGGGCTTTTGCTGGTATTTGGTCGTTGAACGTTTTATTGTTTATTTGTAGATTCTACTTGTCCTTTGCATTTCCATCTTATTTGCTTCTGTTCTGTGAATCTTAAATTCAAATCTCGTGTTAATGATTTAGCATACCTGTGATATTTACTGAATTTGTCGCGGCGGCTCTCTCCTCCTCGCTCGGGATATTGTCGTCATCCTCTACAAAATCCTCTTCTCCGATATCTGGCTTTTTCAAGACACATGCGATGAACGCTACGATCAACAATACCTGGACATCAAAGAACAGGGTGTTCGTTACATATTGCAATCATATTTTTTGCGTAGTATGAAAACGTAAACTTACTCCAATGTATGGGCCAATTTAACTATATTAAAATAATAAAGCACGGCCGGCCACACACGCGCAGAAATTCGCGCACCCATCTCCCCACATGCGTACCTATAGTACAGGTCGGTTATAAAACAAAATATTTCCAAACCAAAAAAGAAACATTTTGGTTCGTACAACTTTGAACACAATTTAAGAAATGTTCTGTTGAATATTTTGAAAATAAGTGGATTGGAAGACAGTGCTGCCTTAAAGCAGCAATGACATCCAATCCTATTATGTTCAAAACATTCAACACTGTGTGATAAGTTATTTCTGAGCTGTGCTGTATGCGCATGTAGGCTAGTATACATCAAAACAAACCTTAAAAGGCTGGACCACAATGACTGATTGGAAGAATGACAGGAGGAATGTAGTCAGCCATTCGTTAGCCTTCTCAGCTCCCCATTCCATACTATACAGTATCGTGAAGAACGCAGAAGTCACAACGCTAAAGAAAACCACTGAAAACAAATAAACATATTGGGAATTTATGTTTAGTTGGTTAAGAAAATGTAAATCTACTAATCCGAAAGCATTAGTTCTGAATTTGATATCAAAATGTCTGAAATCGTGAGCTTCGTGGGACTATTAAACACAAAGGTTCATTGATATGCTTCATATGACAGCAATAAACCTGTGAAAATACTGCACACATTTCACTGGGGTTGTATACCTACAAGTGCAAGTGTAATGATGGATACAACAGCACACATACAATCAAAGAAGAGCGACAGCGATATAACTACAGCCTTTTATGCGTGAAAAAATACCCAAAAAATCTAACTGGGATACTTGGTAGCGATAGCCCAGAAACAGAAAGAATACAGTATTCTGTTGGTGAACGTATGAGGCCTCGAGATCGTGTAATGCGGGGGGGGGGGGGGTATTGGAAGAGTGGTGGCTCTGCGTCTTATTGATGCCATCTATGTAACTTAAGTGGTGTTTCATAAAGATAATGAGAACTCTCAAGCATTTCCACCGACAATTAGTAACTACTGAAGATGTTATAAGCGCATAATTTCTATTTTACGAGTGTTCATAAACGCGAATATGAGATACCTAAATCATCACGCTGTCATGACTCGCCCACCGTGATCATACTATTTATATGAGATGGCGATAACCTATGTAACAAATCAAAACCATCTAGACGCATCCAATCCATAAGTGCACAAGCAGTTCTTGAATGAAAATCTTGTGGTGACTGTAAAACGACACAAAGCAGTCAATCAGATCAGTATTGGCTTGGGGTTGGGCACGCGAATCAGTGGCCACGTCAGACGTATCTCCGCATATAATATACGACGATACGTTGGATGTAGTTTCACGATTGTTTTATGAAATCGACCACAAGCTGGAAATATGGCAGGTGGTCTAGTAGGGAATACCTGACATGCATGTGCTGCTATAGAGACATGTTGGAATGGGTTTCCATGAGGTTGACGTACGTCAGTTCTAAGGAACCCAAAAAAGCATACCGTACCTGTTAATTTTAGTATGGTCATCGACGAGGTTTCTAATAGTTAAATTGCCATAGGTTTCCTTACAGAGCTATAAAACAACCTGTAACAGGCTACCATATTTATATATATATATATATATATATATATATATATATATATATATATATATATATATATATATATATATATATATATATATATATATATATATATATATATATATATATATATATATATATATATATATATATATATATTTATATATATATATATATATATATATATATATATATATATATATATATATATATATATATATATATATATATATATATATATATATATATATATATATATATATATATATATATATATATATATATATATATATATATACACCTGTGCAAAAGTTAAGCACCAGAAAAACAATAGAACGTAGAAACATGATGGTACAACTAGGCTGCCATACTTTTTGTCCCCGCGTTAGCTGACATAATTCCAAGTACGAAATGCACATGCATGCATGACTTCACGCCGCTTGATGTCCGTGCGTGGCGGAAAACAGCACACGTGTTCAGTTATGTAAAAGTCCAGTTTGAGGTGTAGAACATTACATACAGATTTAGGCGACAAGATTAGGAATTTTGTGTTCATGACCGTGGTTTATTTGTACAGAGAGAATTAGCTCTTGATTGTGAACCGCTATGGCAAGACGAAGGTTAAGTGATCGTGTGAAATGGCAAATCATAGGTATGCATACCACTGGTATGTCATGCAGAGAGATTGGCAGACAGCTGAACATTAACCATACTGTAATCAGTCGTTTGATTGCAAAACATGGGCAAACTAACGAGGTGAAGGACAGGCCTAGATCTGGAAGACCGAAGAAGACTACTGCCCGTGATGATCGAGCCCTAGTACGCCTTGTTAGGAGATCTCCATTCACCAACAGCAGAGTGCTCAGCCAGCAATGGGAAACGCGCAATAGAGTGTCAATGTCTACCGTCAAAAGGAGACTGTATGCTGCTGGCATGAAAGCTAGGAGACCTGTCAGACGTCCTCTCCTCACTGCACACCACAAAGAGGAGCGTCTGAGGTGGTGCAACGAAAGAAGACACTGGAACATGAGATCCTGGAGACGGGTACACTGGTCCGATGAAAGTCGGTTCCTGCTTCATGCCACAGATGGTCGAACTCGTGTATGGAGGTCCAGACGCACGGCGTACGACCAACGTAACATCATGGAAGAAGTTCCATTTGGTGGAGGTTCCGTTATGATATGGGGGTGCATCTCATTTGATTGTAAGCTGGATCTGTTGACTGTACCTGGAACACTAAATGGACAAAGATATCAAGATTCCATACTGGATAGAGTTGTGGTCCCTCATTTTGTAAATCACGCACCTGGAACCCACCCTATATTCATGGATGACAACGCCCGACCACATCGTGCTAGAGCTGTGCATGAATACCTCCGCCAGAATGCCATCGAAACCCTACCATGGCCAGCAAGGAGCCCTGACATGAACCCTATTGAGCATATCTGGGCCATTCTGGGAAACATGGTGAGAAGGGGGGATCCTCCTGTGCAGAACCTACAGGAATTAACAGACGCACTCCATCTTGAATGGCAACGAATACCACAATGGCGTATCAGTCGGTTGGTGACCAGCATGAGACGTCGTGTCCAGGCCGTCATCCAGGCACAAGGTGGATATACCCGGTATTAATAATGACAGTCTCAAACTCGTGCACAGATGTTAAACTTCGTTTTCAGACACCATTAATGACAATCTAGCCACGTGTGTCAACTGTAGGGCAATAGTTGTCAGTTGTGTCAACGTAACCATATTCAGGCCTCGTTTTCAAGTTCAAACAAAAACATACAGTGTTTCCCCACCATCATAATCAGCATTCCTCTAGTTGCATTATTACCTCTTGCACTAAGATGGATGGGTACATAACTGTTTATGCTATTGCTTTCTTCATAGCACATGAATATACCCTCGCATGTGCGTAAAAATAGGGTGGTGCTTAACTTTTGCACAGGTGTATATATATATATATATATATATATATATATATATATATATATATATATATATATACATACATACATATATATATCTCCCGTCATCGGTCTTTCTTCACCAGAAGCTGTTGAAATGGTGTGTTGTCTTCTTTTACTGATTTCAACTGCGTACAATGTTTTGAGAGTAACACTTTGTGATTGTTTCACTTTCGCATGGAACCCCTATGTCACATTTTATGCTGAACCATTGATGCATTCCGGGGTCATATACTTATATTAAACTTTCGCAATCCTTCAAGTTAAACTTTCCCGATCTTTTTTACATCTGTGTCCATTTTGATCCCTGGCGTGACGGCATCCTCGTTTGCAGAAGGTTATCGTCTACATTCGCCCAAACACGTTGGGTGTCTCTTCAACAAGTAGGCTACGCGAATTGCATGTCGAACCTCATTTGTTCCTGGAATTGATATATTTAGCACATGCCTGACCGATCAGCCAATTCCAGGAACAAATGACGTTCGACATGCAATTCGCGTAGCCTACTTGTTGAAGAGACACCCAACGTGTTTGGGCGAATGTAGACGATAACCTTCTCATGAATTCCAGCGTGACGGAATTACAAAGATGGCGTGGAACTGCCACTTTTGGAACATTTGCTGGCTCCACGATGAGCAGAAAGCATATAATTTTTTGAGAATATTATGCATCTATGTCTCTTTAACAGTATAGTGTGTTAAGTAATCGTCCTAGTTTTAGATGTTCTTGCAATATTTCTGCTAAACATCGCGTGACGGAATTACATACGAGTAACCTGCAATTCTACCATAGTGTAAATAACATTGATTTCCTGCAAACCTGCCATGTTTCCCGGAACACTTGATATTTAAGTGGGCAGATGTATGATTTAGCAAACGAAATAAAATCTTTTGGTCAAAGGAAAGCATAAAACTAACGAGAAAATTCGAAATATTCACGTGACGGAATTACATTTTAGAGTGTGACGGAATTACTACTGCCTGTAATTCCGTCACATTATCAAGCACAGTAATACCATTTAGCAAGAACACTTTTAAGAACATCTACAACAGCACATATCATTTACCACACAAACCACTGAAGAGGCCATGAATCATTCTAGCCCCAGTATCTTTAAAATGACATGTTTACTACTAGCAGCACCACTAATTCCAACACCCAAAATAAGTTCTGAGATGATACATCGGCGCTGAGCATTTTATTTGGACACGAATGACCCTGAACTATTAGTATAACAGTCCATATGCCCATGTTTGGTCAGAATAAACTGTATTCAATATAAATGCGATTCCAAGCATAGAGCAAAACAAAGATTGAACGTTAATGTCCCACTGTCATCGGCATTACTGCTATAATTGTCGGTAAAGAGAAATTATTATTTTACGACTTCCTATCTCATCAGGAGTTACATTTCATTATCAATACCAAGTTTCCGTGGTCACAATCTTATAACAGCCATTAATAAAAGTCCAATCTATGCATGAGAATAATGCAACAATGTCATAAAGATCCAATATGAACAATAAAATACAATTTGAAAAATAGAATCCATTAAAAATTAAAATCCATTTTAAACAATAAAATCCATTTTGAACAATTAAACACACGAACATAATAACATTCTCAATATGTCATACCCAAAATGTTTAACTAATCTATTTAAGATAGGTATATGTGTATACCTAAATCCTCGATACTATTCATGACTAGAACTGATTTAGACCTTTGAACCCGAAATAACAAATGGCACAATATTTTACCATTCAGCAAATACTCTTGAATATTTTGAAAGTAATTTGACAAGGGCGGTTGCTGCCTATGGCAGGGACAGTTTCTAATCAGATTAGTTTCAAAATATGCAACAGTATACCTATTCAAACCTAGATTCTTTGACTTCAGTGTTCAAAGGGTTAATGATGCCATATGATTATCATGGGAGACAGACATAGCATGAGAAAATCTCATCGTCATCAATAATCCCGTAATGTTCAGCACATGTTTGGTGAAACCAGACATTACAAATACAGCAGCGAACCCAGTCGTCGGTTAGTTGAGGATCGTTGCCATCACCATAAGACCAGTTACACCTAGGACACGTATCTTTCTTGGCGGATGATTTCCGACCTGTGCCAGACTTGTTAGTTGTACTTTTACGTGCAGGTTTAGTTGGTGGTACGACACTGCTTGGTACATCATTAACTGAGGTGTTGACGGGTGTCTTAAGTATGTTACGTTTGGTTTGACCAGACTGCGGTATAGGAACCGTGGTTGTATGCGTTGCTGTAGATGTCATATCTTGATCTGCTGAGGCTGAGGCCTGGGTATCATGAGTGGGTATTTGTGCAATGGTAGTAACTGGAGTCATATACATAATTGGTCGTGTCTTCGTTTCTAATGCAGTCGTGTAAAAACGTGTGAAGATCTCCTTACTACTGGGCTGTATGAAGTGGGAAGTGATTGTCCCAGGGAACCCTTTCAAACCTTCCCACAGATGTTCTGTTGAAAGCGTGTCACACTGAAGCTTGATCTGCTCCTCATTCATTACGATTATCTTAATGTCTGAACCACAATCCTGGAATGCACTAGCAAACGAGAATGCACAATTAATAATAGCTTGGCGTGACATTACCTTTCTTTGGACAATACGTTTTACAACCCCACCAAGGGCATTATTCGGCCCTTTACCGTGACTTGTTGCAAAGAAGTTCCAAGTCACATGTATATCATACAGTTCCTGAAGCTTTGTTGATAGGACAAAAATATATTTATTCTTGAACTGACTAGATGGACCATCAGTCCAAATATGTACTGTGGATACAGTTGGAACTTGTTGGCAGATAGTTTGCATGATCATAGATGTGAACGCACTAACTGACATTTTTTCATGGTCACGCACGTCGCTGACAATGACATAGCTCAGTGTTTCATCTCTGTGATACACCATGACTGTGTACAATGTCACCTGTCGCTGTCGCCAGTGAGCGGATTGGATTTCATCTTGCCAGGAAGATGTAAAGTTTTCAGCAAAGTCCATCTGCAGGACACACATATTGCTGTCCTGGGATTTTGCTAATGATTTGTCTAGATCATATGCACTTGCTTGTTTGGTTTTAACAAAAGAATGCCATAAAAATTTAGGTAGCTGATTCTCTAACAAATGAACTGCCTCCTCAGGTGTCCCAACACACTCTGTTTTCTCGAGATATTTATCTGCATCTTGCACCCACTGATGCCATTTCAGAAATGCTGATTTGTCTGCTATTATTTTATCAGAGAAATTAGCTTTGTAGAGATGACTGTCATTACACGTTACACAATTGCTGGACATACAATCCTCGCTGTCAATAGAACAGACACATTTGGAAAGGAACTCGTCTTTAGAGTATCTTGGAAATATATCTGGGTATTTGCGGATGAGTGTTTCTAGGATTAGAATAATATTACTATGATAAGTACACCCACATACATTATGCGGCATCATTGAAGATAATAACACCCACGGTGGACTTAGTTTTGCAAATTTTGATTTTCCTATTTGAGCATCAGCGTTTTCAGCCTTGAAGAGCTGATCAATTTCTGCTATAGTGAACATCAAATGCCGTTTCTGAACCCTTGTCTTACACCCACCACTACTGCGTATAGTAATATAATCCGCCTTTCCAGGCATCATCCTGGAAATAGAATCGGATTCATAGAATGATCTAACTTGTTTTTCAGTCTCTGAGTTAATTTGGTTGCTACGAAATTGGGATGAAACTACATATGCATCCAGCACCTCGGCAGCCAGTGTTCTAACGATTGCAGAACGTTTTCGTGGGCTCTTCGGCAATGCTTTCAGGGCTTTTCGTCTTGCTTTCCCTAATGATGCAGGAGTTTGGTAAACACTGTTTATTGATGCGGTGACTGGCACTTCGGTCGTATGAGTGTCAGATTCGTTTCTTTTCCTGAACCTCCTTACAGCTTCTCTAACCTTTTTCTTCAGTTCATTCTTCTGAGACGGCGTCATGTTCTTACTGATGTCTTGCTTCCTCTCCCTGTCTGTCTTCTTGTATTTCTGGTATTCATCTGGGTTGCTCTTCAACCTTTCCCGACGCTCTCGCTGTCTCTCTGTAGCTGTTTTCGCCATACTCTCCTGCAACATTAAAGCAAGAATATGTGGTGTCATTAACATCAATATTTAAGAACAATAACTCTTAGCCCTCTGATGTCGAAAAGTAGCTAGTTACAGAGCCAGGGAAAGAAAGTCTGGTGTTGATTTTGGAAACAATTGCTGCTGAAACCTGTTGCTGTCATAGCCAGCAACAGCTTTCAGCGGTATTGCTTCCAAAACGAAGACCAGCTATAATATGAAACTAAATTAAAATTAAAATTTTAAAACTTCAGAGTGCTAAGGGCTAAAAGGTATGTGGCTTACTTTATGTTATTTTAAAGGGAAACTGATCTCATTTTGTATTTGCTATTCAGGTGACGGAATAAGCCATCCATAAATGAGCAGTGATACATTCAGCTCGCTTATCAGGCCATCAAAGAAAGATAATTCGCTTTTTAATGGTGAAATTCTTTAACATCCCCCTTCATGTAGGCGGGCATGTATGAATTTTACACCAATCAGAAAATTGATCGCGGTTTACCTCAATCCGTCCTAGATCTCATATGTGCTCCATACAGGTGTAATCAATTTCACCTGCTTGTATACTGTAGGCAAAAGCCAATAGATTGATCAGTAAGTCTACGCTGTTAGCGAGTTTAGCAAAAATCGATCCCTCTAAACATTGAATTTAAGTAAGCTATTGAACATTTTGAAAGAAATTTGACTGAAAGTTGTTGCGGTATTAGGGCGCAGCTCCACATGTGTACAAGAGTATCATCACACAAAACATAATGTGTACAGTGACAATGACATAAATATGCACGCACGCACCCACACGTTCACTCGAATGGATGATTGTGACGGAATTACATGGTTATGTAATTCCGTTACGCTACAACGTGTAATTCCGTCACGAAAATTTTCGTGGAAGTGGTTTAAATTTTAGGACAAACTATATTTTAATCACTTAGTGCATACCGAAATTAAAGAGGAGAAAAAATATTTTTAATGAAGTGTCTCAAATATATTCTCAAACTAAACTGAAAGCATATTACGTGACGGAATTACAGGCTGTTTGGCAAAATCCTTCCAATTTATGTTAACTTATATATGGTATTTTGAGTTATTTTTATAGAAACGTATTCTGAATTATCTTTTAACAAAACATTATAGATTACAATGACATATATCTTACCTTGATGGGGTCTTTATATCACGATGATTGCGCTGGATTAAAAATGCGAAATTATTACTAATAAATCGTTCGAAAATACCGCGTACACGTGGTTATTTTGCGCATGCGCAGTGCTTAGCGGCTCTTGCTAAAATGCTAATCTGAATCGAATACGGATGCGGAATTGTTTAATGGTGAAAATGATATATATTAAAGGACAATCCTGTTAAGATGAAAAAATGAGTCACAGGTTACATAAATCGTGGAATTCATGTTCTGCAAGCGAGGATGCCGTCACGCCAGGGATCAAAATGGACACAGATGTAAAAAAGATCGGGAAAGTTTAACTTGAAGGATTGCGAAAGTTTAATATAAGTATATGACCCGGGAATGCATCAATGGTTCAGCATAAAATGTGACATAGGGGTTCCATGTGAAAGTGAAACAATCACAAAGTGTTACTCTCAAAACATTGTACGCAGTTGAAATCAGTAAAAGAAGACAACGCACCATTTCAACAGCTTCTGGTGAAGAAAGACCCCATGACGGGAGATAGATATAAACAACTGTTGTGTCATGTATTAGCACTAGATCCACTTCCCATAGCTTTTATTGCTGAAATCTAGTATCTACACACGTGGCTGGACAAATCCTAAAAAAACCTGTGAGCTATGAGAACCTCGATCCCAACTAAAGCACATAAGGAGTGCATCGTTGCTTATGGCCAAGACAAGTTTTATCACCTTTGACAAGATTCGATGACATC
Source organism: Chaetoderma sp. LZ-2023a (assembly GCA_034401795.1). NCBI lineage: Eukaryota > Metazoa > Mollusca > Caudofoveata > Chaetodermatida > Chaetodermatidae > Chaetoderma > Chaetoderma sp. LZ-2023a. The sequence goes on from CM067372.1 coordinate 144,219,205, forward strand.
GGTAACCTAATGTCTTAATGAATTTGTCGAGTGTGTTCCTTGCCAGAGCTGTATTAACATCATGTACCTAGCTGTAGCTGACGGAGTTAGCCTAATGAGTAATAGATAATGGTTTTGTCATGTGAGGTAGTATACACAATTTTTTAGCCAAACTAGGAAATAGCCATCTCGTGGCACCATCAACGCATGTACACGCTAATGTCCAAATATACAACACCGTTGCAACCTGAATAAACCAGGGTGTGTGGAACAGCAGGACATCAACAGACATACGCACAGGCAGATAAGGGACAATAATACCTAGATGGACATGGAATGCAAAACGCGGGCACACACACACACACACACACACGCACGCGCGCGCGCGCGCGCGCACGGACGCACGCATGCATTCATAGACACAGTCACACGCATGCACGCACGCACGCACAAACACACAACCACTCACACAGCCACACGCACGCAGGCACACACGCATACACGCACGCACAAACACACATCCAAACGCAAACAACCACACGCACGCACGCACTCACGCACACACGCACGCGCGCCAGCACCCATGGAATTGAAACACACGCATATATAAGACACGCACATACACACACATACAAATGTGGAGCAGCAAGAATGTGTGGACAGTCACGCTATTATATATCTTTACGATTTCTTTGTACTTACGTATCCATCCAATATACAGAACCCAATGCGGAAATGACCACGCCTTCTTCTTTTTCGTCTCTTCAGCATCGTCATTACCGATGTACTTCCGGTCATTCTCACACAGCTCGTCTGAGTACACCTTTTTCTGGTGAAACTTGAGCATCTTCCGGATTGAATCTCCGAATTTCTGTGCCCTTGACCGTTTCCTCGCGTTCGACCATATTCCAGAACCGGTGGAGATATTCTTCCATTTGTATTTCTGAGACCGTTTGACTACCTCTTGGTTTTTCTGAACAACTGCATTACGTTTCGGTCTACAGTAAGAAAGACACCTCTGTATCGGCTTTATATATTTTTCATATGTTTAATATTTTATGGGTTAACTATTTGAACATGAGAGGTCCGATACGAAATATCATTACCTAAGAAATATTCTGCTAAATATTTTTGAAAATAATTTAAAGGGGAGAGACCTATCAAATTAGATTCAAATAGTCAAAAACGCAAAGCAGTTTCCACTGCCTTGCGTTGTTGACTATTTGAATCTAAGTTGATAGGTCTCTCCGCTTTAAATTAGTTTCAAAAATATTTAAATTAATTTTTGCCATCGGCATAATAAAGCACGGGCGTCGACACACGCGCAGAAATTCGCGCACTCATCCATCCACACGCGTACCAATAGTACAGGTCGGTTATAACACAAAATGTTTCCAAACCCAAAAAGAAACATTTTGGTTCGTACAACGTTGACAACAATTTAAGAAATGTTCTGTTGAATATTTTGAACATAATTGGATTTGAAGACAGTGCTGCCTTAAGGCAGCAATGACATCCAATCCTATTATGTTCAAAACATTCAACACTGTGATAAGTTATTTCTGAGCTGTACTGTATGTGCATGCAGGCTAGTATATAGCAAAACAAACCTTATAAGGCTGGACCACAATGACTGATTGGAAGAATGACAGGAGGAACATAACAAATTTTAATTTTAATTTTTTATTTCTTTCCAAATTTGCGGTCAAGTTCGAGCTACGCCATCTTGCCACGAGCAATACTTAGGACTAGCGTTAGACACTACAACTCTCTGATTTGATGATCGGATCGCCGGCCTTCATCGAATTTTAGCAATCATTTTTTTCTTTCTACAATAGGCATTATGATGCTAGTTATTATCTGGTTCTTATACTGGCTGCCTGCTTAACCAAGTGATTTAATTAGTAGATAATAATACATGAGTAATTCTTCCTTTTACAAACATTGTTGATGTAATGTATTGCTGCCTAAGACAGCAACATCTTAGTATTGCCAAAATATGCACCATCCTGTCTTCGATTAACGCAGTAATAATTAACAGTCGGATACTAGTGTGATAACGCTTATAATGGTCAATATGGGGCTGATGAGGTTCCCAGAGAGAGAGAGAGAGAGAGAGAGAGAGAGAGAGAGAGAGAGAGAGAGAGAGAGAGAGAGAGAGGCCTGTGAAGGTGGGGTGGGGGTTGGATGGGGTGGGTGGGCTGGTGGGATTGATGGTTTGGAGCGGCGAAGCGTTTCAATTACCTGCTTCTGCGGAAGATTGTGATGAGGAGGAAGTTGACAGGGAAAACAATCATAGTACTAGCGAAGCTGATGAACACTTGTTGTAGGGTGAACGAGAACGGACCCACCCTGAGAGCCGTGGCCTCGCTCAACTTATCATCCGTCTTGAACCACATAGCATTGGTTATCATGGTCAAGAACAGCAACGATAGACAACAGGATATCCGCTGCACGCGCGAGAAATGGCTTCTAGTAGGACGGGAGAATACGGAAACCCAGAGATGTTCGTTCGACAGTTTCTTTCGAGCCGAGGATGAGAAGAGATGTTGGAACTGCACAAGGTCGTTGATGCCGGCGATTGGAACGATACGTTCGATCTGACCATCGTCTTCTTCCACAGCGAGCCATCGGTCCACCAGGAAAATAAATCTAAAATTTCGAACAGCACACAATGTTAGCAAACTCATGCATAGGATAAGAATGTTTTGGAAACGTTGATGTGGAAAACCTACTATTTAGGAAACTATCCACGTTGCTTTGGTATACTAAAGAGTCTCAGAAACTACTCAACCTGCACCTAATAAATCTTAGAAACCGTGCTACAGAGAGCTTTTTGGGAAACCTTTTAGCATAGACCAACATGTTCCCGCAACTTCTGACTAAAGACCCAGAGCCAAACTTTAGAACAGCAGCTGTCCACAGGGCCGAACCCAAGGCAGTGCAACAAGGGCATTTGCACAGGGCCTCCAAATTTCCAGGGCCCCTAAAAGTGACACAAAAATTAGTTTTGTCTTAATTTTTGCATCCCTTGCATAACTTCAAGCTACACGCGCAGACTCTTTAGAACGACTATAGAACAACTCAGAAATAAGTCAAAATGTTTCCAAAAGAAAACAATTTTGAACATGATGTAAAAAATGTTCTGTTGAATATTTTGAATATAATTGGATTGGAAGACATTGTCTTCCAATCCAATTATGTTCAAAATATTCAAAAGTTGTTTTTTTTGTGCTTGAAACATTTAAAGTTATTTCTGAGCGGTACTGTATAAGACTGATGTGGTCAAATTTCACAGCTCTCTGGCCTCAGGGGAACCCAGCAACATTAAGGTTGAAACTTGACCATCGCTTTCTCGCGATACTAAAGGCAGTTCCGCCCCCCCCCCCCATCCAGAAACTTTGCACATGCCACCCCACACACACACACACCCCGGGTCCTAAGTTCCGCCATCGCCGTCCAGACTTATGCCTATCTCTGTTAAATTAGTCTGTCGATTTGTCAAACTTCTTTTTTCAAAAAAAAAAAAAGTCACAACTACAGGGTATTCGCGCGTGTTAAGTTTGAAATTAAAATAACTCACTAAGAATTTACGAAAGAATTAGAATAAAATATACAAAACATACTGAAATTTCAATAATTGAAACTTACTTGTCACCGGTCTGTAGATCGACCAATTGAATTTGATCCAGGAACCACGATCGCTTGTCGCCTTTCCCGGAGTTATCATGCCAGATCCTGAGGAAGTTCAATGGCCCCAGAGGTGTTTCTACACTGAGCACGAAGTTCATGATGCTTCCTCGTTCAAAGATCTGTGAAAAGTGAATCAATCATTAAATATTACCGACGGCCAATGGATGGATCCAATCGGTCACTCAAATATATGACGTCATAACCAAATAATTCACTTGTTTGCTGACGTTTCAATCAAACGACGTAGCAACAAAAAATAGCACATGCCTAAAGGTAAATGGCTGAATTTACTTAAATTAGTTTCAAAATATTCAACAGCTTATCCGTGTAGTTACCTTGATATTGAAGCTCTGAGAGCTCTGTGTTCAGAGTGTTAATATCTGTTCAAACACACGAACAAAGTGAACAATGTGCCTATCTAGAAATATACTCCTCTATTCATAGCCCTATTGTTCCACTCTAACTCATGCCCACTTAAGCACCGTTACAACGTGATGTAATAGCCCTTTCCAGAGTAATGACGTCATATGACGTCGTAATCAGCTTAGCGGCGTGCAGGATGACGTCATAATCATTACATCATAAATGATTCTATATGGACTGTAGCTCTTAATAGTCCGCCACGTTGTAAGAATTGTATGTCTCTACTATTTAGTAAATATACTGTTGAATATTTTGAAACTAATTTGACTGGGCGATGTTGCTACAATAGGCAGCAGCAGCACCCAATCCAATTAGTTTCAAAATATTCAACAGCTTACCTTTATAGTCTTCTGGAAATTGATAGTCAGAGATCGTTCTATCCCAACACGAGCGAGGTGTGGGCGGAGCTTAGATAGAGATGGGGCGGGACAAAGGTCCATTCATTTTAGACTATCATATTTGGTTTGGCTTGTAAAACAAGTAATCCCCTTTTATGGAATCTATCAGCAAATGGAGTGATCCGATCAGTCACTCAAATACACGAATGCTACGATCAATTACGTCTATTGTTAGCTAATGTCACAATCATAATGACCTAACTCCGACACGAAAATTGAAAACGTCCGTTACAAAATTATATGAAGTGCACAAATCTTTGCGGAATCTACAATTTAATAAACATGAATGTTTGAAACTAATTTAAATAAAAACCATTGCCATATATGATTATTGTACTCTGCGGTTGTAGTAGTAGAAACATCCTACAGCTGCAATCAGTCTGTCTTCGTTTTTTTACCACCGTGTCTTGTCCTCAGCCAAAATCTCCTAGGTCTATTCTTGATCTGAGTGTACCGAGTTCTGCTTTCTTGAGGTAACCGCTCATCGCGCGTAACATATTTAAGCGATGACGTCCTCTCCTGGCTTTATATTTGCTGGCTTCAAGTAGAGCAAATTCCAAGGCTCTGTGCTGGTGTGTCTTCTGGGATGCTTAACACATGGCCAAACATGCATCATCTTTGCTGGCCAACTTTTACAGACAGGGACGATGTATTACACATCTTATATAATGCATCGTTGGAAATTATACTGTCTGGCCATCGTTGTCCAGTGGTGATGCAGCGGTGTTTGCGGTGGTTTGTCTAGAGTTGCCTGTGGAGCGGCGCAGTGGTTATAGATGTGGTGCCTAGGCCCTACTGTCCGCCATACATGAGCTAACGCTAGCACTCACTGAGAACACTGACCGGTTTCGAGACAAGCCCACCAAGCTGTGCGGTTGCGAAGCGTCTCTGCATGGAACTACCATTACAACGACCGCCTCTAATGTCAAAAGATGTGATGGTGATTAACTAAACATTTGGACTACGAGCAAATGCTACGATATTCACACAAAGATGAGAAAAACCCGCCAGACGATAGTATTGAATGCCTCTAGAAGGACATGTTTCCCAATTCGTCCGGACAGGTATGAGTAGTAAAGGGGGTCGCTGTATCCTATTGTTATGCAAATGAGCTCTTGACCTATTTAAATACTGCATTCTGATTGGTTGTTCTAAATGAGCGTCTAGACGTTATTGTTCTAAATGAGCATGTGGATGCTATTGTTCCAAATGAGCGGGTAGACGCTATTGTTCAAAAGTGTAGGATACACACTATTGCTTTAAATGTCCAGCGACACGCTATTGTTCTAAATGTCTGTTCGCTATTTAAATGACATATGCGTGTTAATGCAAAATTAGATTAGTGTTTAAAAAAAATAGGTATTGACATGTGTATCTCTGCATAATGCTGAGCATGTGTCGGCTGAACGATGAACGCATAGTTTATCATATTAATTAGGTGGGCAGCGGCATTCCCCCCCCACCCCCCTCGTGGTTAAAAGGATATTTTGACTTCCTATGTCAAATTGTCACATTGAACATGAATTTTGAATAATGGCATACTGCACACGCGATAGCAGTCACATATGAATTGCAGGTGGCCAGCTGTGCACTATTTTTCTCCTGTCAAAATGATTAATGGCATTTAATGTGACATTTGACCCTATCTCAACCAATCAGGATTTAGAACAATAGCACCCAGCAGCCACCTGCATGGTCAATAGTGCACAGCCAGTCATTTAGAACAATAGCGTGCAGCACCTACTTATGAACAATAGTGCACAGCTGGTTGGTATCTGTTGAATATTTTGAAAGTAGCGCAAAGTGATACTTTCTATGTCAAATTAGTATAAAAATTATTCGCTTAAACTACCACTGCACCACGATTTATGTTTGAAAAATCAAAAAAAGTTAAAATATAGTTCATTCCTTAGTTGTATATATGTTGAATATTTTGGAATTAGCACAAAACTGTAACTTCCTATGTGAAATTAGTATAAAAAAATATTTGCCTAAACTACCACTGCGCCACGATTTAGGTTTGAAAAATCAAAAAGTTAAAATACACTTCATTCCTTAGTTGTATATCAGTTGAATATTTTGAAACTAGCATGGATTGTAACTTCCTATGTCAAATTAGTATCCAAAAAAATATTCGCTTAAACTACCATTGCACCCCGATTTAGGTTTGAAAAGTCAAAAAGTTAAACTGCAGTTCATTCCTTAGTTGTATATATGTTGAATATTTTGAAACTAGCGCCAATTGTAACGTCCTATGTCAAATTAGTATTAAAAAACATTTGCTTAAACTACCATTGGGCCACGATTTAGGTTTGAAAAACATTTTAAAAAATGTTAAAATAGGATGTAGAACAATAGCACCCAGCAGCCACCTGCATGATCAATAGCGCACAGCACTTACTTATGAACAATAGTGCACAGCTGGTTGGTATCTGTTGAATATTTTGAAAGTAGCGCAAATTGATACTTTCTATGTCAAATTAGTACCAAAAAATATTCGCTTAAACTACCACTGCGCCACGATTTAGGTTTGAAAAATTAAAAAGTTAAAATACAGTTCATTCCATAGCTGTATATCTGGTGAATATTTTGAAACTAGCATGGATTGTAACTTCCTATGTCAAATTAGTATCCAAAAAAATATTCGCTTAAACTACCATTGCACCACGATTTAGGTTTGAAAAATCAAAAAGTTAAAATAAGTTCATTCCTTAGTTGTATATATGATGAATATTTTGAAACTAGCACGATTTTAGCTTCCTTTGTCAAATTAGTATAAATAAATATTCGCTTAAACTACCACAATTTAGGTTTGAAAAAAATCAAAAAATGTAAAAAATATAGTTAATGTGTGATTTTTCCTGCAGGTGTGATTCGAGTGTTAATGAATCCGTCAATAGCATTCATCACATGCTATTGAACATTTTATCCTGCACTTTTTTAAGAATAGTGTTTATCCGCATGAACGATGGCACCTGCATGAACAACAGCATGCAGCATCAAATTATGAACAATAGTGCGTAGCATACCACTTATTAACAATAGCCCAGAGCCTGCACTAGTTCTGGTTTGCACCGGTTGTGTATGACATCATGATTTAGGCACGACACCGATGTAATATGCGATACTGCTAGTTATATGTTTTCCCCTGTGTGCGCATGCCCCTGTGTGTGCCCGTGTGCACATGCACGCATGCCACTGTGTGTGCCCCATGTGCGGGTGTGTGCATACCCCTGTGTGAGCCCCATGTGTGCATGCATGTGTGCCCTGTGTGCGTGTGCATAAATGTGATATCATTCCATTAGTATGCATGCATATTGCAATGCGATATTGGGGCAACAATATAAGGGGCGGTGATCAAATAATACCCTTTTTTATTTTTTATTTTTTATTTTATTTTATTTTATTGATACATCGAAGCAAAATAAGAAAATACAATAATAAACTAAATTAGCGACAACATTTAATGACATCAATTATTCTATAAATATGTGAGAAACAATAATTATTATTATTAATTATCCATTGTTATTTTTCGCATCATTTCTCTCATTCTTAAAGTTAAACATTTCACTTTCACATCGTTTCTGTCATGTTTTCCTAGTGTCCTTAGTATATGCTTCATGTCTACACCTCTCGAATGATAATATAAGCAATATACACAATAATATCTGGATGTTGTCGTCAGTGCCAGTTGAACACGTTCAACATTATAGGAATAAATACGTGCATGATGCCCATTGCATACATTTGATATAATTCTTCTGTCTGAAGGGCATCTTCCATAAGGGTCAAAGTATTCAGCTTTTCCACACGATGTGTAATAAACCGCGACCCAGTGCTGCCCGCCTTTATTACTGGGATGCGTGTTTATCACTAACGGAAATGGATGATATTTAATATGAACGGGTACATTGTCAATTGGAAAAACTCTGAGGAAGTGTTCGCGCATTTTGTCATCACCGAATAATAGATGCTCTATTTCAAATGTATTCAGCATTTTAAAAATAATCTGCTAATACATTAAAGTCTGATCTGATATCTATCGTATTATCAAATTCAGCATAGCAAATAACGTTTGGTGTATCAGGTAGTGCTTCGCTAAAATGGAAGACGACTCTTAATGATCCAGTATGTATAGGGTAGCGGTGCTCCGAATCCGCTAAATTAGGAGTAAAATCCCATGCGAATGGTGTCGTGCCATATCTGAAGTGTGCTTTATCAATCGGGTACCCGCGGTCTTTAAATAGTGCTCCAGTACCACTGAACAGCTAACAGTAGGTATCAGAGTAAATGTTGTCACTAAATGATGGGCGTATTGGCGATATTGTCACCTCTTCCCCATTAATATAGCCAGTAGTGTAGGTAGTTTTATTATTATAAAACCTGAATGGGTTTTTAGTTACAACACCATTATAAGTGTCATTTGGTACAAAACCAAACAATACACTTGTAGGAAGCTGTCCGATAAATATATTATCTCTATCCACGCTCATAACTCCACTCGGTACCGTAAAGGTTTTACATACAACATGACGAATAGGGTATTTAGCACTTGTCTTTCTCAGAGTAACTGCGTGCGATACTAACAGATCAGAGGATGGTATAACTTTACGTACAAATAAGTTAGCTGTCAATAACTTCAGCTTAGGTTTGAGATCGTCTGTAGACATAATGGCGAAAGCATCTTTACTCTGCTGCAGATGTACTCTCAAATCAACAGATCTGATCAGAAATTTATCCTGCAGAAACATATCAGTGTGTATGCAACCAATTAATTGCACTGTCTTACTATCAGCCATCATTATTCTGCGTGCTTGAAATCCTAAGTTAGTATTGTTGAAATTATCAAATTCACCAACATCGTCCATTCGCCATCCAGCATGTTGGAGATGCGAGGATGTGGCATCGCTTCCATAATTAAGCAATGTTTCAAAATAAGCATGGTAAGCATAATTTTCATTTCAGTCACTGAGACATTTTCCATTAAAAAACATTGACTTGTGAGAACATCGTAGGAAGGAGATTATTCGCAGGACCCATCTTTTCATCAACTGTGAGTCGTGTCTCAATACCCATTGCATCTAGCTTTACTAACTTAACTTTAATCGAGATGTAAGACTTGGTAAGATCTAAATATCTATCCGAAGATCCGCTGATGTAAAACTCGATCGGTCCAGAATCTGATACGCTCGATACAGGTTGAAACTGTTCCCACTTTGCCGACTCCAACGTTGTTACTATGGGGCGTATCTGAAAAGTGTCCAACTCGCTCTTTGAACATTCACATGCATGACTAAGTTCCAAGTTTTAGTCAATTGAAGATATCGGCATGTTTTCTTTGACGTTTATTGTAACCCTTCCTCATTGGTATCATGTGCGCTGACTGAGCATTATGTACATTACTTCTCTTTTTATGTTTTGGTTTAGGTTTGGTTAATCTTCCATGTGCTGCTCTTACAGCCTCTGGTATCAGAGCCTTGGCTGCACCATGTGCCCTTGATTTCAATGAGGATTTAACATTCTTTCCTGCCATTACATCCTCTGCTAGCCCAACTCCTGTGCTAAGAGCTTGTTCACCTACTGTCTTGGCAACAGTTTTTGCGAAAGGTATTGTCAAGCGTAGTAATCTGCCTAGAATATTACCTAACCCATGGCCCATCTGGTATCGCACACCTACAAATATTGGAATACAACCATAACCCGCCTTACTGGCATAATACCACCTCAAGGCACTAGCATTACTCAATCTTCTCATCGTCATCATCTGAAATGTAGACAGAGTACACTCGGTGATGTTCCATCCTCGAATGGTATATTTGAGCCTGACCTATCAGTTATAAGTATTCCTATTGTATCGATGTAGTTCTTTGACATGGTGCTATACTGAATATTGGGAAACGTCCACTGGCATATATCTTTCCTGCCATCAGTACTAGACAGTGGAATCACTCTGATCAGTGGTGCTGACGTGTCATCTACTACGCTGTGGGAGACAATGTCACAGTATATATATATATATATATATATATATATATATATATATATATATATATATATATATATATATATATATATATATATATATATATGCTGTCACTGGCCCGCCCTGCCGACTCTTTCGAAATGATTTTAATACTTCTACTGGTCCTATATGTATTTTTTCGTCATAGCACATTAAATTATATACTTTTGGGCCAAACTTAATAACATAATTACGTCTAATTGTAAAAGATACAAGATTCACGCGATGTAAATAAAAATTGAGAAAACTACACCAAATACGTTTTTTCCCTGAGCGCTAGGTTGATCATTCTGTGGCATGCTTTTGAGATTATCCAGATCAACAGGTGCTGGTTTACCAACATCCACTACAATACCAGATTTGGCATTATCCTCCTCGTCCTTCTTCTTCTTTGTCTTACTCCATGCATATATTTGTATATAACTTTCTCTAGTAATAGTAAGCCAGCTCCTAGGATATAGTACGCTTAAGATTCCCACTTCACACTCACCATCTAATGTCATGGTGTCTGTATCTGCGTTCTAAACTCGGATATCTTATTGGTAGGATACTACTGCGTACTAGAGCTGGGCGGTCTGACGGTAGTACCGTGAGGACTGCAGTATACCGTGAACCGATACTGTGACCATTGACATTTCCAAATACCGTGAATACTGTCCATAATGTTTGAGCAATATTTGAGAAATAGATCCATAAAATCTGACTTGACCAAGGGTAAATAGGTGCTAATAGTGCCAAAAATATAGGCATCTCTAACTATTAGCCGAGCCGAGGTGAAAGGGTCATTGTAAAAACAAACATCAAGACGTCAATTACAAAATAATGACAGGCAGAATTGTATGTCAAATGTACGTCTTGAAAGTCTCACGGTAAAATTGCTTTATTTAAAACATCTAAACTCATTCTCTGTCCGTCCGCCGGTAGTAATTACACTATAATATATTCCCTATTCCCGTTTCTATTATTTGTAATTTATTACTCCAAGCATTTTGTCACCGAAAAAACATGCTAGAATGACTATGACTTGCGTTAGGTATACTATCTCCTCCTTTGGTACACGTGAATCCATTATGCACCACATTCTCTGATCTGAATGTCTCTCTATATACTCATCCATTATTAATGGTGTATAGTGTTGAGCTCAGTAACCCACGAGTTAAACCTGGAGGGATAGCCAAGCCACCTGACACAATATTCACATACTCCCTTAGCTCCCTTCCTACCATTAAATATCTGTTCCACTGCGTATTCTCTATCTTCTTTTATGCCACCAATTTTCTGAATCTCATCGCGATAAAAAGTTCTGATAATTGGATCACCCGAATAATCTTCCAATTTATATAAGATCGGATATTTGTCAGAAAGAACATTGTTCACCTTAAACAATTCACGGCTCCACTGCCCATGGTATGCGTTCTCAAATGGCATTCTTGCTTGCAAGATTCTCATATGATCGCCAGATTTCAGTGTATTTTTCTTTAGTTTAGGGTTCTTCTTCTTTTTCTTCCCTACATATATATTTCTCCATGCGATCAACTAAGTACTATGATCAACATGTATCATTGGGATACGTGTGCTGGTGTGTGCAGTTTTATTGTTTGATGCGACTAACCTAGGTAATACATCGATATACCTTCTCGTATTCTTATGAGTTATGTATCTATACATTCAGCACTTTAATATCCACTGAAAATGTTCCACCATAGCAGCGTGTGGCTCAATCTGCGAAGTATAGAAATGTATTCCATTCTCAGTCAAATATTTCTTGACTACTCCATTGATGAACTCACCACCTTTGTTGGTTTGAATAGCATGTGGGCGTCGTTCAGTACATGCCAGAATAGCTTCTAATCCTTTCTTGACTGATGCGGACGTTTTGCTATACAGATTTTCCATCCACTCATACTTCGAGAGTGCATAAACAATGTAGAGTAGGTATAACACGGCATCGTTTTCCTTTGCTAGCATTCCCATCGAGCACAGATCTGCCTGCCATAACTCGTCGACAGCCATTAATATTATCTTACATCTGGTAAACTGTGTTCTCCATGGTCAGTGAAGGGTGTATACATCCTGACGTTTTAACCATTCTTCAATATAGACACATGGTATTTAACCTTTAAATGCATTGCATAGCTTTTCCTTTCCACCAAAGGAGGCAGAATGCTTCGGATCGTAATATACTTTTGCCAATTTAGCATCATTCATTGCTTCACTAAATTCACCCACACCAGTATAATATATCTCTTTGCTTTGCTCTTTTTCTTCCTGGTACCCGGTAGAGAAGGCATGGACTCACTAACAGACGGTGTACCTGTGCTTTTTCTATGCATCCTTTTACTCGTGGCAGGTGTGTACTCACTGATGCTATCATCGTTATCATTGACATTATGTATCTGCTGCAATGTTTTCTATTGTCTGACAAATCTGTGTGGTATGTTTAAGTCACATAGCAGATTAAGAAACTTGCCCTCAGCGACATCGAGCATACCACTATGTCAAGGTTTGTGCCAATTAGCAACAACATTTGCAAGCAAATCGAGTACATTACTTTTCGGGTAAAACATACCCTTGTTACTTTGCCTAGATCATTAACATTAAAATGTTCAGGAACTGAATACAAAATATCAATTATTCTGCTGGCTTGTGTCTTATATGTCTTTGGTATTCCCCTCATTGTACGATCAAGTATTTGTGTAGGCAGAGCATCTCACATAGGTATGGGTTGAAGAAGTGGTGCGTGATATTGCTGCCCTATTTATTGATGATAGTAGCACCTATATTTATCCAATACTTGTGAATGCGATGTCGACATTTCATGCTCAGACATATTGCGTTGCACTAATATATTAAATATGTTGTTGCCGAGACTAATAGATTTACGTATCGCTGGCTCTGTCTGTAGCAGAGATATTTTACTCAGTTCATTTAAATTGCCTCTCAATTTGTGTGGAACCAAAGCCATCTTATGTACATGTTCTATCTTCTCACATGAACAGTTTACCAATTAATGGTGCTAGTGGGCTAATCACTGCGGGTAATATGGCTCCCAAAATCCACCTGTCTGTAACAGATGTCTTTTACATGCATATGGTACTCCACGACTGGTCAGCACATGCATATGGCATTTATATTTACTCAGTTGCTTGTATCATGATTTAGTAAGCCAGACCTTTCCGCGTAATACCATCATAAGAATCTCTCTTAAAACCACAGATTGTTAAATCTTAACATCTTAGCTACTATCTTGAGATCTTCGAATATGCACATCCCAGTAAAAACTACTGAGAACAAGTGTCTCTGATGAGTATAACCCAAACATGGGTACGAAACACCAGGACTCTGGATCAAACATGGAGGCCCAATTAACAATGGAACGATGCCTTACAAAAACCTTTTATTACATATATATATATATCTCTTGACTCAATGTATAAAATTATACAAATTGGGTACACAACAAATCCTAACCAGGTACAATCGGGTACACCACCTACAATCAGGTACACCCACAACACTAGACAAACAAGTCAGGTACACCAAATTGTGGGTACAAAAGGTACACAGACTTTCACTAAATTGGGTACACACACACATACAGTCAGGTACACAACCGACAAGAACAATGGGATATGTCCACCAAATCTGGGTACATACCCAAGAGATCTGGTACAACTGGGTACAATCAGGTACAATCAAGTACAAATAAAACTATAAAAGGAGTGTGCAAACAGTGCATTGGCATCCAGACTCAACGGACACTCACCGTTAGCATCAGGACAACTGAGCATCTTACAAGCCTTTCAAAAAATTATAAATTTCTGCGTAATACATTAAGGCATGACTCGCATAGCACATCTATCAATTCATTTGAACATTGTTTGAGTACATCATTTCTGATCTTTGGTTTTACTTTGGACAGATATTGTAGCATAGGGAAATGCTGTCCTATATCACGTGGTGCCATTTTTTCACTTCTTTGGTATGTACACATAACAGACATCCTTTGGATGAACAGTTGAACGGAGTCTAATATTGTCTGGTGTTGACTGTTTCAAATCCAAAAGTAGATATGAGTGAGGTGTGCGTGTAGTTTCCTTATATGCTTTTATCAAATAATTTGTTTTACAAGGATACATCTGATTGGATAAAGAGCGTATAGAGGATGCATCGCGTGGATTCTTAAACAATACCATGTAGTGACAGTTAACTGATAAGTTTCGCAGATTACGCGACTTGTGAAAAAGATTTTGTGCTACAAATATAACGCTACAGTTCTCATGATGAGAACGTTTTGTAAATAGGTCAGAGTCATTTTCATCACATTTATTCATCAAATCGTCCAGTGTCACCAATGTCCTACAACTTCTGTTTAATTCAACACTTACCCCTCTTTAAATTCTTCTTCTTGCGCTAAATCATTATATCCATCTTGCCACATGCCATAGCATTACATGATCCTCTGTGGAGGGGGAGTAAAAGCCGATGGATCTCTTATTAATCCTTTTATCATTTCAGTTGTAACACACTGTGTTGGATCACAGACAATCATGGTAAAGGGGTGACGTTACGTCGTATTACAGTCAAGCATTTACGCCATCACATTCACTCGCAAACGTAATCATTCAACTGGCATAGCATACACACAAACATATATATATATATATATATATATATATATATATATATATATATATATATATATATATATATATATATATATATATATATATATATATATATATATATATATATATATATATATATATATATATATTGGTGGCGACCCTATCAGCACGATGACGTGATATGATGTACTGACGCATGTTCGCATTTATGAGACATGACTGTCTGAAATGCATGTGAATGCACTAATCTGCAAACCATTACTACATCAATAATGGTTTGCACACTCACCAGTCATTATGTGGTAATGATCAAACTGCTGATGGCGCATATTGTAAAGTGCTGTATGCTACAGCTATATTTTTGTGTGATCGCGGATGCCACACTCTATTCAGCTGCATTTTGATGTGTATTTTTTGGAGAGTGCAGATGTGTTTTGAAGTGCTGCATTAACATACCGATGTACACTTGCAATAGAGGGTGGGGGGTGTTGGGTGCACCATTTAATGGCATGATCAATAACGAGTAAACACATTAAATCATTTTAAAACTGCTATTAATACTGACATCGTAAATGACACAACATATTATTACATCGATATGATTCTAGTACACAACATCAAACTGTGATACGTTTACTAATACGGCAATATTAGTGACTAAATTTGTTCCTGAATATTAATATATCGGGGCTTAATCCTTTAATGGCGAAAACGTACATAGCCATCCTCCTTTGTGGGATAGAGGAAGATACATTTGCAGACCGAGAGAAGACTAATTTTGAAGATTACCACTGGAATGACTGCCACAGGTATCTAAATCATGGCACAATGGTTATTTAAGTCTGATGAATATTTTGAAACTAATTTGACTGGGCGTTGACATAGGAAGATACAAACTCGCATTCATGTTAGTCTCGTAATATTCAACAGCATAGATATATAGTTGACAGACCGCTAAGGTGGACAGCTATGAATGGTTTTGCCATTAAAGCATTAAGCCGGATATATTAATTAAAGGCATCAATATTATGGCATTAACAGTTGTTTATTGTATATTATATCGATGATGTACCATAACCATGACATCATACACAAATGGTACAGATCGGAACTATGTTCATATAAATCGTATTGTTTGTTAAGTTTGTAATGACATTCATCTTCACACATTTCTTGTAATGCATCTTCAATATACAGTTCGGGATTGTCAATCAGATTAAAGCTAAAATCAATACCTAAACACGAATGTTGACACTGATTCAGTTGATTCACACTGCAACTGTAACAATTTTGTACCACTAGCTTTTGTATCTTTGTAGACAACATATACGCGAATAATATCTGGCTGTTCTTGTGCTCATTAGGTGAAGAACAATAATGCCATGTGCGATACATACTCTTACAATACTGGCATAATTTCATCTCATCGTGATTTAGTTCATCATCAATATGCATGGCATCGAAATTTAGTTCATCATCGACACACATGTCGTCGAGGTACATAGTGTCTATAGTATCCAGTGAAACATTCATTGACAATACTGGATCATCAGTATCATTAGTTGACATAGTAAGTAGAATGTCAGGCATGTTCAGATTACTGTATACCGTAAAAGCTCCGAGGTAATGCACAAAACACCTCTGCAGAGTTCTGTTCAATTTTACCATTAAAGGTAGGCAAGGCGGATAACAGCGAGTCAGCGTTCAGTTTCAAAAGTTCCCACTTTGCATCTGACAGGTACAATCCATTATGCATAGCTCGCGAAGCAACATCAGAGCAGAAAAAGTAACGTATGTCGATGCATGGAAAATCGTCACTGATAGATATGTGAACAGAAGAGCAACCAATATGTAAATTGTGTGCCTTCCCATTCGCGTGCATGACATACTTTCTCTTCAAGATCCGGAATGATATGCACCAGTTGTTTAAACGCTTTTATGCTTATATATACATCACATTTAGTAGGATAACTGTCAGGATTAAACTGTCGCAGATCGATACACCACTTTCCACCAAATGGAATCGTTCTCATTTTATGCAAATTTCCGAGATCGCACCAATATTATGATTGGTTTAAATACTTCGAACATTGATCAGTCGACATTATGAATGATTGAAAGTGATAAATGTGACATGCGATACAACATCATTTATATCACATTGGAAGCACTAGCATCCAGCGGCCACCTGCATGAACAATAGCGCACAGACGACCATTTAGAACAATAGCGTGCAGATGCACATTTAGAACAATAGCATGTACCCAACACTTTTGAACAATAGAGGCTACCCACTCATTTAGAACAATAGGAGCCAGATGCCATCTGCATGAACAGTAGTGCACAGTGTACACTTATGAATAATAGCATGTACCAGCATGAACATGGCAGATGAGTACCATCATTCTCACGTGTCTGAGAACGTCGTCCATCTTGCCGATAGTGACCACTGTTCAGTAGTACATTATGAAGATGATATCACAAATATCAGAAATTGTCAACTAATAAGGTTTCTAATGATGTTTCTAATGAGGTTTTGTAATAATAATACTCACAGCCATTGGACAATGTCTATTCCATATTACGTTAATAATAATGTACTAATTTGAGTCATGATCAAAATCCTCCCATAGTTAACTATACCATCGCTTAAAACCTATCGCATACTCCTCATAATCAATATGCACATCTTATCCTTATCATCGTTACACTGACTAGCGACATATGCTATCATAGAGCGGGCAGTGAGTGTGGCTTCATCGTCTATGAGTAACCCTGACATTGTTTACGAACTGACTGATAAAGTACAACGTTACTATTTATATTTATACTACACTAGTGTAACCATATGGAACAGAAGATAAATCACCTAGTTTCAAAATTCGTTTTTTGAAGACGAGTCTGAAGATCTTACTACTATTGACTGAAATAATTTTAAATTGTGACATGTGTGACGATGGTTGCTATCATATGATCGTAAGATCATACATAGTAATCACATTTCTATACAATCACATTAGCTTATGCCACCCGCAACATATTTGGACTCCAAATCCGCTACAATATAGGTAGACAGATTGTTATTGAGTCTTGCATGCTTTCTGGTTGATTTAATGAAATAAATTACTTCATGTCAATTATAAAAGCGTAGGGGATATTCGTAATCGAGATTTACATTTATACAAAATTTATATCAGTTAGAATTAAGATAATTGTATTTGTTATTATGATTAGGCTATAATCAATGTAGATTTCATTATTTATAAAATGTATGGAATCTCTATGGATTATTTGAGCAGTTATGTAGGAGTTACAAATCAACATGTTGTTGTATATCCGCGTGATGCAGATGGGTCACAATACATTGTGTGCATGTGTTAAAATCGTCGCCTCGACAAGCATTCGTGAGAGTTAGTTGCGCCTTAGCGAAGTTGTGATGTAGGCAGCCATTGTTTCATGTGTATATATTTCTACGCCGACCATATACACCGGTGTGGCTGAGAGAATGTTTCGATTGTGAAGTTCAAATATAAAAATGAGTTTATCAGCAGTCCTCATACAGATTTGTAAATAGATATGGGCGCCATCTCTGTTTAGGGCCCATTAACAGTTAATTCACGTTTGTCCAGTCAATATACGTTTTGATTTGTGGGCACAATATGAACTTTCATCCAAGAATCTCTCCATGACTTTGGATCATTAATATCAGCTATAGCCAGGTCTCCAGCTCCTGGTAATATCATCTGTAGCAAGGTCTGCAGCTCCTGGTAATATCATGTGTAGTCAGGTTTCCAGCTCCTGGTAATATCAGCTATAGCCAGGTCTCCAGCTCCTGGTAGTAGCATCCATGACCAGATTTCCAGCTTCTAATAATATTGTGTGTAACCAGGTCTCCAGCTCCTGGTCATCATTAACTATCACCAGATAACCAGCTCCTGGTTAACGTGGTTGTGGGTCAGATAACCAGCTTCTGGCCATTCGCTAATCCATCACATCTTTAGCTTCTGGCAGCCCATGGCCAGGCTTATTCAGCATTTCAGATCCACCTACGTCAAAAGACAAATTTTGGTCATTTATTTTTTTGTGTTATGTGTTCGTCTGGGTGCACCCACATCTTTCCGTCATCTTCAATACGATATCAGAATTCGTATTTTGATCATTCGTCCGCAGGACCCTTTCGTCTTCAAGCCACAAAGAAATGACTGTTTCCATTGAGCATTTACAACAGCTATACTACATTCAGGTCGTATATTATTGATTTATTATATGAAAATTGTATATTGACTGTTATCATAACTATTAACACATTAATTAGGTTAATATTTTCAAAGTTAAATTCTGAACCAAGAACCGTTAGGTCTTAAGCTTATCGACATAAAATCATACATGCTGCCATAAACTCTGGGGATTATCCAATGGTCAATATCCATCCCAGGTTCTAAATGATTCGGTAGTCGATAGTGGTCTTATGGATCAGATTGAATGGGGATCATTTTCAACTTGGATAGTGGATGTACCTGGATCTCATCTTACATTAATTGTGAGCATTTATAATTTCTGAAGTGAACTAAATCGTCTGTGATATTCTTTGAGGATTGATATAAATGACATCAGATCGAAAAATCGATTTGATGTGATTGTTATCAAAACTTAAAGAAAGAGCAGGGATTGGATCAACCAGGATCAATCCGTTGGATCGATAATGGTCGTTTCGATCTAGATATGACTTCAAGGATTAGAGTTCTTGTTTTGGGTCAAATTAGTTTATGAATATTCAACGTAAGACATTGAGGGTTTCAGTAGTTATAATTTTGAAATCCTGCTTCAACAGAATCATTTTATATTCATATAATATATCAATTGTAACAATCATGTTAACTGTACAATACTGCTATAATTTTACAACAGATCAGAAAGTAGGCAAGAATGAATGAATAATATTTTTCAAATCTGTCTTTGTTTATTTCCTCTTAATTACCACCATATTTTGAATCAATAGGTTAAAGTTCAAATGCTAATGCAGATTACTCTTCCATATGTCAAGCCAAGATAAGAAAGTTTTGGAATTCACCTCAAATCGGTCCCATAAGCTTTCCTTCGAATAAAGGGGTTAACCATTGAAAATGGAAATCATTTAGATACCCCTAGACATCTATTCTATCGTTTCCATTTTGGGTTAAGCATTTTGGCAAAATAAAATATCCGGTAATCATTTGATTAATGATGTCATAATCAATACTGAGGTTTTGTCTTTTGGATAAAACGCATTGGTGTTTCACATCATACAGTAATCTAATCCACGCCAACGTCAGCTAATTCCCTTACACGTGCATGTGATCTTAGATGGGTAGTTTAGTAGTATGCTATTACTATCCATAATTTCACCATCGTTTATAATTTGATCGATGGATTTTTTCATCACATCAAAATTTACTTGTTTTGATTGTTCAGTACCCAGTATTAAACCTTTAACCTATGATACCTGTTTAACAATCGATGGATCATCACGACGCTTCATTTCAAGACTATAGTTTTATAGTCCGAGTGCGCAAAAACTTGTTAACTTGTAGTCGGAGGGTATTTCACTTGTCCTAGCACCCGCTTCGATCTTGCATGGTCGGCTCACCTTCATGGGTAGTAAATACCACAGAATCTGTAACATGATAGGCTATGTGATGATCGAGTAAGGACAAGGCTTCATATAGTTTTACTCACCCATAAGCTGTCACAAAAGATGCAAGAATACAGTTGGTATTTAATGGGGACTCAACATACTCTTCATTGACAGAGTATGCCACCGTTAAAAGATTACCATTGAGGAATGAAATGCTGCTGACAGATTTACTTTTATCCCTTTTATCTAGTAGCTCTTTTTGCGTTGATACCATCTTATTCTTGGCGTGATCACGTAGCGAAAAATTGTCCCATAAAATATTCAATCCGGATTTAGCTACAAAATGTGGAGCTGAATTATTTGATATTTTGGCTGGGTCGAGTTGGATAGCCTCATGCGCACAGTACTCTTGTATATAGCACGCTTAATCACTTTCACTACAGACCCAGTCTGGATACCCGCTACTTTCCTGCTTAATTTTGAGGAAGTGGTTAATGTATTCAGAAAATAGTTCCTTATCACCATGTTTTTCATATTGCGATGACTCAGGATAATGCCAGACTTTGTACATCTTTTTAATGATACAACTATGGTGAATAGCTAACTGTAGCTCAGGAGCGGTCCATGTCCTGCATAAGGAATGTTGTTCTTCTGCATGTTCGCATATGGTAGATTGACAAATTCTTGCACATTCGGCGCATAGTACAAACATGAGCCACTTACTTATTCTAGTAGGTAATACTACAAAGTAAAAATCACGAGGAGGGAGGACTTTGCATTTAATAAGACCGAAGAAGTCATGCACCATTTTATCATTCAAATCATTGCCTCTTACTACCTCGTATGCACATTCTGGAAAACGACATTATTTCACCACTGATGGGTACATGGAAACACAGTCTAAATATTCTAGCATAGTATGTTCATCTGCTTCCAGAAATAATCGAATTGCAGCTGTACGCCCACCAAATCACATGTCACGCAGAGCTACGGGGTGTGCTAAGTCCAATTCGGTGATAAAATCATTTAGTCCCTCGGTATTAGTGATTAATTTCTTAAACTCGCATTCCCACATAATTCTCACCATATATCTGTGTGATTCAAATAATGATGTGCGACATTGAAGAGCGGAATATGCTTCTTCATATGTCTGATCACCGTATGGTGTATATGTCTGCTCACGTTCATTGCCACAGCAATCAGATTCGTGCCCGAGAAATTTACACCTGCAAAACTAAAAAATAATATTTTCGCATGGAGCGATGCCCACAAATGTTTTGCTTACCCTGGTTTAGTACGTGTAAGATTTGGTAACCCTCGCTCAACCTAATCCATTCCATCCATTGAACAGCAATCAGGCTATATGCACGTTTTGCTCTTAGCAAGTATCGGGTAACATGTAGACATAAAGTGCGATATGCTACATTACATGCACCTGCTAGCATTATCCCTGATACGAATGGATTTTGTCCATCCATTGCTTCAGAAAATAAGGACTTAAATCTAGACACGGCCAAATGTAAGATGGTTACCTCATCGTTACAATATTCGATGAGATTTTTATCAACATCATAGTGTGCATCTCTAGATATCTGCTCATTGTACCATTGATCAAATTCGAGCAGTTCATTTGCTTTCATATTTTGTACGCCGAATACCTCCCTCTCAGGAAAGGGTATTACGATACCCCAATACTGAGGTGAGTTCAGCTGATGGGGAAATATTCACTTGGGCACAGGAAGATTAAAAGCATCACTGACCTTATGTAATGAAAGAGGAAAGAAGTTAGTGGAATCGATGAAATGAATTGTTCCTATTTCAAATGAGAGAATTGAACAGCCGCACATGATGATGTTTGTGGGTTTTAGATGAAGGTTAATGCGCTTGCATACACATTGAAGAATTAAAAGCAAATCATATGTACGTGCACTATGTGCAATAACGAGGTGGTCAGAGAAACATATTTTCGCTAGATACATTTATTACCACGCTTAGATTTTATGTGCATTAACCAACTGATCCATAGTGTCTAATCCATGAAAGCGAACATATCCATTATTCATGCCTCGGGTACACGTGGTGCACTCAGCTTCGAGTGGCTGCTCATTGCATGTGTCACAGCATACATTCACTACCACGAGATTAACTTTATGCTTGCCGACAATATTAGTGTTGGTATTGTTAACGGGTTCTAAATATGTTTCAGTATTATAAATCATGTATTTTTGATAAGATTCGTATGTTAGCTCCTCATCACCCATTTTCATGGCACGTGCATGTGATAATGACATAGCAGTTTCTTCAAATACTTTATGAAAACAAATATGCTCTTCATTAACATTAAACTTCTCTTTAAATGCGTGACATTTAGTCATTCCGCATATGTGTTTCGTCACCCTCTTTAGGTACATGTATGAAGCAGAGAGGACAGGATTTTACGATTTCGCATGTTCCATTTGCGCGATGATTTGTCATACATCGCTCATTATAAAACGTGTGATGACAATCATTACACATTATCTTATGCGATACGACTAGAATTACATGCGTTGATACCTGATTTTTCAGACAAAAATAAGCGACCGAGTGCTATGCAATCGTGAGTATTACTATATGATACGTCACAATGGGCACAGTAATTGCACACCAAAAGAAATGCTGGATGTAAAGGATACATTGATGGTAGAGTAGTAGTAGAGTCACTGCCGAATAGACATTCGTGCATTGACTCGGAGTAGATGAGGATACTAAATTCGTTGCCGAAATGTTGTTGAAGTTTCAACCAGTCAGTACTATTAATCTCGCATTTAGGAATACAACATGCACCATAGGCATCTGATATGTTTTATTATGAATCAAATTGCGCCATTCGTGGTTAGTGATCTGATTTTTTGTTTTCTCGATAAATTGTATGCCTAAATATATACCGGCTGCGAAACAGAATGGATATTCTGCATGGACAGGAATAATACATTTTTTGATGCGCTTGTACTCGTCTTTATCATCGCAATGTATATGTAGAAGATTTAAATGCTTATGATCAATAGCACCACAGTGAATATCATTACGCCCACCAGAGTTGTAGTCCTCAACATGAAAAACATGAAACTCAAAGCCATCGGATAGCTTGCAGTTAGTGTTTGACAGAATTACTTTTTCAATTGAATCCAAAATTGTATCCATTGCAATTTTATTCCACGTCATAAAATCCATCATGATAGGCATATCCAATGCCAATTGAATGATCTCAATTCCTACATGGTCATTTGATTGAACATTGCTATAGGCGCTATAAGTATCGAGCAGAGTTTGAACCGCACCTGATATAAACTCTGAATGAGTTAATGGCGAATTGGCAATAGGATATTTCTTAAATGATACGCTATATTCAGTACCATCAATATGATATTTTTTTACTACGGAACTTACGTATAGGCTTCGACATTATATAGTCTGAATAATTGATCAGACAACCACCTACCTGAGGTTGGATAGGAGCATATGCAACGTCATTATATAAGAGGAATTGATCATTATTGATCGATAGATCGTGGTCATCATGTAACAAATATTGATTATGATCATTATTAGTGAGTGGAATGTGTGCAGACAGTTGATGCATAATGTTCGTCACGTTGGAGCTAGTCACCTTTTGCACAATTCACTGGTCTGTTTGATCGAAGATAGGCACTTGTCATATCTTGTAATTTGCATATTCCAATACATCAACAAACTGAGGCTGGCTAGAAGAAGGTACGACTTCGTGCGGTAAACAGTCAGATATTTGCTGCACAATATTTGCATCTGCTGTGATGGCAGTAGGAGCGGGTATGATTTCACTATCTAAATAATCAGTTAGAAATTGATCGTTATTTCTCAATAGCTCAGTGTCAACATGCTGCAAATATTGATTAAGATCATCATTAGTAAGTGGAATACGTGATGATATTTGCTGCATAAAGTTTGGCACGTAGTCACTAGTCTCATTTTGAACAACACATTGTTCTGTTTGATCGAAGATAGGCACTTGATGTGTAGGCTCAAGTTTGCTTTCACATGGTGTCTGATACATGTGTTGTGTAGTGTCATTGTTTAATGCCATGCAATCCTCATCGGTCATCTGCTGTAAGATCACATTAATAGCATTCTCTTGTTCGTTTAATGTATCATCCATAATTGTGTAAATAAATCGATATTCTAATGCTAAATGGTCAAATATAGTTCACTACTTTCTTTAAGAAACAAGATTAGTATCGTGAGAATAAGTTCACTATATATTGACAACTTCCTTTCGCACTAAACTCTCATTATTTATTTTAACACAATTCTATTAACGTCTTCAATCAATTTTATAGCATGTAGCGGTCGATACATGTGTTTATGTTAAATCATATCGCTTTTATACTAACTAGAACACATTTTGTTCATGCAGGTGTCTGTTGTGTGCATGAGCAGGTAGATGCTATTGTTGAAAAGGGTATGTTACACACTATTGTTCTAAAAGGTCATCTGTGCACTATTGTTCATAAGTGAGTGCTGTACCCTATTGTGCTTGCAGTTGCCATCGTTCATGTGCGTACCCGCTATTCTTCAAAAAGTGTGTCCCAGTTTAACCGAGTTACGCCGGTTTACTGATTGAATTTATAGCGTTTAAACTTAAAAGACTATATCTCCTTAAATATACGTTCTACGCATATATTATTTATATACTGATATATATTGTATGTTATAGAGTTTTCTATTATTTAGCCTGTATTTCGCCGAGTTTGGCTGAGTTTCGCTATTTGAATTTAATACCATATAACTTACAAAGGTCATAAAATTTTATTTTCTGATTTTCAAATCTAAATCATGTCGCAGTGGTAGTTTACGCGAGTATATTCTGATACTAATTTGACATAGGAAGTTTCAATTCATGCCAGTTTCAAAATATTCAACTGATACCAACCAGCTGTGGACTATTGTTCATAAGTGGGTGCTGCACGCTATTGTTCTAAATGACAGGCTGTGCACTATTGTTCATGCAAGTGGCTGCTGGATGCTATTGTACTAAATCCTGATTGCTCGAGACAGGGTCAAATGTCACATTAAAACCCATTAATCATTTTGACAGGAGAACAATAATGCACCGCTCGTCACCTGCAATTCATGTGACCACTATCGTTCGCGCAGTATACCATTATTCAAGTCATGTTCAATGCGGCAATTTGACATAGGAAGCCACTTAGTTTCAAAATATCTTTTTAACCACGAGGGTGGATGCTGCCACCCACCTAATTAATATGTTAACACACACGCTCATCATTATGCAGAGTTACATATGTCAATACCTATTTTTTAAAAACACATTAATCTAAATATGCATTAACACGCATATGTCATTTAAATAGCGATCAGACATTTAAAACAATAGTGTGTAGCCGGACATTTAGAACAATGGTGTGTACCCCATACATTTGAACAATAGCATTTACCCACTCATTTAGAACAACCAATCAGAACGTAGTATTTAATTGGCACCATTAGGACTAAAGACATGTGTTCCACGTATTGGAGCAGGATCATTTCTCATTGGTAGATTTCCCCGATATAACAATGGACATGACTTTTGATGCCTATCCATTTTCCCCAGATGATGTCCGTGAAAGCATCACCGTGGATACCCTTTAAGGGGTGTGAACAATCGAAAGGCAGCCATGCTGGCTATGGATGAAGAACCACTGACGCTTTTATTGACGCTTAATTTGGGTGGACTCTGTCATGCGTAACAAGTGCTTAGTGTCGGAGCACAGTTTTAAGACGTCACCTTCCACATCATCAGTTTGGTCGCACAGATTTCAAGACAGCAGCAAGGTAACGGGTGAAAACCACAGGGGATAAACAATCTCCCTGTGGGGAGCCTATTGATGTCTCAAACGCTGCAGACTTTACTGACTTGATTCGTACTCTCACCCTGTGTTTGTAAGTAATAGTCTCACTAGTCGTAGCTCATCTTTATTGCAACTGTCGTAGCTAGTGCACCTAGGATCTTGGAGCGTTTAATTGTGTCGAAAACTCGTGACATGTCAATGCCCATTTTGTCGAAATCCCAGTGTTTGGTAAGACTACTGCCACAAGCATGCATTGAGCCTATATAATGTCTGCGCAGCTGCATATACATTTAAAACCACTTTGCCATGATCCAGTGAAGTTATCGATCTGGTCTCGGATGCGGCATAGAGTAAGATTGAATACGATGTCCCGTATACTGTTGAGGAACACAATGTACCGCATATTGCATGGGTGGCTTCTTGGCCTTGGGTACCGTGAATTGTCATGGTACCCAAGCCCAAGAGGCCACCCAGGCAATATTGGTCTACAGCATCGATGGAAAAGTGGCGCATAAAAGCAGAATTGATTAGTTGTGTGATCGGTTTTGAGATAATATCACTTGCGTATTAGAATCGTTCATTCTTCATGACATCAGGTCTGTATGCACGTTCATTTTTCAGGGCTTTGAGTCCCTTCTCAACTTCTGCTGTTTAAGTGGTGTTAGTAATGGTCTGAAGCCACCTGTCTGTGAATAGGTGCAAGAGCTCATCGTCGTGGTCAGTGAGCTGCCCCTTGAAACATTGTCGAATTACGTCGGCTTTGCCCTCGAGCTGCTGGAAACATTGTCTGATAGTCATCCCTGGCAGTGATTTCATCTGATATGGTGTCTGCTTGTTGAATAGCAAGATCTTCTAAGCATTCACTGATGTGGTGCAAATTAGTATTGCGTTCCCTGCATAGGCTGGTGCGGTCATCGCTTTGGCCACTTTGATAGATGCGCAGCCATAACGTTTTCTGTTCTACTGATAGTTTTATAACTACAGGGCCATCAATATATAGTATATATAGTTGGGTTGTTGTTTTTTAGAACTCCTATGGTACTGGTAGCTGATGATTCCATATATATGAGTATTTTGGGTGGGGATTCGTTTGGATCAGAGCTGACGCTGATGATCTGCTGCCCGAGGGCCGTTTTGTATGTTATTTGCGTGCTAGTGTCGCTGATGAGCTTGGGCATGTTGTAGGTGACTACCCTCTTGCGTGGTATGGTGTTTGTACATTAGATAAAGACGGTTCATCTGAAGGCGTGTAACGACTGGCTTATGGTCAGAATTGCGGTCTCCACAGGAATGAGCAACTTGAAGTAGGTGCTTTCCTTATGTTTTGCATAGTATTATGTCTATTTAGTTGACTGCTCTTATAGCTCTAGAACCATTGTCATAGCTTACCAAAAGAATTTAGATTCTGGGAATTCAGGTTTCACAGTTCAAATCGATTCCAACACGCGCAAAAAGTGGACAGATCTAGAAATTCCCTATGTTAAAATTTGAGCCAAATCGGACAAGCAGTTTCCGAGATATCCATGTCCAGATCCGTGATCACTAATGCTGATCACGGTCAAACTCTGGACATCCTCTTGCACCGCAAGTTCCTTCGATGTGCTAAAATTTCAGCCAACTCTGATCAGTAGTTTTTAGATACAGCTCCGGACACACAGAAAGAAACGCACGCACGCACGCACGCACGCACGCACGCACGCACGCACGCACGCACGCACGCACGCACGCACGCACGCACGCACGCACGCACGCACGCACGCACGCACGCACGCACGCACGCACGCACGCACGCACGCACGCACGCACGCACGCACGCACGCACGCACGCACGCACGCACGCACGCACAGACAAACTCGATCAAAATACTCTTGAATCCGTAAAAGGATCAGTTTTTACCCTGTTATTTACTTACCTTACGTTTACCATCATAAAGTTTTCTCACACCGCTGTCACTACGATCACCGGAAATGATAAAACTTACTCGGGACTCAGTTTCACCCCTTTTGCGGGTTCCGGTTTGAGCTGTCAATTGATAGTGATATGTGTCAGTGGGCAAATTGTCTTCCAGTGGCGTCGCTCCCCACTACGTACACAGGAGAAAAAAGTATATAGGCTACGTATATTCATTCATTCATTCATTCTTTCATTCGTTCGTCCATGCACGCATGCGGGTGCCAACCGATCCACCACACACCCATCCATCCATTCACTAATGCTTTAACATATACACATTCTTGATTTGTTCATTTATTTATTAAGGTATGGGTATGTTCATTTATCATCCATTTGTTCTCTCGTTAGTTAGGTAGTTAGTTAGTTAGTTAGTTAGTTAGTTAGTTAGTTAGTTAGTTAGTTAGTTAGTTAGTTAGTTAGTTAGTTAATTAGTTAGTTAGTTAGTTAGTTAGTTAGTTAGTTAGTTAGTTAGTTAGTTAGTTAGTTAGTTAGCTAGTTAGTTAGTTAGTGTGTTCATTCATTCATTCATTCATTCATTCATTCATTCATTCATTCATTCATTCAATCACTCATTCGCTCATTCTTTCAGTCATTCATTCATCTATTTCTTCATTCATTCATTTGCTCACTTGGTAGATAGTTCATTAGTTCCGTCCATACATTCGTTTGTTCATTTGTTCCTTCGTTCATTTATTCATCTGTTCGCTCGTTCGTTCATTCATTAGTTCATCTTTTTATTCGTTTGATCGGCTATATGTGCGGTCGTTCCTTTATTCATTCGTTTGTTCATTCGTTCGTTCATCGATTCACTCGGTCGCACATTGACCTACCTTAACCACATCCTTCTTGTCCATATAGCGCCCCCAGATGAGTAATATAATATAGAGAATGAGGATTGAGATAACCGTGCCGAACACGGCCGCGTTTTCATCAAGATCCTTGAACTTAGCCCACACAGTGTTAAAGTCGATCGTGTTCGGCGGTACCACAAAGTTACCCCCAAACGACGTGAGATGGTTGCATCGGCACAGCGCTTTGCCTTCCGCTGACAATGGGCTCACCTGGTGGGTAAAGTATAACACAACTCAGAAATAACGTTTCGTGTTTCAAAAATAAAAACTGAAACATGGTATTGATGTTTGCTAGTGAGAAATTTGGATTGAGAGAGAGAGAGAGAGAGAGAGAGAGAGAGAGAGAGAGAGAGAGAGAAAGAGAGAGAGAGAGAGAGAGAGAGAGAGAGAGAGAGAGAGAGGAGGGAGGGAGGGAGGGAGGGAGGGAGCGAGCGAGGGAGGGAGGGAGGGAGCGAGGGAGGGGGGAGAGTGAAGAGAGAGGGACAGGCCGAGAGAGAGAGAGAGAGAGGGTAGGGGGGAGGGGGGGGGGGGGTAGGAGGAGGATGGGGAGTGGAAGGGGAGATTAGTAGTTACAATGGTGGAGGTATACACTTACATTACATCCATCACTTGACCACGCCTCGAGGGTTGCGTTGAAGTATAAACACCCGTATGTTGTCAGGCTCAGTGAGTAATTGTGAGCTATATCCTCTGAATCAATCTTGATACGGGTCTCTAGAACAACACATGAAATATACACAACAGACAATAATGAGAAAACAATACGGGGCAGCCATGGCGCAATCGATCAATTGAGTAGCACAAAAACACATGCCCTGTTTGCACCATGTGGCATATAGGATGCGTTTTGTTTACACAAGATGGTGGGTCGCTAAAGCATGTGGTCTCTTGACCACCTGTCTTAAGGAGTTTCAATCTTAATGCCACAAAATATAGTTTGAATAAGCAAGTCTGCATTTAAGATTTGTTTCGCCTGAGTCATAAGCTAATTTAGGGATGTGTTCCGTGCATTCTTAGTAGTATTGCAAGAGTAAGTATACTGCCACGTTAGTAACTCTGACAATGGAGTCGTACTTACACGAGTTCCTGACACATTTCCCCCTAAATCGGGCATGTAGTCGCTTCTAGACCATTAGTGAACTTTTACGTATTACACTGATGTTTGCCTCAGTTTACCTAAGTTGCCAAGCAGTATGAATTTGAGGTTATCTACTGTCTCAGGCAGCTGCATAATGTAATCTAACAATTGGACATTGGTATACTAAATATATGAAAAATAGACTAATAAACCAATGTGGCGTCTAAAGATAGATAGTTTGTTAACTTTGACGTGAAAAGAGAGGCAAATATACAGGATATAAATAGAAATGTGAAGATTATATGTTGTAAGATAGGAAATCTAATGCGTGAAACAATTAAAATATACTAGTAGATTATGCTCTGGATAAATGTGGCTATACAGAGAATGTCACCTACCATGTATGTGGTATGTTACAACATTTTCACCTTAAACATAAATGGGATGGTGACACAACATCGATATCCAACCTACCTAGCAATGTCACTGTTACTCGATAAATTCCAGGCACTGCTGTTTTTTTAGCTGGTGGAATAACCGTGTAACGCAACCGGTCACGGGTGGTCTTATCGTAAGTCGCGTACTCGGTCCCAATGTCCTTCTCATCTTTTGGAATTGTTTCTGTGTAGAAGCTGTTAGATTCGTTCAGGAACTCGTTAAAAGTGAATGATATTTTGAGCTTATCGTTCTGGTCAAGAGGTCTGACCAGGACAAATATAGACAGATTGGGGTCAGTGAGGTTAATCGGGTGACTGTTCTGAGCACCTGGAGTACCGTTGGGAAATTTGTGGATGACTTCCTTGATCTTCTTGGCACTTCCACCTGAAATACAAGAGATAAGAAAGCATCACGGGCTACTACCGCAATGGACCTTTCTATTTTTAGCTATGCCCCGCCCATCACTAGCTAAGCTCCACCCACACCTCGCCGTGTTGGGATTGATCGATCCCCAAATGCCCTAGCTATAAATTTCCTGGAAACTATACAGGGAAGCTGTTGAATATTTTGTAACTAATTTGACTGGGTGCTGTTGCTGCAGCAAGCAAACAATTTGTACAACAACGCATAGCCCGTCTTCAAATCTGCGTTCGTGACGTACTTATCGACGTCATTCATGACGTCATTCATTATGATGTCGTTGTACACATCACGCAGTTCATTATGACGTCATATGATGGGTGGGTACTCTGGAAAGGTGAATTGTACTTAACTCTTCTAATAGAACATTACATTCAAGGTTATGTTGAATATTTTAAACCTAAGTTGTGGGAATGTTGTTGATGCCAGTAACAACTTCCAGTGAAATATGTTTCTAATTATTCAACAGTTCATATATACAAACGGTCCTGCGGCGCTTACAAATGGGCCAAATTACGTTTTGGGTCGCTACATGCATACGACACAACCATCATATTGTGGATGCAAACGCAAGGGAGTGTTATAGACATGCCTGAATGTAGATATATTTACTTATTATTCTTCGCTGAACACATTTGTCATTATGCAACTGATAATAACATTCCACCCTCAAGTAAATGCATGGAAGATTGATCTCAAAGAAGTTATTTTGAAACATAAACTTGATGTAATAACTTACCTTTTATTGGAATCAGGATAGGTTTGCTAGTATCCTTCACTACCAAAGGTTTTCCATTCTTGTCCTTTAACGCTAGTGTTTTTACACCTCCTGTGACTGCTTTGGAGCCCTTGGCATAACTGAACTGATTAGAGGCGCTATCCAGGACCTATGCAATTGTACACCGCACGTTAATAGCATAAACCACTAGTATTTCAAGTCCATTATGTCAATTCCTTTCCATATTATAATTGATGCATATTTTGGATAATGTTTCTGTAAGCAGCTATTGAGTAAAACAGCAACAGCTGCTGGAATTATTACTTCCCAATTATACAACAGCTTTCCTTCTACTGAATGTAACAATGGACCTTTCCACTTTATCCATGACATCATAATCAACTAAGTGACGTGTATGCTGACGTCATAATCAATGACGTCATTATGGCATCATGAATGGGGTAGATAAGTTCGTCACGCACGCACAATTGAAGACGGACTATGCGTTGTTGTGCGAATTGTATGGCTTTACTATTTAATAAATATTCTGTTGAATATTTTTGAAACTAATTTGACTGGGCGTTGTTGGTGCCCATGGAAGCAACAGCTCCCAGTCAAATTGGTTACAAAATATTCAACAGCTTACGTCCATAGTTTTCAGGAAATCGATAGTCAGGGCATTCGGGGATCGATCGATCTCAACACGGTGAAGTGGAGCTTAGCTAGAGGTGGGATGGGCGTAGCTAAAACAGGTAAGGTCCATTAACAATTTGGCATATATGCAGATGGTAATATGAGCCTGATTCTGTCAATGCTAACAGATCAGATACAACAAGATAGGACAACAAGAAGACAGACTAAAACATCGTTGTTGCGATCACATTCGCAAAGTCTTATAGTTAATGTCTAGAAACACAAATTCGATCTTAATATTCAAGCACTTAGTGCTTTGACACATAAAACAATAATATGGTTCCTCTTTTGTTCAAGGGAATCCATATACCAAATATTTATAGGTGCATGTGCGTTGCAATCGCATAATCAGTAGAAGGGTGATAACCGTGCAGCTACCAAAATTATTTCTATAATTATGTTCTCCAACACAAACAAAGTATTGATAATTAGATGCCTTGATAAGACACTTAATTATCGGATACAGGGGCGGCGGAAGCCGGGGTGGAGGTGGGGGCGGCGCTTTGGGGGCTGCAGGCCCACGATTTTATTAGTGTAGGGACAGAGCCTTCTCATTAAAATGTTCATCAGAGCGTTGGAAAAGGCTTCTCAGAGCGTCTGATTTTCTCAATTTTCTTGGGGATACCGTCCCCTCATATTATTTAAAATAACCATTTAAAATTTGATTAACACTGCATTGACATGACTTAAGTTTGTCTATCCATCTGCAACTCCACCTGACACTCAATACCACGATCAATTGGTAGTGAAATATAAGAAATCTATAAAGTGAAAGCGTAATCTAAGTGCTTCTTTATTACTCAGAACGCAGGAAATGGCTTCTCTGGTCATCTAATATTCAAAATTATCTGGGTGAGAAGCCACAGACCCCCGCTCTAGGGTCAACCATTCCATTTTTAAAAGACCTTCCGCCGCCTCCGGCATCCCTACTGAGAAACAGAGTGTGATGTTTTATCCAATACTTACAAGTACATGAATATAAGATTCGTTTTGGAAAATGTATTGGTAGGACAACTGAATTGCGTACACCACCACTAGCGACCCTGCACTGGTGTGGTAGAATGCACGTATCTTTGTGGTATAATTTAGTTATCATGTGGTAAAATATTCAAATTTTCTGACAGTGACCTGGATATTCGAACACAGCAATGAGACCTAAAAAGACGTATCAAATAGGCCAAAAATCTAGATTTACTAACCCTTAAATTGATTCTTCACCCACTTACCGTAATACCAACATCGCCGTTTGCACCAGCAACATCTTTTAAGACATTTCCTGGAACTTTGTAGCCTTTCTTCATGTTTTCTACCTCATCAGCATCGTCATCTTCATCTGAAATGACAACAAACAAACTGATCATGTGTGATTAATATTAACTGAAACTATTCATATTAACTTGATATGAATAGATTCAGGCTGAATTCAGCTAACATTAATTATTAGCAACCAAATAACCAGCCACATTTCTTTATTAACGTAGAAAGTCAGCTTATGAGACTATCCACCGCTTTTAGTCAAGGAATTAAATGATGACGTCCCAAACTACAAATGAAGACTATAAAAATGGCATCAAAATGAGAACGGGCACAGCGCTTATAAACGGTAATCCTGCCAAGGTGCAACATCTGGCAATATATTCAAGTAGCTTTGGACTCAATGTGTAATGAATATTGGAAGATTAGAAGGCTTAGCGAAGAAAGAGATAGGAAAACTTTATTTAATTTACATATGAAAGACTACAGAGATGGATACAAATCGGGAAGTAA
>CM067372.1:144256253-144483753 GCA_034401795.1 Chaetoderma sp. LZ-2023a
CATAATGTATAGATGTACTATTTGAGCTTCGATAGAATAAAAGTGCTTAGAATAAAAGCGCTGAGGTGTTACTCAATTTACTAAAACACAAGGAGGTTTATAATTCCATCCAGTATTAATTGGTTAATCGATCACAAGTTCGAGCTAAGTTCATTTAGTGCTGTATGATTTACGATGTACATATTATTTCATAATCGCTCTGTCTAGGAACGACCAAACAAACAGGATGGATACATTTAGCTAGGACATGTTAGCAACGTCAGCAGTCAGCAATGAATGTACACATATATTATTATCCATAACGCGATGTTAGAATATTGCTTGATTATAAATGGTATATTTAGGCCTTAGGCTTGTACGTGTAACAAGTGACATTTTGAATTCATGTAATATTTAGTGCATCGATCGTACGTTGAACACCAGTTAGCAAGTTTTCTCTTTTACTGACCGTTCTACGCTTGCCTAATAAGACCCCTGTGTTTATATAGAGTTGGGTATAAGAGTCTGCACAGTATTAACAGATTTGATGTAGGCTATAAGGCACCTTATAAGATCTTCCTTAAGACGTTATTTTGAGACATGGAGCTAGGATTTATTCCGAGCTCGTGTATATGATTAGTATGGGATTCTGACTCATATTTTACACACACCTGTGCGTTTTCAAGAAATGAGGCATCGTGTACGTGTTAGATGAGAGGTCAGTACATTCAATAAGCTTAGTCAGTAACCTGTCACGTGAGATTGGAATTCGAAATTAAACCTGGTATTTCCGGTTGATGACTAAGTCAAAGCAAAATTTGTTATTGCTAACTATCAGAAAGGCATCAACCAATCCTGATTGTACTAGATCATTCCGGATCATAATTGTGCAGATGATAGTTTCTTGAAGAGAATAAATGGAGTGTTTGAGACATTATGACGTAATATAAGTAAATGCCCAATTAACCTACCTTCAGGGTCCAGAAGAGTTAGCAGAAATGGTCCAACGTAGGCTAAATCCATATGTGTGTATAAAAGTAGCTGATGCCTACAATCGTCAACAATAGAGCAACTGATGTTCCTAAGTTCAGTTGTTATTGTAAAATAAACTATTTTAGTTCGAATGTGTTATAGCTGTTAGATTTACAGTATTAGGCTAGTCAATTGCAAAGGTTAATCTGTGAATATGTATATAAGTTATCAGGTTATTTCTTCATGTTACAAGTTGCTTACACGTTTAATAGAATCTGTATTCGTTATCGTTGAAAACAGTTGTGTCAATCTTTGGTTAGAATTAAGCTTAGGATCTGTGTAGAAAGACAACCTTTCTCCCGAATATGAAATCTTCAGTGAACGACGCATCAATAGACTCAGTCCTGACCCGTCTTCGACGACAGTCTTAATCAGTCATAATGCGGTAAAAAGCCGCCTTTACTGGAATTTATTCCTAGGATAATCATTTTATGTTTGACTACTCGTTCTATGAATAATTGATTTAACGCCCCACCCTCACCCGCATGTGCATATGCTCAGAGCGAAAGCTATATGAGCAGATGCAATATCAGGCATTGTCAGCGAATGATGGGTGGGTGGGTTAAACCGATACATCTAATTGATAAATACACATTTAGCATATGCCCGCCATCTCTAGCTAAGCTTCGCCCATGATGCAATTTCCTGAATCCCAATTTCATCGTAACTATGCAGCTAGCCTGTTGAATATTTTAAAACTAATTTGACTGGGGTGGTGGTGGGTGTGGGTGTCGGGTGTGTGGGGTGTTTTTTTTGGGGGGGGGGAGGGGGTGGGGGTGGGGGGGCGGTGTCAGTGACAAATTCGCCCAGTTAAATAAGTATCAAAATATTCGATATTAGTTGGTAAAGCCATACAATTCGTAGGACTCTCGGACTATTCAAGGTTCATATCGGAGTGTTATCTGTCAATTATGATTGCGACGTCAATACTTGAGTGAAAGTTTGGATTCGTCCATTGATCATGCCATACATACTATTGGAAATTCGGAACCCACTTTATGTTATGGTGTTGTGTGCGACACCTAATGAAGTTTTGCTGTGTATGTGTCTCTCCTGAGTTATTGAGTATCGTTTGGTGGTGTCACCTACCAGTGAATGGCATGATGACCATAGTGGTCCATCTCCTAATTCTAATACAACTAACTCTCCTTTCTTCTGTCTGATGAGATATGATATCGACTTTTTAATGCAATTTTGAACTTTGCATGGGTACAGAATTAAAGTAGGAGACCTACCGCTCCTGTCTTTTCCTCATTCTTTTTTCGCTCCTCTGCTCGTATTTCCTCCAACAATCCGTCTTCTAGATCACCCGGGTCAGTGTAATCTATTAAATCCGGGAAACCAGCAAAAGTATCGGGAAACGAGTGATCCAAAATAATCAGGTACATCTGAAATAAAAAATCACCGACCAGATTTAAAAGCTTTAACCCTTTAATGATTAACTTTCTTCAAAAAATTTAAATATTTACTTATTGGATGCCCATTTGCAGGCTAAGAGAAGAGTATTTTTGAAAATGGTATTATCTTGGCCTGCAAATGGGCATTCCTCAAGACCACTACACGGGCCGGTTGGGCCGGATTCGGCATGATAAGGTTAATGAAAAAAAACAGCAAAATTATTATTATTATTATTATTATTATTATTATTATTATTATTATTATTATTATTATTATTATTATTATTATTATGTAACCCCATTCACCAGTACTTAATAGGGTGTGGTGCCGATATTCAACGTGCTTAAAGGAACTATCATCTTCTGGCACAAATAGTGTTTATTTGCTATAACAACTGCCATGTATAGAGAGATAGTCTCTGCTGTTTGCTGACACACATACATACACAAGCACGCACGCACGCACGCACACACGCGCGCACACACGCATGCACGCACGCACGCACAATTCCATACCCTTCTCCCCTTACCTACCGCCATTATAGTTATAATCATATTGCTGAATATTTTGAAACGGATTTGACTGGGCGTTGTTACTGTCTTAGATATCAACATCACTCAGTTAAAAAACCTTCTCAAAATATTCCACAATTTATAATTATCTGTATAGCTACCTTGAATTTAGGAGTCTGCGAATTCAGGATCCAAAGTATATATTATACAATTATTCCAACACGCGTCAAAGTGGTGTCAGCTTAGCTAGAAATGTGCGGTTCTACTGACCATATTATACTTATTTTATATTTGTATTTATACAGATTTGACGTTGATCTCTTTGGGCAGGAGAAATGTCAAACTACTACTACTACTACTACTACTACTACTACTACTACTACTACTACTACTACTACTACTACTACTACTACTACTACTACTACTACTACTACTACTACTACCACTACTGCTGCTGCTACTACTACTACTACCACTACTGCTGCTGCTACTACTACTACTACTACTACTACTACTACTACTACTACTACTACTACTACTACTACTACTGCTGCTACTACTACTGCTACTGCTGCTGCTGCTACAAAATATATTTCATTGATATTTTACCCATTTCCATCTGTCAAAACCCGGATTTCTGAGATCGATCGAGTTCTTCAGGAGATTTAATTTGCTGGCCTCTGCTTTTCTCGCCTCTTCTTCTTCATCGATATCGTCATCGTCATTTTCCACGTCTCGTTTTCTACGCCTAAGGAATACGGCTCCATCTTTCATCTCCATGGGTAGTAGAAATTTCGACATCACCCTGGTGGGCAACAGGTTGCTAGTAATTCCCAAAACATCTGTGAATTTGGTAATGAATATATGATAGCTTACGTAACACCCTCTTGTGTCAACAGCGCCTCAAAGCGCTAAAATACTACTTAAATCAATTAAGCATTTTAATGGTCAACACTTTTCAAGAAATTCTTTTTCTGTAAGTTTACCTCTGAAGTTTTCGACCGGCTTGACCATTTAAGGGGTCATGGGAAAGAAAATTCAAGCTTTGGCTTACCCAGTATCCATTTGCAGGGCAGGAGAAAAGTATTTTTGAATATTTACCACTGGAATGACTGGCTCAGTAACTAGTATAAGTCTGTCTGTCTGTCTGTCTGTCTGTCTGTCTGTCTGTCTGTCTGTCTGTCTGTCTGTCTGTCGGTCGTAGGTCGGTCGGTCGGTCGGTCGGTCGGTCGGTCGGTCAGTGAGTCCAATCAAATCTTTAACGTCTGATGCTGAAAGCTAACCTAAGTGGCAACAATAGCGCATCAGGCTTGTTTTCCCGTAATAAGTCTTTCAATCTTGTGCCCATTTCACAGAAGATTTATTACACTCAATGGACCTTTCCACTGTATTTATCCGTCATATGACGTCATAATCAACTACGTGACTTCTAGAATGACATCACAATCGCTGACGTCATTATGACGTCACGAGTGACGTAGATAAGTACGTCACAAACGCATAGTTGAAGACGGACTATGCGTTGTTGTACGAATTGTATGTCCTTACTACTTAATAAATATCCTGTTGAATATTTTGAAACTAACTCGACTGGGCGCTGCTGATGCCAACAACTTACCTGTATAGTTTTCAGGAAATTGATAGTCTATTCGGGGATCGATTAATCCCAACACAGCGAAGTGTGGGTGGAGCTAAAACTGGAAAGGTCCATTGGCAAACCACATTGGAAATTGTTTTAGGCCTAGGGCCAGATCGTATTAGATGAAAGGCTCATATATTAACCATTGGACGGCGAAATTTCAGTATCTCAGTTTCAGGACAATCCGGTATGATCACTTACGATGTGAAAATGTTTGTTGCAGATCTTGAAACTAATTTGACTGGCGAGATGTAAGCCAGTGAAATTAATTTCAAAATATTGAAATGTCGTTGCATGCATGGTTACATTGAACTTGATATGTTGAAGTTTCAGGGTTAAAAGGGATAAAACACGCCATTTTCAAAATAATTAACGATTATACGATTGCTAGCGTGACACGCACTATAAGAACTAACTAGATTCTTCACGACCCACCCACGCACCCACCCACCCACATCGGCCCACTCAACGTACCATCTGTCAACTTCGTCACCTCGTCCATCGTTTTATTCTTACTGTCGTCAGCGACGCCATTCACAAGATTTGATACCACACTGGCTGCAGTTTTCTACATAGGAAAATACATACACTTGTTTATACCTGCCATAAGTATTCATAACATGCCTACTTAGGCAGTTTACTTCAGGGTTACCGCTAACATTGGGCCTAAGTTAACCCTTTGACGCATTAATAGCTAAATTTAGTCAAGGAAATCAAACTATGTATCTGTTGATGCCCATTTACAGTTCAGTAGAATGCTTTTTTTAAATTTACCACAGGAATGATTGGCTCGGTTATCGAGCCAGCCATTCCACTGGTGAAGTTTCAAAAAAAGGATTCTCTAGGACGGAAAATGGGCATTCCCCAAGACATCTGCAGAAGCAGATTTTAACCAACTTCATCATGAAAGAATTAACCATTGAAATATCAGTGCCCTCAATTTAAACGAAACGTAAAATGACAACAATACAAGAAATATGTTGAATATTTTGAAACTAATTTGACTGGAAGTTGTTGCTGCCATAGGCAGCAACAGCTCCCAGTCGAATTAGTTTCAAAATATTCAACAAAATATTCTTTACATCATAAAGAATTTGGCATTTAACGTCTGTAAGTGTTAAAGGGTTAAGCGATTGTTAAAGGTGAGTATTCACAAAATTGCTAAAATAGTATAGGCCCCTACTTTTAGAGGCTTAAATTGGGTACCTATACGTAAGGAAACGAAATAAATCTTAACATATGCTGGTTTCATTCTGTCTAAATTAATGTAATTTTTTAGCTGTGTAGTTGAATTAGATGCTCGTGTCTCTAATTACTCGTGTCTCTAAATCAATCTCACAACTTAAAATAATTATATTAATTTATATGTAAGGAAATAATCATATGTTAAATTTTGTTTCTTTTCATCACAACTAGGCACACAATTTAAGCCTCTAAAAGTACACAATTTTAACAATTTTATTTTCAAGCATTTAGTGTGAACATGCATCTTTAAAATTTTAAAAAATGTTCTTGATGTCATAACTAGATACGCCACTTGTTATTCAACGTTACAAAATCAAACTGGCGTCGGTCTGTCAGGAAGGTGATAAATACATCACGAAAATGTCTGAATGGAGGGATCCGATCTGTCACGCGCTATCAGACGTCACAATCAAAATGACGTAGGGACGTCAAAAAGGTGCTCAAAGCCCTCTGAGAAAGTGTCTGGTTTGTATATTTTTGGCGAATATATACAATTTAATAAACAGTCTGTTGAAATTTTGAAACTAATTCGACTGGGAGCTGTTTAACAGCTCCAGGTCAAATTAGTTTCAGAATATTCAACAATGTACACGGATAGTTACATTGAAATTTAGATTCTGGGAATGTAGGTGTCAAAGTGTCAAATTGATTCAAACACACGTACGAAGTTGGCGGAGCATAGATAGAAATGGGCGGGGCATAGTTTGAAATGGATCACTGTCTTGTCGCGTACTCCTTCTAGCAAACTATTATTCAACAGTATGGCTACTGGACTGAGGATTAGGTATATGTATTGTCGCTTACCCGGCCGCTCTGTGACACCTGTGTGTTAGTTTTAGTGATGGTCTTCAGGGCGCTAGCTGCCTGGAGAATCTGGCCGGTATCCTTCACACCCGTAGACACTGTCTCCAATACGTTGATTAATTTGTTTCGCGTCTAGCAAAGAAAGTAATACGTAATAAATTGTAATATATGATCGGAGTTTTCTGTAATGGATTCATTCTTGAAATTTAAATATCTCTAATGGCGACATACAGTGTTCATGTTGAAAGTTTAAGAACTAATGAGATGTAACTGAAAACTGCTGACACCAAATACAGCAGCATCTTCCAGGCAGGTTATTTTTTAAATATTTGTTCAACCTGGTAATATTTTTCTATCCAGTCTTAGAGAAGAGTGCATCTCCCCTTTTCCCGTGATATTATTCATCGCGATTTTAACTCCTCTTGTGTCACCGTAACAACTTAATGGTGAAACCGGCCAAAGCAATCGCTTCAGTGGTGGTGAGATAGGTTCATTTGCAGGCCAAGGGAAGACTATTTTTGAAAATGTACTACCGGAATGACTGACTCGCTTACCGATCCAGTATTTCCAGTGATAAATTTTCAGAAAATAGTATTCTATTGGCCTGCAAATGGGCGCTGGTTATAGACAATTTTAATTTTCTTGACCCTATAAAGTTTAATCTGTCCAAAATAGCATTCATTTGCAGGAAAACATAGATTTATTTTGTAAATTTCATTATTAAATTTTTACAAAATGTGATCTCCTGGCCTGCAAATGGATTGCATTCATTGAGCAACAATTTTTTTCCTCAAATCTTTACCATTAAATGGTTAATTAATCTAATATTAGTAGCATTTGAGGCGCTGTTGACACACGCGGGGTTAACGCGTCATTTATATCATTGAAAGGCTGTAACTATAAACTTTCTAATCCTTGTTCAGTTGAGTGATATGTTCTGTGATCAACAGTTATTTCCCCTGACACACGTAAATGTTAAAGGATAACTAATCTCATCTCTTGATAGCTATTCACGTGATCTAATATGGCACCCATAAATCATGCAGGTAATTTTAAGCTTTTTATCACGCAGCTAAAAAAAGATATTCAGGCTTTAGTACCTAAATGTTGATACATTTCTACACCCTATGATGGCTGCCATAATTAAACTTTCAACCAATCGGAAAAATTCTAATGCGTTTGCCTCGGTATATACGCTCAGTCATAGAGGTGCCATCTATACGATCTAACATCGTTTGACAATGTGGTGTAAAAGCAACCATACAGGTAAGTTGCCTTAGGCAGCAACAACTTCCAGTCAAATTAGTTTCAAAATATTCAACAACTTACCTGTATGGTTGCTTTTACACCACATTGTCAAACGATGTTAGATCGTATAGATGGCACCTCTATGACTGAGCGTATATACCGAGGCAAACGCATTAGAATTTTTCCGATTGGTTGAAACTTTAATTATGGCAGCCATCATAGGGTGTAGAAATGTATCAACATTTAGGTACTAAAGCCTGAATATCTTTTTTTAGCTGCGTGATAAAAAGCTTAAAATTACCTTAGGCAGCAACAACTTCCAGTCAAATTAGTTCCACAATATTCAACAAGATAAGTATTATATAATAAATACTGCAATGCTTTGGCACTTACATGACATCACACATTATCGCTAAATCTCATCAACAGAACCTCGACAGAGTACAAAACCAGGCACTGCGCATCATCACTGGTGGAATGAGATCAACACCAATAGAAAAAATGGAGCAGACAGCAGGAATCCCCCCACTTAGAAAAGGAAGGGAATGCAAAGCACTGATCCAAGCTGCAAAGTAGAAATCGTTCAACAACCACCCGATGAAGATCAGGCAAGCACAGCTGTCATCAGGAAGACTTAAAAGATCAAGTTTTGTGAAAGAGACAAAAGCACTTCAAAGGAAACACCAAGAAATGTTGCCAGCACAAATAGAAGACCCAAACCACACACTTGATCCTCCACCCTGGGAAAACAAACTAGAGAGCATAGCTATTCGCACCACAATACCTCATCTCACATCCAAAGATGAACACAGTGATGTGAGCAAGAAGGCCCTGACCCTAGCCATGCTGGAAGAAATGTACCCTCAGGAGACATGGATAAGAATCTACACAGATGGATCAGCCAAAGATGCAATTAGGAGCGGAGGTGCTGGACTGCACATCTAGTATCCAAACGGACAACATGAGTCAGCTGCAATACCGACAGGCAAACACTGCACAAACTACAGAGCTGAAGTCGAACCACTGGTTCATGCAGCTAATACCATCAGCGCAACAGCAGATCCTTTTGCACAGATTGTCTTTTTATCTGATGCCCGCTCCGTCCTTGAGGCTATCACCAAAGGTAAGCTGCCACAACTTGAAGACGCACTACAAACCATCAAATGCTTTCGGATAGCATTGCAGTGGATCCCCTCACACTGTGGAGTCCAAGGAAATGAGGAAGCAGAGGTGGGTGCAGAAGAGAATCAGTCAGAAAACATGGTTACCCATACAGAGATGAAGACTATCATCAAGTCACTCTACAGAATACCTCAATCAGAAGATGCCTACCATCATCTCCCGAGGCCAGAGCAAGTGACCATTTTTCGTCTCAGAACTGGACACAACAGAATAAACCAACACATGTACAGGCGGTTTCACCTTACGACATCGCCCGCTTGTCCTTGTGGAGAAGCAGAACAGACCACAGAGCACATACTTCAATGTTGCAGTACGTATCAGCTGCTGAGAGAAGAGATCTGGCCTTTGTCAACCTCTTTTCTTGAAAAGCTGTATGGGCCTGTGGAAGAACTGCAGAAAACCACAGATTTCATCTTGAGAACGGCTCTCCAAGTGTGATACCAGCGACCGAAAAGAAGAGGGAAGAAGAAGACACACTATCGCTTGAGGAGACAAAATGGCGGCGATCACTTTTCAATATTTACGCAATATTACAAAGATGATACGTGTGATACAGATAAGGGAATGTGACTGACATGGAATCTATAAACCATACTTTATCGGTACAATACAACATTCCAGATAAGATTAGCATCGCTTTAAAAGCGATTATTAGGCCTACATACCTCGGCCTGTTCCTCTTCG
Organism: Chaetoderma sp. LZ-2023a; assembly: GCA_034401795.1. Lineage (NCBI taxonomy): Eukaryota > Metazoa > Mollusca > Caudofoveata > Chaetodermatida > Chaetodermatidae > Chaetoderma > Chaetoderma sp. LZ-2023a. The sequence goes on from CM067372.1 coordinate 144,265,977, forward strand.
GTGATATTCTGAAACATTACAAAATATAAATTTGGTCTAAAATTAAAAACATAGTTTAGCAAAATGGACAGTGTTTAAGTTAGACACAGTTAATTTTAGTTAATGTTAGAACCGCAATTATTTGTTTTAAACAAAATGCACATCTGATGGCGGTGACAATACAATTGATGATGATGATGATTAATTGGCACACACAATTAATTAATTTCCTTAGTATATATACTAAATAAATGAATCATCATCATAATCATCAGCATCACCATAAAAAAATGTAACCCAGGCTTAGACGCCTTTCGCGCTCTGTCCTATCAATGCACTTATTGACCCCGTGACCTAAATAGTTGATCCGTTGACCTCAAACTTCAAAAATCATAAACTGTCAAATTATGAAGGTGTGTGATAATTCTAATTATTCTGTCTTCTTACACGCCAGTGTTAGGGCCAAACACGTGTATTCCAATACGCACCTCGTGACCTGGTGACCTATATATTAGACGTTTTGTCCTGAAAGTCATGTAACTTCTAGCCACCTATGACATGAATTTGGTGATACTTCCTACTTGCGTTCCGGACCTATGGCTAAACTTATGTTCTTGGATGCACTTAGTGCCCCCATGACCTTCGTGTTTGAACTTTTGACCTGAAACAGAATTTGAGTCTTAGTCAACCGCAATATGAATGTATTTCCCTGATTTGGTGATTCTACCTTCTTGCATTGCAGAGTTATTGACGAAAATGGTTCTTCCGGTATGCACTAAGTGACCTCGTGACCAACATCTTTGACCTTTTGATCCCACACTAAGATTTTCTCTAGTCACTCATAATGTCAATAATGTGTCATATTTTCTTATTCTAGTTTATAGGATTCCCGAGATATGCCTCGGACAGACAGGCAGACAGGCAGGCAGGCATGCCGGAAGGCAGCCATACAGACAAACAGGTGGCAGCCAGGCAGCCAGCCATGCAGACAAACAGGCAGGCAGAAGGCAGGCCTGCAGGCAGGCAGGCAAGCAGGTAGACAGACAGGCAGGCAGGCAGATAGGCAGATAGGCAGGCAGATAGGAGAGTAGGCAAATCAAATACCTCGCGAATGGCGCATCTAAGTCCGTCATACACGCTTAATAGTCCGTCAAGTTGTACGAATTGTATTTCTTTACTATTCAGTAAACACGCTGTTGAATATTTTGAAACTAATTTGACAGGAACCTGTTGCTGCCATAGGCAGCAACAGCTCCCAGTCAAACTAATTTCAAAATAATCAACATAATAATTATTAAGTCGTAATGTATTTTGGTGTTTTTACCTATGTTAGACCTATACTCACCACTTCATCAAGCCCCACAGAGAGTGTCGAGATAATATTTAGTGCAGCACCAGTATCCCCGCTCAACAAGAGGTCGTCTATCTTGCTCAGATCCGTCTTTGTATCGCTAGTACGAACCGTTATCGTCTGCTCATAATTTGAACATCTTCCTTCTTTGCACACCATTAACGTCATAAAGAATCCCAGCGACTCTGGATTAAACAAGGTTGTCGGGAAGGTGAGCTTTTCATTACGGATTTCAAATTTATCCTTTGCTGAGACAATTGTCTTGTCGGTAAAGCAGCCACCCGCATCAAGAAAGTGGAACGCATTCTGAGTTGTTTCTTTGAAGAGAATCTTAGATTTTACCTCAGTCGATTCGGTTTGTATCTCTTTCCAGCTTCTTCCGAGAAGATCGTTCTTATTTTGGTCGCGAATACAGAAAAGAAAGAATGACAATCCAATTTTTCCTTGACGTGCAAGATCTGGGTCTCTGCTTTCGGAATAGTCTATGATTGTGTTATCTTGAATGAAAAAGCTTTTCTTCTTCTCTCCACTCAACATAGCAATGGGATAAGACGGGTTGATGTGCAGTATTAAAGAAATTGATGTGGAGCTGAGCTGTGATTCACCAGGTGAAGAAGTTACTGTCATTCTATATGAACCGTATGTTAAACTCAAGGCAGGTAACTGGATAAATCGGGATAATTTAGTCATGTGGCAAATATCAGGATATGGCCGCTCAGATATGACTTCATTTTCCTTTATTTCCACACGAGACAGTTTCCATGTATACCTCAGTTTCCCTCCATCACAAAGTCCTGTCTTGCCAGATGCTTCAATCATAATATCTTCCGAGCGGTATTTGTTTAAGGCGCCGTTCGTTAAACCTGTCTTCCATAACAATTGAGGTGCCGTGCAATTATTTATACTCTCACCTACTATAACATCAGGGCATAGGTGGGTGGAGACAGAATTAAACTTATTGCTCACTTTTGCCGTCACAGAGAAGGCGCCGTTGGCGGGGTACCGATGGTAAACGCGGAGAGTACGGGATGATGTAAACGTTAGCGCAGTCCCCCTGTCGGCTGTAGAATACTTAAATACACCATTGACTACGTGTTCTGGAAAGAGAGCTTGTGTTTCATTGTTTGTTTTAAGTGATTCGTCAGAAGCATTCTTTTTAAATGCAGACTCTGGTATGGTGAAGGTGGTTCCATCGCCCAAATCGACATCATACGTAACGTCACTACCAACAGGGCAAGCAACAATTATTACAGCGTAATCTGTTAGCGCCACTCTGTCCTCGACCAGAGATAAATCCACATGGGCGAGATGCTGACCCACCTGTACACTCCTGGTTTCTTTCATGGATGAAATCTTGTTTGATGCTGTTACAGTTATTGGATAAAATCCCCAGTTTTCGTACCGATGGCTATGTTTAAAGATTGCAAACGTGTCATGTCTTGGATTCTTATACTCAAGGTTCTCTGTGTGTCCGTCACCATAATCAAACTTGAAGGATACCTTTTGTGGCGGTATGGTTCCCATATTCAAATTAACCTCGATTGGGATCTCAGAAGCCAGCGACGTAATGTCTACTGCCATGATTTCCATGCTGACTATTGGTTGTTCAATTGATACAACCTGTTCATGTTTGATATAACTAATGTCGTTTGAGATCTCGTACAGAACAGGGTAGTATCCCAATACTGTGTACATCTCTGTACGGTTAATTTCTAGATTGCCACTAGAAGAGTCAATGGTAAAGTACTCATCTTTATCCATGCCATATTTAAACCTCACATGGATTGGTCCACCAGTCGGGAAGGATAGCGTAAAACGAACTTCGCTATCCACTTCTCCACTCAGTGTACTCACAGTTAGAGACGGTTCTGTGAGCGCTGACTGAACATCTAAAAAGAATGTCTTCAAATGGTGCCCAGTTTTCGATATAGCAGTAGCGGCGTGTTTCCTTCCACTCTCAAAATTGCTTTCAAGAATAGTTATGCCTTCTGGGGCTAGCGAAATTGTGGCATTTTCACTGCCTGGTTTTAACTCAACCCGAACCCCGCTTAAGAATTCATAATCTCCATGTAAGTCAAATGAAAAACTTTCCACTTCACTCTGATAGACATAAGACGATTCCAAAGTACTGGCAAAGAAATCTACAGATTCTACAATCTCACCTACTTCATTTTCACATGCTACGTTGATGTCATACTTCCCTTGCAGCTCGTAAACGTGTTCCATGGAGAAGCTATCAACGTAGTTATCTAACGAAATACTTTTGTCAGTAGAGTTGTCATCAAAGTCAACATTGCAGGATGTAGATAGTTCATCGGCAACATCTGTTTGCAAGTGCATCTTTCTATGGTCTTGTAAGTGTGATGTTGAAAGCACAGCTCTCTCAGGTGGCTTTTTATCGGAATAAGGGACAACCTCGACCGTGGATTGTTTGGTGACGGAGATCATCCCCACCTGTGCATGCGCTTCGATAGTATATACCCCTGATTCTGACCACCAGTGGCTCGTTTTTCCAGCAGTGGCCTGACTCGTAGCGTCATCGAATGTCATCTCAAATGCTATATCTACAAATGGCTCGATAGCTACATCGAACTCAACCATATCGTAAGGAAATATCTTGTTGTTGTTTTCATGCTTGGTCTCATTTATAATCAGAGTAAAAGGTGTTTCGACTGGTTTTGGCTTAACAAGGTACATCGCCCACGATGATGAAATTGCACACTCATTTTCCAGGGTTGTAGCATCAATGCTTAGCAAGCCCAAGCAGCTACATTGCATGCCTTCGAGAAATACTTGGACAATAGCTTGTCCTTGTTGATAGCATTGCTGTCTGCAGAACGATATTGGATTGATAGATTCGCTCGATATGTTAATCATGGCATGGTGGCTTTCTGGCAAAATGGTCACAGGTGAGGAACGACATCCCATCCACAGAAGACTGCGACTCTCTGTTAATAATAATAATAATAATAATAATAATAATAATAATAATAATAATAATAATAATAATAGAAAGAAAGAAAGAAAGAAATTTACTGAAGTAACTGTAAATGTGTAGTAAATTAAAGTCTGGTAATGAAAAAATAAAAATATAAATAAACAAATAAATACCAGCAGGAGAGAGGACTGGCAGTTAGCAGTTTGGACGAGCTTGGGGGAGGGGATGGGTTGGGGCATGCCTACATTTGGCCATTTGGGTGGGCTGTCGTTTGGGCGGGCTGTCATTTAGGCAGGCTAGTATTTGAGCGAGCAGGTGAGCATATTGGCCGTCCGGTGGACAGGTTGGCGAGCAGGCCCTCGGGCTGATGAGTGGGCGGGCAGGTGGGCTCGTGGGTGGGCAGGTTGGTGGCTGGACAGTTGGTCGGTCGTGTAATGTTGTACGTGAGTGAATGAATGAGCGAGCAGGCGAGCGGGTGTGCGGGCATGTGTTGTAGCTCACAGGAGTGTGCGCTGGTCCGCCATGACGTTTTCGCCCATTGCACCGTAAATGCACGATGTTCGGGAGTGCTGGTTAGCTGCGGATCTCGGGGTTGCAAATCCCATATCACGTCTCTCCAGGAAATACAAAGACCAACTTCTAGAGGCGGTGGAACACTGATGTTCTAGTGGGGCCGTGCGACCATTGCCGCCGAGATTGAACCACACTGTGTTGTCCCAACTGTTTGTGTCACCAGTGTGTCTACCCATACTACTTTAGAGATATCGAACAATTATAATTAAACAGTAGAAATATTAATATACTATACAAACAATGTTTTTCGTTTGACAGTAAATGAGCACAATAATATACATCATATAGCTATCCGGTGTCCTTGCCATGTGGTGTCACTGGAGGTACCACACACCTTGCCACGTGGTGTCACCGGAGGTACCACACAGGTCCTTGAATCCGTAGAGGTATCCCTACAAGAGAAGCATCTGCAACGAAGTCACTAGGTAGCTTAATAAAAGGTAATATACCCCTAGCACACACAAAGAAAATATTGTTGTTGCGAGAGGAAAGTGCCTCATGCGGGCCTCCACCACAGGAAAATGTTTTCATCGCCGAAGCGGTGGAAAAGAGATGGCAAAAAGGGGCCTCTCTTTTGTTCAACAGAAAATGCTAAGGGCTGAAGATCCTAGTGAAGCCATAACTAATGTGATGCATTCTGGTTTACGTGAAGACAGAACGAACGATTTCCGAGGAATTCCCAGGTCACCGTCTTATGTAGTCCCAAAGATACTGTATTGGTAGTTGCCGCTTTATTTATGCAGGCCTTCAGGTACAGTCTAACCTACCCTTTAGTTGTTAGAAAAGGAAACTAACTTTAGCCGCAAGTGGCAGGGAATCCTACCCATCCTTAGATACAGTTGTCCAATGGGCGCAGATGCTCAGCTTCCCGTAGGTCGTCTTACCTAGCATCTACCTCCAAGGACAGCATGCGTCCATGCTATGACACAAGGCCTCGGAATTATATGAAAATCGGGCTACCTGGTCCCGCCACCATATATAACATCACCTGGACAATGGAAACATTTCACACAAGCAAATATTTTATCGCTAACATGTCGTTAAGGTGGGAATAGAGAGACGAATATCCATGGCGAGCATCCTTCCCGTGAGAGCGTGGCGGATTCCAAGATCTCACCCAGACACTGCAACGAGTTGGATAGAGATTCGCGTCCCATCCGTCACCGGGTCCTACGGATCTAACAGTTGAGCTGTCATTAGGATTAATTTCCAATATACCCAGATATGCACTGCGGGCTGGTATATAAACTAACTGACTCACATTTCTAACTATATGTTTTCGCAGTGCTTCCTGCATTGGCGGGGTTATCTAGCTAACAATTATCCGAAGATACAGGGGAGGTGTATGTAAATCAGCACTTTAACCATCACTGCTCAGAAACCTCCGATAGTTTCCCAGGGTCGGATCCGATCAACGTGCTGATGGGGAGTCTAGTCAATTAATATATGAGGCCCTATAGGTAACTGGCCAATTTTACACAACCTTGCCCGAGTGCGGGGCTACATTACCACAACAACCGGAAAAGATGCGTACACTATATGTATCTAAACGAAGACATTTCCCTAACCACTTTAGCCTATCCTATCAAGCTGAATAGTAAGGTTTAGTCGGTAGCATGTCAGGCTCAAGCAATTAGAGCATGACCAGCGACCTCAGTGTAAAATTGATGCTGGCGGGAATAAGGTGAGCGGGTATATGTGTTGCTGTTTAGTATTTCCTAGTGCACTGCGGTCCAGAGTTTTTACAAATAAACAAAACACATCAACTAGATGGCTAACTGCCATATACAACTGACGAATGCACATGATAGATATAATAATTAGAATATAAATGAATGACTTAAATAAGTATCACAGGTCGATAAACCTAAACGGTGCTGCTAGTTGAAAGCACCTACAGTAAACGAATATAATATTCACAGCTAAACAGAAATTATAAATTGCGGTCCTAAGACCGGGAAGGTACCTATTAGTCATCAGCACCATATACGGAAATAATAATTAACTATACAACAGTATAGCTACTTGAGTGCCTAATAGTCATCGGTACTTAACAGGCTACTATGTTACTGAAATTGAGGCGCTAACATATTCATAGCGCGAGTTGACATGTCCTCTGGAACTGGAAAGAGTTCTGCATGCAGATTTCCGCAAGCCGACTTCTCCAGGCAGGGTAAACACGGTACACACTCAGGACAGTGAAACAGAGCAGTTCAGGAAATATCTATTAGATAGTCTTTCAGCTAGCATATAATTTATATGGAAGTTGAAAAGTTATCCATCCGGCGACGGAAGTGAGAAAGTTGAAGTTTGCCCATTAACAGAGAGGGCTGTATATAATATTAAGCAAGTGCAATAACTGGCACACAGTGCGGGATGCGTCGCATATCTCTTGTGGGGCACCTAGCAAAGTTCCACAAGACTGTGATCAAAAAGTTAATTATAACGCACACGACATGCAGTGCGGAAATTGAAGTCCTCTTTTCAGCGTGGTTGGCAGATCCGGCGAGTCATCTACCAAGAATCACAATCGGCTCTACATTCCATAGAATTACATCCTGGGCCCGCACGGCCGTCCGTAGGAAGACTGCCTTGGGAAGGTTCGGATGTGGGAGTTATAGCTTTAAATTTAGTTTATTACCCTCAGATGGCCATCCGAGGGTGTCCAAAAACTGTGGAAGCCGAGGACTCCTTACCACCACGGATGAACTGAAATCCGAAGGGCACCGGATGAAGTAGGAATCACCGTAGGGTTGAAGTTGCACACGTTTACCCCAGTGGTCCAGTCGTCCTGCGCAGGCCGGCTTCCACGCCGGTGATGCTCCTGATTCTCGATTTTCACCCCTTTTATACTACTCATGACGTCAGAGGCAGATGCCTCAGCCAATCAGCGGCCGAACAGTAGCCAATCAACGTGCAGCTAGATCAGTGGCGTATTTATCACGTGTACAGAACATTCTAGATCTATTTATGCATACACGCGATTACGACGTCAAAAGCAATATTTTGAAGATAATTTACGGGGATTTTCGCGGATAACTCAGCCATTTCTGGGCCGATTTTAAAATAGTAAAAAGTTCTATAAAGCTCGTTTTGTTCCGGTCCTGATGCGTACCGAGAACAACGAGAATGAAGTAATTAAAGGTTTTTACGAGTACCAACTCGTTACACTATAGGCATGCACTCGCCTCCAATTCCGAGACGTGTTGTCAGGGAAGCTCCGACGCGCGCGCATGCGTACCACGCGTTTTATCGGACTTCTCTCATAGGGCTTATATACGCATACTATCCTACCCAGGGGGGCATGCTTGGAGCGAATACGGAGTGGCCGTTCCGTACCCAGGTGGGGGGCGTGCTTGGAGCGAATCCGGAGTGGCCGTTCCGTACCCAGCTTCGCTGGGACGGTCGGTACCCGTCCGGTCGGTACGTGCTACGTCGTCGTGCGTGCATGCGTGGGTGAACGAGCGAGTGAGTCTGTGAGTGAGTGATTGAGTGTGTTGGTGAGCGAACGAGTGAGTCAGTCAATGAGCCAGTTAGTCAGTGGGCCAGTGAGTGAGTCATTGAGTGAACGAGCGAGTCAGTGGGTGAGCGAGCGAGCGAGTCCGTTAGCCAGCCAGACAGACAGCCAGCCAGCCAGACAGACAGACAGGCATGCAGACAAACAGACAGACAGACAGCGAGCGAGTGAGAGTGTGAGAGCTTGACTCCGTTGGGGGAGGGACTGTAAGCGAGAGTGCGACGAAAATGTATTGGTGGGTGAATGAATGAATGAATGAATGAATGGGGTATTTTGGTGAGTGTTGTCTTTGAGTATGTCAGTGAGTGGGTGAATCGAAAGAACGTCTGTCATACAGTGTCCAATTTTGGCACTCACTAAGGTAGTCGCATGAGAGGGTTTGAGAGCAAATTTAATATTCCAATAATGTCGCCGGGTCGTGTGGTATGCTGCAGTAGAACATAGACAGTGTGCGCGTTGCCAATTTTGGTACATTTTATAGGTGAATAAGGACACGGTACAGCTCATAAATAAGGTAAAATGTTTCGAAAACAAAATTAAAGAAACATATTAGTTAGTAAGAAATGTTAGTCTTAGGCAGCAATGTCTTCCAGTCCAATTATGTTCAAACTATTCAACAGTAGGTCTGCGTTTTATTTTTGGGTTTTTCTTTGTTTACTTTGTTTTCGAAACACCGTAAGTTATTTATGAGCTGTACTGCATGATCATTGATTTAAAAAAAAGTTTTGTTTCGTGATAGCCTACTGCAGAATCCCAGGTCGTCTGCAAATAGAGTACCGGCTGGTAAGAATGATTTCGACCATTTGTTATTCAATGTATGATTAACACTTTCCGAATCTCCTAGATGAAAGATACGATCTCTCACTCAAGTATGACATCATAATCAATTACATCACAGCTAGACTGACATTAAAATAACGAATGGCGTATCTAGCGTCGTCATGAAGATTGACAAGTCAGTCGAGTGTACGAATTGAAGGTTTTTGATGGATTTATTATTTAAAGGTGCATATTCACAGTAAAATTTCTGAAAATAAAATTGTTTAAATTATACACTTTTAGAGGCTTAAACTGTGAGCCTATATGTAATGAAACGAAATAAATCTTAACATATGATGATTCCATTGCATATAAATTAATCTAATTTTTTAAGTTGCGAAATTGAAATAGAGACACGGGCCTCTATTTCAATTTCGCAACTTAAAAAATTATATTAATTTATATGGAATGGAATCATCATATGTTAAGATTTATTTCGTTTCATTATACATAGGCACATAATTTAAGCTTATAAAAGTATGCAATTTTTACAATTTTATTCTCAATCATTCTGGTGTGAATATGCACCTTTAACAAACAGTATGTTTAATATTTTGAATTTAATTTGACTGGGCGCTGTTACTGCCATAGGCAGCAACAGCACCAAGTCAATTAGTATCAAAAATATTTCAACAGCTTACCTGTATAGTTACCTTGAAGTTGTTCTGGCAATTCTGGATTGAAGGTATATAAATTGATTTCAACACGTGTAAAAAAGTACAAAGTGGGCGCAGCTTAGCCAGAAATGGGCGGGTCATGGCTAGAAATGGATACCTCTATTCGACTGCCTACTTACCAATATTTGATTGTATTTCTGCCATAGATATTCGCCCATTCTCGATACTGATACTGTCCACTGCGAATGATATTTCGTTCCGGCCATCTCCTATTTGCAAATGACTTTGAGGATCAAAGTCCGGTTTCGAATAAGATCGCGTTTCAGGCACTTTCTCAGTTGTTTCCAGAAATCCATTAACATAGACATTGATCCCACTATCACGTGACCACGCTCCGGCTACATGGGTCATGTGACCGGAAGCTAGTCTGAAATCAGCTGCCCAGAGATCACCCTCGTGCGAAAATCCAAACTGGTATTGGTCTCCAAAACGCCGACTCAAATAAAACCCGTTTGAATACGGGAGATGACCGCCATTGCTAACGAGAATAGTTTTCGGTTCGCTGTACGGTACTGGATCTGGTTTGATCCACAGTTGGACGGTTAAACCGGAGTCGGAACATTGATCAAGCTCACCGACACACCAGAATCGATACGAGCCCAAGTCCGCAGATTGCCTCCCAGTTGGGCAAACGTGGGTGTTGTTGATTAACGTTTCGTTGCCATGGATATACGTTAGTGAAATCCGGCAGTCGGGATCCACTGTGAAACACAAAAAATAATTGTCGTTATTAAATAGGGTGGTAGTTATGTAAGGTAACATCTACACGATGTTCTTATAAAGAACATTGCGATATATTTAACCACAAGTATCGCGATATTTCGATATATCATACTCGTATTTCCGCATGTTGGAAGGAGTCATGGTTAGCGTGCGGGTGTGAATCGAAGCCCATAGGCATATATTGTAATAGTGTCAATGGATCGTTCCGATTTATCCATCCATTATTTGACGTCATAATCAACTACGTGACGTGTAGGATGACGTCATAATCAATGGCGTCATGGAGCCATATGTATCAACAGCGCCCAGTCAAATTAGTTTCAAAATATTCAACAGCTTACTTGTGATTAGGATTCTGGAAGTTTAGGGTTCGATTGATTCCAGAACAGACAAAGCGTGGGAAGAGCTTGACTATAGAGATGGGCGGGACATAGCTAAAACTGGAAAGGTCCATTGAATAGTTTGACACGAAGCGTCGTCTTATCAAATTAATTTCAAAATATTCAATTTATCACCGTATATTGTACATGGTCTTTCGATTTTTTCACATGAACATATGTAAGAAATTGTGATTTTAACCGAAACTACATAACGTTGCGAGAACAAGCTGAGGGGCATCGTTAGCTCAGCCGACTTGTCTTGACCTCTAGCCTCTGGCATCTGTCCGTTTATCTTTCTGTCCGTCTGTTTGTCCGTCTCCCATCTATATGTCGTTCACCACAATGGCAGAATCAGGGCTTTAGATTACCCGTTAGCTATGACTTTACAAGACATGCCTAAATGAAATTCGCGCACCCATATTAGTGAGTCCAAATTAAAATCGTACGCTGCTATTAAAACTAATTAACAGATTTATAGTCAATTAAATACTCAGAGATGGATGATGTGGCATTTTATGGCCATTCAGAGGTCCTATAGTCCTATTAAAACTAAAACGGCTCAAAATCAATCTCTCAGATTTCCAAATTCTCTAGTTTCTAGGAGCATTGAAGGATCCCGGACCAGATAGGTGGTGTGCCCAAATGAGGTGCATCTAAAACCCTCAGCACGTTTGGTTATTTCTTAACGGCTTTAGATGAAATCGGGTCAATATGGTCCCATCCGCATCGAGTATCTGCATTGCCAAACTGAATTTAATTTAATGAAAAACACCAGAACTTTGCCCCTAAAAATTGTCTCGCCTATCACGACTATTGGGGAGAGATATTACTTTGATAATACCTTTCCTCACATCTAAAGCTATGGACTTCTAACTTGTTGGGTGGATACCTTTGGTCATATGCAAACAGACATGCAAGAGCTAAGTCAGTATGACCTAGTTTCTGGATAATCTGGCTCAAAGATTAATTTTCCCATCGGAATCAATTGTAGATTATTCAGTCATTTGTCGTCTTTGGCTCGATTTATACCATTTCTGATTAATGGGATCATTGAGGCATTTAATATTTGCGTTGCACAAATGAAGTAAATCTAATCTCATATACTAGAGTTACGGCCATTTAAAATGTTATTACTTATAAGAGCCAATGGGAAGGCTAATACATTGGTGTCACGTTTGCTCATATTGTGTAGTAAATTACTTCTAAAATAGATAAAAGCTACAAGTCAGCTAAGAACTAGGTCAATGTGACATTGTCTTGGTAAAATGTAGGTCAACGGACAATCAGGCCATCGGAACAAATAGGAAATTATTCGGCCGAAGCTTTTGTTATCGTTTTATGTGACTGCGCTAAATCTGGTTCAGATGGCCGTATACAATGTGGGCATCTAGCATTCGCCTTGTGCAAATCGTGTTTACCACATGTCAAAGATCCAAATTTTGGTCGGCTTACCCGATTATACAGTTTTTAAATCGCGATCATTTTAGATAAATAATCGCGATTATTTGATTAATTGTAGCTGTACTGGTGATGGTGTGTTGGGGAGGCATACAGCTTTCAAACCAGCTACTATTGGCAAGATCTGAAAAAAGATGTACAAACTTTACTTTAGATTGGAATTGTTAACACAACTCCTAAAGAACAAAAATTGGTATCGCTGATCAGACCACTAAAATGCCTCCAGTCTAACGGCCAGATAGTAATAGGTGTTCAGAAACAACAAGTAATATGCTATTAGAGTGCAATTTCTGAAAACAATATTAATACAATCTGGCAAGACCTGAACGGCCCAAGAAAAAGAAAATTCAGCTGGGTGTGGCGCAATGGTTTCTAAATATTTTGGCCATTTTAAATTTTCACAAGTATTGGAACCAGCGGGGGGGGGGGGGGGGAAGGGGGGGGGGGGCAGATAATAATTTGATGTCACATTTCCTCATGCAAGGGGTATTGACTTTGGGTACAAACTACTACCCACTGCAGAACGATGCCACTCTGTAATTTATTATTAGAACCAATTATCAAAATTGCCTGTCATAGGTTTGTGCAATTTTTCTCGATATTTCTATCACATATACCGTATAAATGCCTCTATATGGTTATCATGGTGGAATCTACGTTAGGTTGACTTGTATTGAATACTTTAGCATAATTCGATCTGTCAGTCTGTCAAACCTTTTACATACCTGGCACATCCTCCTACGTCTCTACTATAGCAAGCCGCGCGTGTTTACAATAAAGCACACGTTAACGACTACATTAGACGGTTCAATGGCACGCCATCGCAAATACCATGTTCCCTGAGCTTTTGCTGTTCCGCGGCCTGCTAGCGCCTTTGCACTTCGCCATCATATGGTTAACTCACAAATTTGGTTGAATTCCGTCCAAGGTTTAAGAGGAGTAGTGTTGTAATTAATTTCCATACGTTCACCGCTTTAACTTTCCAACCCCTACAGCCACCCTCGCACCCACCCACCCTACCCCTGCAGACACCCTCGCACCCACCCACCCTACCCCTGCAGACAGATCCAAATGCAAATGTCCTTTTGATCTCTGCGATGCTACGGGTAACTTCACATACCAAATTTGGTTGAATTCTGTCCAACGGTTTCGGAGGATCGCGTTACAATCAATTTACACACATTCACTGCTTTTACCATATGACACCCCCACCCCAACAACCACACCCCACCCCACCCAAACCCCGGCGCAGCCAAATGTAAATATCCGGTTGCAGTCGGTAATCATATAGGTAGCTTAGGACCACATACAAAATTTGTCTGAATTCAACCCACGGTTTCGGGTGAGCTTAGTTACAATCAATTTCAACACAGACCGGATGACTTGCGCAACGACAGACGGTAATCCCCCACTTCTCCCCACCCCAACCCAATTTTCTTCCAAACACATGGGGATAAAAAGCATGAAAGCTGTTGATTGCCCTGAGACGAAATTGACTGGAAGTCGTTGCTACCTTATTCAGTAGAGCCATCCTGTATAATTAGAGTCAACCCTGTCAATAATGCCAGTGGAACCAGAAAGATATGTCCTCTATAGGCCGCTGGTCTCTAGGATCAAATGTATTGTTATCCAATCGTTTTCGAAGAAAATTGGGAGCTTTTTATAAAAATAATACGGAACTGAGAAATCGTATTTCAGTGAAATCTGACAAAAAGTGGTTGCTAAGACAGGTAATCTCTTAATATACGTCAGTCGTTATAGAAAATAACCTTTAGATACCAAAAGAAGAAGAAACAACAACAACAACAACAACAACAACAACAACAACAACAACAACAACAACAACAACAACAACAACAACTTCCAATTAAATTTATTTCAAATTGCTCAGCAGGTAAACGTTTAAACCCCTATATAGGCCTACATGATATACTAAAACTGGTGAGATGAGTGATCGCGATTGCTCTGTCTGTTAACCATTTAACCCTAGAATTTGTTCAAGAAAATTTCAATTTTCTCATAGAAAATGTCCATTTGTAGACGAAGAGAACAGTAGTTTTGAAAATTTACCACTGGAATAACTGGCTCCGTTATCGAGCCAGTCATTTCAGTTGTAAAATTTTCAAAAATACTCTTAAGAGTATTGCAGAAGGTATTTTTGGCTGATATGCGTGTTAAATGGTTAACCGGTTCTATGACTGATATTTGGAGAGATCTGCCGAGTCGGGTAAAACCTTGTACCCGGTCCGTCAAGTCTCTCAAACCATCTGCCATAGTAATGCCCTGATAACGCATATTACTGGGCCAATATGGGCCAATACCGGGCCAATGCGGTCCGGAATTGGCTCGGTTCCGGCCCATTAACCTGCGTTATTAAGGCAATTGAGAGACAGAGAAAACTCGGACTAGCGAGTTGACCGAGTTATTATATCATCGCCATTATCATCGTCATCACAACGATCAACTCACCTGTTTTCGCTGCAGCGGTGTTTATCCACACAGCGGCCAATAGGAAGAAAACTTTAAAACAGCTTTTCATTATTTTTTTTCGTTTTTTTACTTTACTTTAACATCTTTGATGTAAATATAAATAACTTTTCTCCACAAAATACACGTTAGCTTTCTTGTAAGAAAAAGCACACGACAAGTTGTTAAGCGCTCGTTGTTATTTCCAAATATTCTATATACAAACACGGCGAGGAGAAATTGTACGATGTTGCTTAACGAAAATCACGTCACGAATAAATACAGCTATTCGCGCCTGTGTCAAAAAATTCTACCGCGCAGAAGTTTCCCACATTGCACCACACCCGTTCAAACGATGCAATTATACCCACGGGTGAGCAATCGATCGGAAACAGGCCCCGAGGGAACGTGTCTACCTGGTTACTGCCGGTTAATTACATAAAGACTAGTTAATTATTGAAAGCTAATTTCTCTGCGTCGCGTGACTTCATTAGCGACCGAATCTTTTGGCCAGGTAAAATGATGACGCGCTCAAACAACGTATGAATTATCTATAAGCTAGCAGACCGGTAGCTATCGCCAATAAGCGTGCTATAGAAGCAGGACGGCAGGCATATGTTCGATAATAGAGGCTCCCATTTATAGTTATGCTCCGCCCATTTCCAGATCATGAACGGATCTCCAAAGCTTGCTCATGTTGACGTTCTGTTTCTTTTTACCGTTTTGCGACTCCTCATTTAGTTCTAATCTAATCTCGCTGAAATTTCAGCAGCGTTTTCTAGGGATAAGTACCGAAATCAGTACGGATTTTAGAAGTGTAGGCTACCGTTAAATTTTAAAATTAAATCGTTAAATTTTAAAATAAAATCTCCACTCCTCTGTTATCTATCTTGATAACACTTGAGAATGGTATTCAATGCGTCACGCTTGATATCATCACAGAGGCTGATTTTTTATTTCCCCCGCCCCCCCTAACCCCCACCCCCCACCCCCCCTAATGGGCTTTAGAAGTGGGCGCACCCATACAATTTAAAATCGCTATCCATTCGTTATCGATGAACGTATCTTGCCAAAACTTGTGAATGGTATTCTATTATTCTATGGGTCAGTTTCAACATCAGCACAGAGCACAATTTTTCGTCTCACTTATTTTAGCATGAATTAGATATTTCACATTATAACGATCTAATCACCTTTACGATGTCCAGGTGGCATTGTTTATATTATTGACAGTTCCCAGTTACCGAAGAAACGGTTTGGCAAGATGAGCGGACGGATGTACGGACAACAGATGGATGGAGTGACTAAAACATAACATGCGTTCTTCTCATCATTATAAGCACCATACCTAGTCATAATTCATGCATTTATTTAAAAAAAGATTTAGAAAACAGGAACAATCAATATTCTTAGCGAATATCACTGCGAATCGATGGCGCTAAAAATAAATGCTATATAGCTACGATAGCTTAATTGTCTGTTGGTAGAGAAATAAGATCCATGCTTCAAAGAATGACGAGATTCTCGCGTGTCTAGCCGGTATTTAACGCTAACTGATTACGCGACAGTGCTAAGTTCTCTTTCCCTTGAATAGACTATTACATACAGTTCAACATGTATATAACCTACGTACGGTCAATGTACTCCTACCTGCTTTTGGTTCAACACGATGGTGGTACTTTAAGACGGGTGATCTTACGACCACACACGCAGTGTGTATGTGATGCATTATTTCAGTTTTATCTCAAGGGTAACAATAAGATTTTAAGCACTAAATGTAGGAGCTGCTTTCTAAAAGAGTCTACTTCGCAAAGGATTTCCCATTGCCCCTACCCCAGGTTCCGCTCCACATACAGTCGGTCTGGTGAGGCAGCAACCCATTTCAAACTGAATCATATGTTTGCTTTTGCCATCACCCCGACCCCACCCCACCACCACACACGCACACCACCCCATGCCACCTTATTTAGCTACCAGATCTGGGTGCCAGATATCAGATCTGTAGTGATTGTGAAGCATCCATATGCTTGTCACAGAATACCAGCTGCCTGATTTGCTGCCACACGTCTATACGCAGTCCCATAGTTGATAGTTGGACCGGAGCTGAAGTATTCCAGAGCAGTAGTATTTTTGCATTTCCTACATATGGTTCCACAGTTAACAGATCCACGATCTGTAGTAGTTGCATTGCCTAGTATCCATCTATGGTTATCATATCTCAGATCTGTTGTATCCATATGGCCTATATACAGTCCCATTGGTGCAATATCCCAAATCTGTAGTAGCTGTACCGTGTATATAATATTTCGGATCCCAGATCTGTACAGTTTGTATTACAGAGTGTATACTTCTATAGTTACCGGATCTCAGTTATGTTGTATTGACATTGACAATATACAGACCTGTTGTTACCAGATCCCAGATCTGCAGTAGTTATATTTTATCTGCATTCACACGGTTATCTTATCCAAGATCAATATTATCGGTAATAGTTATATTGTCTAATATACAGTCACGTAGTGGGCAGATTCCAATTCTGTGGAAGTTGACTTGCGTGTGGTAACGAAGGATAGTTACCAGATCTCAGATATCCTGTATTCGCATCGTCTATATACTGTCACAGAGCTTCCAGATTGGACATCTGCACTTTATCCATCGGTCATATGACGTCATAATAAACTATGTGACATGTAGGATGAAGTCATAATCAATGACGTCATGAAAGATGTGGATAAATTCGCTAGTTGTACAAAATGTATGTCGTTACTATCTAATAAAGATGCAGCTCAATATTTTGAAACCAATTTGACTGGACGCTTTTGCTGCCTTAGGCAGAAACAGCAACCAGTCAAAGTAATTTCAAACTATTCAACAGCTTAACTATATAGTTTTCTGGAAATTGATAGTCATGCAGTTCAGGGGTCGATCGAAGCCACTCCGGCGAGGTGTGAGTGGAGCTTAGCTAAAGATGGGCGGGGCATAGCTAAAAGGGGATTCATCCATTTGGTACCTGATTCTATATACTATCACATAGTTAACAGACGTCAGATATATTGCAATTGTGTTGAGTATATACAATCCCCTAGTTATCAGGTCGGGTTAGTATATCTATAGTAGTTGTGAATTTTCTATATGTTATCACACAGTTACCAGCTTCCAGATATGTAGCGGTTGTCCTGTCTATATGCAGTCTCATAGCTACCAGATCCAAGATCTGTATTGTCTATCTACATTCGAACAGCCACGGGATACAAGATCTGTAATGCCTATTTATTATCGAACTGCTGCAGAATCCCAGATCTGAAAGGCATTATGTGCAGTTGCCAGTTCCCAGATGTCAAATGCCTATGTACAATTACCAGATTCCAGACCTATATTGACTGTACACCTGCTACCAGGTCGCAGTAGTTGTGTCATCTATAAGGTAGTCCTAATGTTACCAGATCCGTATTGGCAATGTACACACCAACGGATGAATCCACGTTTAGCTTTGCCTTGCCCATGCTTTGCGAGTACTGGGATCGATCGAACTCTGAACCCCATAAATTTCCAGAAAACTATACTGGTAATTTGACTGAGAGTTGTTGTTGCCTATGGCAGAATGTTTATTAAATAGAAAAGACCTCCAATTCGTACAACCGACGGACTAAACCAGGTTCATGACAGAGTGTTTCTATCAATTATGATTGTGACGTCTGCCTACACGTGACGTAATTGATTATGGCGTCATATATTTGCCTAACAGATTGGATTCATCCACTGTTACCAATTCGTAGATTTGTATGGCCTATACACTATCCAACTGTTACCAGATTCCAAATAAATAGATAACAGATCCCCGATATGTAGTAGTTATGTTGTCTATAGTATACTCATAATCTTACTAGATGTCGGATCTGTATTACCAATGTGCAGTCCAACAGTTACCAACTCTGTCATACCTACGTTTAACCATTTAATGACAAAAAAATTTCAAAAGATATTTACTCATTGAATGTCCATTTGCAGGCCAGGAGAATACTATTTCTAAAAATTTACCACTGGAATGACTGGCTCGTTGATCGATTTGACCATTTTAAACTGTTTTCAATATTTTAAAACGTATTCTTGACACTTCTTTCACTATTTTTTATTACTTTTAACCTTATGTGTCCATTTCTAAATTACGTTTGACTGTTTTTGCTCCATTTTGACCATTTTTTTACCGTTATTTCAGATTTTTTACTTTCTTTTGTCGTTTTTTACCATTTTTTATGCTTTTCTTAAACATTTTGATCAGTTTCCTACCATTTCCTTGCCTTATTGAGCGATTATTAAAATTTGGGACTATTTTTGTCAAAAATTTGAAACATTTTGAATGGGGGTTTTAAACCATTTTCTATGCTTTTTGGTCGTTTTTACTCATTTCTGGCCATTTATAGTTCTGTTTGACCAATTCTGACCATTTTTTGTGATGTGATAGTTATGACAATTTTTTCACCATTTTTGACAATTATTTGTATCATTGTTGATTATTTTTGATGTTTTTAAATCGGTTTTGATGATTTCTATACCTTCTGACAGATTTTGACGATTCTTGAACATTTTGGGCCATTGTTGGTGCTTTCTATGGATCTTTACCATTTTCCGTTTTAGTGCATTTTTAAAAACCAATTTCGGTCATTTTTGACCATTTTTTATCATGTTTTATAATTTTATTATTTTAACATATTTGGCACTTTTTTTTTACATTTTCTTTGCTTTTTTGGTCACTTTTAGTCATTTTTTACCTTTTTATATAATTTTGTCCATATTTTACAATTTTCGTCCTTTTGACAATTGCTGCTATTTGTAAATATACACCTGTGCAAAAGTTAAGCACCAGCAAAAACAATAGAACGTAGAAACATGCTGGTACAACTAGGCTGCCATACTTTTTGTCCCCGCGTTAGCTGACCTAATTCCAAGTACGAAATGCACATGCATGCATGACTTCACGCCGCTTGATGTCCGTGCGTGGCGGGAAACAGCACACGTGTTCAGTTATGTAAAATCCAGTTTGAGGTGTAGAACATTACATACAGATTTAGGCGACAAGATTAGGAACTTTGTGTTCATGACCGTGGTTTATTTGTACAGAGAGAATTAGCCCTTGATTGTGAACCGCTATGGCAAGACGAAGGTTAAGTGATCGTGTGAAATGGCAAATCATAGGCATGCATACCACTGGTATGTCATGCAGAGAGATTGGCAGACAGCTGAACATTAACCATACTGTAATCAGTCGTTTGATTGCAAAACATGGGCAAACTAACGAGGTGAAGGACAGGCCTAGATCTGGAAGACCGAAGAAGACTACTGCCCGTGATGATCGAGCCCTAGTACGCCTTGTTAGGAGATCTCCATTCACCATCAGCAGAGTGCTCATCCAGCAATGGGAAACGCGCAATAGAGTGTCAATGTCTACCGTCAAAAGGAGACTGTATGCTGCTGGCATGAAAGCTAGGAGACCTGTCAGACGTCCTCTCCTCACTGCACACCACAAAGAGAAGCGTCTGAGGTGGTGCAACGAAAGAAGACACTGGAACATGAGATCCTGGAGACGGGTACACTGGTCCGAGGAAAGTCGGTTCCTGCTTCATGCCACAGATGGTCGAACTCGTGTATGGAGGTCCAGACGCACGGCGTACGACCAACGTAACATCATGGAAGAAGTTCCATTTGGTGGAGGTTCCGTTATGATATGGGGGTGCATCTCATTTGATTGTAAGCTGGATCTGTTGACTGTACCTGGAACACTAAATGGACAAAGATATCAAGATTCCATACTGGATAGAGTTGTGGTCCCTCATTTTGTAAATCATGCACCTGGAACCCACCCTATATTCATGGATGACAACGCCCGACCACATCGTGCTAGAGCTGTGCATGAATACCTCCGCCAGAATGCCATCGAAACCCTACCATGGCCAGCAAGGAGCCCTGACATGAACCCTATTGAGCATATCTGGGACATTCTGGGAAACATGGTGAGAAGGAGGGATCCTCCTGTGCAGAACCTACAGGAATTAACAGACGCACTCCATCTTGAATGGCAACGAATACCACAATGGCGTATCAGTCGGTTGGTGACCAGCATGAGACGTCGTGTCCAGGCCGTCATCCAGGCACAAGGTGGATATACCCGGTATTAATAATGACAGTCTCAAACTCGTGCACAGATGTTAAACTTCGTTTTCAGACACCATTAATGACAATCTAGCCACGTGTGTCAACTGTAGGGCAATAGTTGTCAGTTGTGTCAACGTAACCATATTCAGGCCTCGTTTTCAAGTTCAAACAAAAACATACAGTGTTTCCCCACCATCATAATCAGCATTCCTCTAGTTGCATTATTACCTCTTGCACTAAGATGGATGGGTACATAAATGTTTATGCTATTGCTTTCTTCATAGCACATGAATATACCCTCGCATGTGCGTAAAAATAGGGTGGTGCTTAACTTTTGCACAGGTGTATAGTTGTTTACCATTTTTGGTCGTTTTGGACTATTTTTGATCGAAAGGATAGATGATAGACTGAGGAGCCATCTTTTCTTCGACTCTGTACATACAGTAGAGTCTTCGACTCTGTACATACAGTAGAGTCTTCGACTCTGTACATACAGTAGAGTCTTCGACTCTGTACATACAGTAGAGTCTTCGACTCTGTACATACAGTAGAGTCTTCGACTCTGTACATACAGTAGAGTCTTCGACTCTGTACATACAGTAGAGTCTTCGACTCTGTACATACAGTAGAGTCTTCGACTCTGCACATACACTAGAGTCTTCGACTCTGTACATACAGTAGAGTCTTCGACTCTGTACATACAGTAGAGTCTTCGACTCTGTACATACAGTAGAGTCTTCGACTCTGTACATACAGTAGAGTCTTCGACTCTGTACATACAGTAGAGTCTTCGACTCTGTACATACAGTAGAGTCTTCGACTCTGTACATACAGTAGAGTCTTCGACTCTGTACATACAGTAGAGTCTTCGACTCTGTACATACAGTAGAGTCTTCGACTCTGTACATACAGTAGAGTCTTCGACTCTGTACATACACTAGAGTCTTCGACTCTGTACATACAGTAGAGTCTTCGACTCTGTACATACAGTAGAGTCTTCGACTCTGTACATACAGTAGAGTCTTCGACTCTGTACATACAGTAGAGTCTTCGACTCTGTACATACAGTAGAGTCTTCGACTCTGTACATACAGTAGAGTCTTCGACTCTGTACATACAGTATAGCTGACTTCTTTAGCTCTTCGAACCGGCAGCTGTGATAGATTATTTGATTCCAGTAGAGGACGTCACTTTAGCAAATCAGCATCATCAGGAGAAATCTACATTCCAGGACATCTCATAATGTTATTTTATATACATGTATATATGATTTTTATAATTCGAAATACATAAGTTAAAATAATTATTAATAATCTATAAGAGCATTCTGAAATATGATGTCAATCTATTTTATAATATTCCTTAATCTATTGTCTCAAAGTTATTCAAATCCTGTTCATAGGACAGAATTCTTTAATATTGTCATGATATTATTTCATACGACTCAGTAATTTAAGGGTTTAAATGTTTTTTCAAATCATGTCCACAAAATGGATTTCCTTATACTCTTATAATCATATTTTCTATGTAGTTACGTTTACCTTCTGGGTATCTTCATGCCCAGGTGTAACATCATTCACTCCCTTGTTCAGGTTTCTTTTTTTTTAGCATAATGTTCCAATGGAGCGAGCAATTTTAAACCAGTTTTCTTACATTATTTATATTATTATAGCAGCGTCACTTGTCTTACGGATTACTCATTACCTTCACTTATCTCTTTCATATCATATGTAGTAACCTTTAGAAAATCCTTTCTTTCGTTCCATCATATGAGATAATTTTGCGATTATTATTAGTTGTCAGTGTATCCTCAGTTGCCTTGTTCATTTTCGGTCAGAATATCTTGAGAGAAGTTGTCTCAGTTATTGTAATAAGCTATTATCATTATTATTATTATTATTATTATTATTATTATTATTATTATTATTATTATTATTATTATTGTTATTATTGTTGTATGGACTTATTAGACAACTGCCCTCATTTTCTGTCTGCATGTCTTCGGGCTCATTCTCTTTTCATTTACACTAGTTAAAACCTGACTACTTGGTGTGACATAGTACTTTTAAGGCTACAGCCACGCGGAAGTGAAAAATAAGGTGCTCCCCAAAATAAGAAAAAAAAATTATCGCATTTTATCCTGTTGAAACCTTTAATCCCAGTATCTTGCTTTTAGAGTAAAATTGGTTTCAAAATATTCAACAGCATTTTTACATAAGTAGTAGTAGTAGTAGTAGTAGTAGTAGTAGTAGTAGTAGTAGTAGTAGTAGTAGTAGTAGTAGTAGTAGTGGTAGTAGTAGTAGTAGTAGTAGTAGTAGTAGTAGTAGTAGTAGTAGTAGTAGTAGTAGTAGTAGTAGTAGTAGTAGTAGTAGTAGTAGTAGTAGTAGTAGTAGTAGTAGTAGTAGTAGTAGCTTTATCCTAATATATTGTTTGGTATAAAGTTTATATTTATGCTGACACAATAGTTTTTTCAAGGTACAGTCAAACCTGTCCATAGTCGTAGCCCGCCTCTGGGACCAGAAGGTGATGGATCTCCAAGATTTATGGTTTTGAGACCATGTGGCTTGAAGAGACACCATCCTCCCGTCTCAGGAGCCGTCAGCTGAATCAATTGGCCGTATCGAATGAACACATTCTTTTAGCAAACTTGCTTTAATTGTGCCCAAAGTGACCTCTATCAACAGGTTCCACTGTATTTTAATTATTGATCTTAACATCTTTTTCTTAAACGCAGTAACTGGTCGGCATCCAAAGGGTTTACGTGATTTAGTTTGCAATGTGTTGTATTCTTCTTTGAAAATTTTCGCAACTTCAACATTTTTCCTATTGTACGTTAGGACAAATGGAATTATCTCCCTTGTGGTTGATAGGCCTGAGTCTACATTTAGGGCAAAGGGCCATTTTGTCTGCAGACACTTAATCCAAAATGATTCTCTGAGGAGTCTACACTTTTTCGTTTGTCTTTCAGTATCTAAACTCGGCGTTTGTTCAATTGGTAAGATTTCCAAATCACGGTTGATGACATGATCTGGCAGACTGGAATGATCAGCTACACAGGTTTATGCCTGATATATGCCTAGTGGCCCGTACACTGAATGGACATTTTGTTTCCTACATATTGTTTTACAGACAGCCTGAATGATGTTAAGTAAATTCTGTGTAGCAGTTCATGCATGAATGAATTTTGGAACTTGGCTATAAGTTTGAAAGCCAGTGAAACTATCTTGGTTCAGGAGAAATTGTCTAATTTACACCTAGCTTTTCCACATTTCCCTGATTCCCCCCTCATAGGGATTAGTTGGCTGTGGCAAATCTTAGTGTTGGCCTGATCTGTTGGGCTATATTGTTTTATATGTTATCTTTATTAAGGTATCCGACTTTATTTTCCGAAGTTGGCGGGCGGAGTAGCCTCTTTGTTTTCAGTGCATGAAATAGGGCTGAGTGTGCTGAATTTAGACTTTCTTTATCAATAGAGTTCCTATGAAATCGATTCATTTGTGATTTTTCTAGTCCTTTGAAAGTGTGTGGATGGTGAAACGATTTTTTGTGGAGCAGCTGGTGGGAATCTGTTGGATTGAAATAAGCCTTATGATCTAAATAACTGGATGGATTGAATGTAGTGCCTTTGTAGATAGTTAAGTCTAGGAAGTCAACTGAGCTATCGCTAATAGCTGCCTTAAGTTTGATAGTAGCAGCACTAGTAGTAGTAGTAGTAGTAGTAGTAGTAGTAGTAGTAGTAGTAGTAGTAGTAGTATTAGTAGTAGTAGTAGTAGTAGTAGTAGTAGTAGTAGTAGTAGTAGTAGTAGTAGTAGTAGTAGTAGTAGTAGTAGTAGTAGTAGTAGTAGTAGTAGTAGCAGCAGCAGCAGTAGTAGCAGAAGCAGTAGTAGTAGTCATTGAAGTCGTACTGATTTGGCTCTGCTATTAACGTCGATTTAAGACGAATTCTACTACGCCTATGTATGCTTTATTTTTGTCTTGGTTCTTTATAAGCGTATTTACGTTGATTTTCTATTTATTTTGGGAGATTTTGATGTTGAAGGTCGTATTTTGTAGCGAAATATTTCAAGCTTATTGCTCGCTTGTTTTAAGGCGCTAGCCATTGTTGGCTGTTGCTGCTGTATCGGCCTTGCTTGTCCAGCTGTATGTTGTCCTCCTTTAGTTGAGCTTGTCCGCCTCCTTTCACGTCGTTAAACGCGCCTTTTATGTTGGTTGCCTTTGAGACCTGCATTAGCCTGGCCTGTTTGTATTGGCGGCTTTTCGTTCACCTGTGTTAGCGTGACTTATATGCAAACGCGCGGTTTTAAAGGTGGTTTGGCGCGCTGCTGTTATAACGTCATTAGAAACGTCATCTAAATATAAACGGACGTTATGTTTGAAAATAACCACACGAGGGTGGGACGTATCAGCCATAGACGCTTATCGTGGCTTAAAAGATATCGTCGGCGCTGGACCTATGGCGTTAAAGGGCCTAATTAATATTACTCATAATATCTGGAACATCACTTTAGCCAATGAACAGGCAAAGGAGAAGCTATTGGCAAACGGTTTGACTGTTAAGGGAGAGGTTTGTGGAGTTGAAGAAATTGATAGCGATAAACTGGTGGTGAAGATTAAAGTGCCTTTGGAGATCCCTAATGGGCGGCTAACATCTGAGCTCAGCCAGTATGGGAAGATTCTGAAGGTGGGAGAGAGCCGTATCGATGTGATAGGATGCTGGAAACTGGAGTTAGGCTAGTTTATTTCGATAAAGTGGATAAACCGTTACCGAATAAACTCTCCATTGATGGCATTTTCATCCTTCCCTTATGGTACAGGGGACAGGAATGCCGTATTTGTTCAAGTACTACCTATCTAGCAGGAGATTGTCCACAGAAAAACAAATGCCTTATATGCTGTTCTACTGAGCATTTTGAATGGCGATGCCCTAATAAGATGGCCAATTCCACTGCATCAAAGCAGCTTCAAAATGGTGGATCAGTTGAAAACTCCTCTGTGCTGATAAGGGATAAGGAGATTTCACCACCAATTACAGCGTCAATTCCAGTTGTTACTGATGTGCATTTGCCATCAACGTCGTGTGCAGCGGTAGCAAGAACTGAGCCTAATGATGAAATAGAAATTTTAGAAGGGATTAGTTTAACTCCAGTTGATACTAGCGAAAGTCAACCAGTTGATGGCGAGAATGTGAGTGACATTGAGTTTTCTCAGACAGAGAGTTTGGGATGTGGGCAAATTAAATTTAGGTCACAATTGATGGAAGACGAAGATTTCCCCCCACTTCCTTTAAGTCAAATCTCGGGCATAAGTAGCATTAACCGCAGCCCTGAAAAAGGTGCAATAGGTGGAGGTATTTCAATGATGAATGCTATGGATACCCCTATTAAAAATGTCGTTGGGGGAATCAAACGTCACCAATTGATTCTGGATCTGAGAGTGAGGTGGAGGAAGAGGATATTGAGGATGACAAAATGTCATTGGCTGAGTCAGAATACTCTGTCACATCACATACGACCAATGAAATGGTCATGTATCGTTCAGATGACGGCGAAACGCTCGTGCCCTATATAGCAGCGAAAGGGGTACACTATAGACATCTAAGGTGTGATTCTGATGCTTCCAAGTACCGACATTTGGAAATTGTTCAGCTGAATAATCATGATTTTAACAGTAAGCTGGGTAAATGGGCCAAAAAACTAAATAATGGCAGAAAACCCCCAAAATCAATTAAATTTGCCATCGTAGTGGTGTTGTATATTACCCTACTTATTATGATTATTAGAACCTTAAATTGCAGGGGTTGGAATACAGAATTAAAGCAAAGGTCTTTGTTGGAAGAACTTGAAAGACAAAAGACAGACATCATTACTTCAGGAAACTAAAATTCACAATCCTGAAGTATATAGTTCATTTAAACAGTTCTTCAAAGGCGAATTCTACTTTTCATTATCAGCAGACAATAGTGCAGGAGTTGCTATTCTTATTCTCCCCATGTGCCTTAAATATGCTAATGTCGTATCATCATCAACTGATACAAATGGGCGCTGGGTGAAAATATCAGAAAATTTTTCTGACTCAGTTTTAAATATTATGTGTATTTATGCACCAACTTTACATGGTCCTCGGCATGCTTTTCTAAAGAAATTATCGACTATTATACATAAAGGGACGGAAAATTTAGTACTAGGAGGAGATTTTAACTGTATTTTAGATGCAAATAAAGATAGACGGTCTTCAGATGTTTATGCTGACACATCCCACAAGGAATTGAACCAGCTATGTGATCGAGAATGCTTATTCGACAGTTATTGGCTGTTGAATCCTGATGGAAAACAGTTCACGTGGTATTCACGTGATGACCATTTTGCGTCAAGAATAGATATGATTTATTTGCAGGAGTCGTTTAAAGGCAAACTAACTCAGAAAAACTGTACCTGTAGCATTCTCGGATCACAACATGCTGTGTATTACCTTAGATAATGCTGACTGGATTAAGCAAGGGAATGGATATTGGAAGTTTAATAATTCATTCCTTCATGATGCTAAATATTGTCAGCGTATCCAACACTTTTGGCATTATTGGCCTGGGAAAAAGGATGTTTATGAAAAATTTGATTCAATGATGGGAGGAGGGTAGAAATAATCTGGCTCATATTTCATGGCAGTATGCTAATAAGCTAGCACAAGATAGATGAAGGCACAGGAAAGCCTTGGATAAATTTTTATTACGAACCTCCAATAAAGTAAATAACAGAGAAGAAGGCTATAGCGACCTTTTAATTCAAACAAAGAACAAAATAAATGAGTTAGATAAGTATACACTTGAAGGTGCCAAAATTCGGTCACGAGCTCAGATGCAGGTTGAGGGTGAAAAACGCACAAAGTGTTTCTGCAGTTTGGAAAAGGATAGGGACATAGGAAAAATTATTAGACGTGTAAAATCAAATGATGGTGTAAATCTTGATTCAACAGCTGATATAACAAGAGCTGTTCATCATTTTTATCAATGTCTCTATTCGTCCGAAGGATGTGATGCTGCAGCAGCTGCAAATGCTTTAGGTAACATCAAGAAAACGTTGCCTGATTCATGCCGTGTAATGTGTGATCAATGTTTAACATTAAAAGACTTAGCTGAATCCTTACAGGATATGAAAACAGGCAAAACTCCTGGATGTGATGGCCTTACAGCAGAATTTTATAACACATTCTGGAGTATACTAGGGCCATCATTGCTGCAGGTCGTACATGAAATTTTGGAGATTGGCAACCTTCCACCTTCCATGTCTCAGCCATACGTTTGAATACTTTATAACAAAGGTGAAAGGGAAGATTTGAGAAATTACCGACCAATATCTCTGTTGTGTGTGGATCATAAAATAATTTCAAGAGCTCTGTCACTAAAACTAAGCAGAGTTTTGGAGGAAGTGATTGACCCTGATCAGACCTGTGGTATTCCAGGCAGAAACATTTTAACAAACGTCTTTCTTATAAGAGATTTCATTAATTTAGTGGAGAAAGACAAAATACCAGCAGCAATCATTAGTGTTGATAATGAAAAGGCATTTGATCATCTAGATTGGGATTTTCTTTTTAAGTCTTTACGTTGTATTGGCTTAGGGGAAGATTTTATTAAATGGGTCAAGATATTGTATACTAATATAAGTAGTCGATATTTGGTCACTAACCATTTAACTGACCCTGCAATTTTGAAGCGTGACGTTCGACAAGGATGCTCATTGTCACCCTTGTTATTTGTGCTTGTCATGGAGTCATTTGGGGAAACAATACGTGAAGATAAAACATTCAAAGGAATTGTCATACCAGGTATTGTAAGACCTTTGAAGGAATCACAATATTCTGATGATACCACGGTATTCATAGGAGATAATTATGATTTTAGTCGACTAGAAAGGACACTGGTTGAATTTAAGAAAGGTTTGTTTCTTGGTGATTGGAATTCCCGAAATGATGACGTCATGGGAATAAAGTGATCAGACAACAATATTAAAGTGTTGGGAATTTACTTCAATAGGAAAATGGACCCCTCAATGAACTGGACATATCGTCTTACTAAAGTGAAACATATCTAGCAGGTTGGAGGCGGCGTCATTTGTCAATTTTTGGAAGAACCTTTGTCATTAATAATTTGGCAATGTCCGGGCTATGGTATACAGCCTTAGTTGTACATATGCCAAAATATGTAGAAACTGAAAGTAGTCAATTAATTCTTGCATATTTATGGAAAGATAAAACCGACCTCATATCAAATGCCGTGTGTGTGAACAAAAAACAAAATGGCGGGTTAGATTTAGTTCACATACAAACAAAATGTGCATCTTTAAAACTGAATTACTTTATGAAGATTCGCCTTTTCACGCAAATTACTCCAAAGTTACATAGGGCCATTTCCAGTTGCAAGTATCTTCTTTTCAAATACGCCAACCCCCAAATATTCGGAGGATTCCTGGAGTATATCAAGACTTATGCAAGGCATTAAGTATGTTTTCTAAAACCACTCCATCGCCATTAGCATGGGAAGATACTTTAAACCAACAATTGTGGGGAAATTATAACATTGCCGTATCCAATAGAGCTCTTTATTTCCCATCATTAGCAACTAAAGGGATCCAGCACTTAGCAGATGTGATTACACCTGATTCTCGAGCGTGGGTTTCCAGGCAGACCCTATCAGAGAAATGTAAGCTGAGTACCATCGACGTTCAGAGATTACTAATTCAAATTAGGAAGGCAGTTCCTCTGGATTGGGTTAAATTACAAAATTCCACAAGCAAACAG
Organism: Chaetoderma sp. LZ-2023a; assembly: GCA_034401795.1. Lineage (NCBI taxonomy): Eukaryota > Metazoa > Mollusca > Caudofoveata > Chaetodermatida > Chaetodermatidae > Chaetoderma > Chaetoderma sp. LZ-2023a. Next base: position 144,295,801 of record CM067372.1, read on the forward strand.
GAAATAACTCCACCATCTTGCTTTACGATGAAAATGTATTCAAATGCCATATGAGTTCCCATGACTGGTATACAGTTGTGATACAAAACCACGCTAAAGCACCAAAAGCTGTTGCTGTTTGGAATGACACATGTTATAAACCCTTTGAATGGAAACCTGTCTGGAAAAATTTACATCAGCCATCCATACCATATAAAGCAAAGGATGTAGCTTGGCGACTTCTCCATCGCAGACTTTGGGTTGGTCATCTATTACAAAAATGTCACGTCACAACCAGTAATCGATGTCCTCTTTGTGAATTGCAAGAGGAAACAATTGAGCACTTATTCCTTAAATGCTCAGTCATTCTTGAGTTCTGGAATTACGTAGAAACAGTTTGAAAGGATTTCGGGATCAGTCACGTGAAATTGACGGCTAATATTATTTTATTTAGAGATTTTTTAAATGTACAAGTGCATCTTACAAACAGCCTTCAAGAGGTCCTAATTTGTCTTGTTACAATGGCGGTTTGGACAATTTGGAAATATAGATGTGCTAAGGTACTGAGCCATGATAGCATGAACAACTTAGTTTCATTGAAAGCGATTTTTTCGCTCCAGTATGCTAATTTTCCTTCAACGAGAACCTTTTTGGTTGATGAAGAAAGAGAAGAGTGAAGGGTTTAAATATATATGGTGTGTAGCCAACTTAGTAGAATTATCACCTGTGAACTCGATAATTTTTAATTTATGAACACCACCGATCCTGTATTGAAGTATCAGAGGAGTTAAAATTAATATTAGTTGAAAATGAAAATCTGACTACTAACCATTTAATGGCAGGGTTTGTTAAGGAATGTCAAAATATTTGCTGATTGAGTGCCCATTTGCGGCCGAGAGGGGAATATTTTGGAAATTTAGCACTGGAGTGGCTGGCTCGGTTGTCGATGCGGTCATTCAACTGGTAAGTTTTCAAAAATGGCCTTCTCTTGGCCTCCAAATTGAAATTAACATTCCTTAATAGCACTGAAGAGACAGGGTTTTGTTCTACTTCGCCATAGAATGGTTTTAAAACGTCACCATGATGATTAAAAATTTGCTTAGTTTACCGAGTATAGAAATAATTTAATGTTGTAAAATTTTAAATCCCATCTGTATCATTTTGTGCAACATTTTTAAGAATACATAATATATATATATATATATATATATATATATATATATATATATATATATATATATATATATATATATATATATATATATATATATATATATATATTAACGCTTAAATACGGGCATCCATTGATTGCACGCGGTTGCTGGCTTATCTAACTGTTGCTTCTAGTCGTTTCGGATGTTTTTTAATGGCCAGTATTATATTAAGATCATTGTATTTCAATTGCAAATGACTCGGGGTAATATTGGAATCAGTATCTCTATGTAAACATGGACCATTTTTTTTCAAAATAGCAGCTGTGTTTGTTATTGTTTACTCAGGCCGCAAGCGATCACGGACATTTTCAGAAACGTTCTCACGAAGTAAAGAGAAAGATCAATTTGCAGCGGCGATATTTGCTATTGTTCACTGTACTGGTGACAAAACGTTTGCGTTTAAATTCTAGCGTTTTGTCAGCTACAAAATCAATTACCCGGGCCTATTCAGAAACTGAATGATGTATGTATGGCGTTCATTGTATTACGGCAGTATATATTTTTATCGAGCATATATTTTGAATGATATTATTTATTTAGACTGGCGAATTTTTGTAAGTAGTTTTTTCTTTGACGTCTGTTTAGTGTTAGTGTATTGTATAGTTTTGTCAGCCTTTTATATATTTTTGGATATTAAAGGTTTTCCGCACGATCAGTTGATCGTGTCATCAAAGAAAAAAAAGTAGTAGTAGTAGTAGTAGTAGTAGTAGTAGTAGTAGTAGTAGTAGTAGTAGTAGTAGTAGTAGTAGTAGTAGTAGTAAGTAGAGGAGCGACGAGCTGGACACCTCTTTCACACCTTTTAAGTAGTTGCTGTGTCAGAGCAACCAATTTTATTTGCATCTTTATCACCTTTTTTCCATTGATCCCACCACCTTTTGAAAAGGTGTGAAGAAGGCGCCCAGCTCTCCACTGTTTCGATTGGATGTTAGATGTAAAAGATGACCATAAGCCCCTCCCCTCATTAAATCATGTGACACCAGTCATCCAACGATGTAATTAAGGATGATTGACACACTACATGTCTGGACTCATCTTTTCCTGGGAGCTCGTTCAATCGCGAAGCCCCGCCGCCCCACCCCCACCCCCTCGTTAAATCATGTGTCTCCCGGTATCCAATGAGGTGAGCTTAAGGGTAATTAGTGTAATGATTGACAAGGGTTAATGAGGGTAATTAAGGATGATTGACAAGGTACATGTCTGGACTCATCTTTTTCCTGACACTGGAAACTCATTCAATCGCGAATCCCCGCCCCTCGTTAAATAACGTGCCTCCTGGCATCCAATGAAGCAAGCTTGAGGGTAATTAGCGCAATGCTGATTGACTTGACAAGAGTTAATGTATAGCATAAGTATGATTGACTGGGTGCATGTCTGGCCTCATCTTTTCCTGACTCTGGGAACTCATTCAATCACGAAGCCCCGCCCCCTCATTAAATCACGTGCCTCCTGGCATCCTATGAGGTGAGCTTAAGGATAATTAGCGATATGATTGACAAGGTTGATGCATAGGGTAATGATTATTGACAGGTTGCATTTCTGGACTCATCTTTTTTTCTGACTCAGGAAACTCATTCAATCATGGGAGATTAATTCTAAATGGTCAAGCTATAGCGTAAGGACAATTGTGGAAGATGCATCTGTTAGTCTAACGATTTGGTCCTTAAATGTCTGAACCTCAGTGTTTTTAGCTGTGACAATGAACAAGGGTCGATGTCTCGTGTAAGGACAATCGGTCATACAAAGATCAGTGAATTAATTTTCAATCATGTTAGATTAATAACAACAACCTATTACATTTTTAATTTGCCTCAAGAGGCCATGTAATATTGGGGGGAAATTCCAGTCTAAGTTGACTCAGGGCTTGGATGTATTATAGACGATGATTCTTTCAGTTTTCAATGTATTATATGTTTATGCATATGGGGCACACCATTATAAGATGCATATCTTATCGTACTTCCATTAGAACAAAAATTAAATCTGTTTTAATCAACATCAACCAGTCAAATTAGTTTCAAATTGTTCAACAGCTTACGCTTATAGTTTTCTGGAAATTGCTAGCAAAGGAGTTCATAGATTGACCGATCTGAACATGATCGAGGTGTGGGTGGAACTTAGATAGAGATGGGCGATGCATAGCTAAAATGGAAAGGTCTATTAGCACGCAGCGGGCAGTTGGTTATAATCGCTTATTAGACCATCAAGTTGTACGAATTCTATATCTACTATTTAATCAACATTATGTAAAATACTTTGAAAGTAAATTGACCAGGCGGTGTTGTCCCTATGAGCAGTGACATCGTCCAGTCAAATTAGTTTCAAAATAGTCAACAGCTTACACTTATAGTTTTCTGGAAATTGCTAGTCAGGGAGTTCAGAGATCGATTGATCCTAACATGATCGATGTGTGGATGGAGCTTAGCTAGATATGGGTGATGCATAGATAAAATGGAACGGTTCAGGTCTATTCCAAACATTAACCATTTTCCTGTTTGCGTAACCGGAAACTGTGATAAGGGGAGTTTGTCTTTGAAAAGGATATAAGAGATCTAATGCAGTATTTTATATCTCAAATTTCTGCATACTTCATCTACCTATTGTGTGTCTCTCTCTCTCTCTCTCTCTCTCTCTCTCTCTCTCTCTCTCTCTCTCTCTCTCTCTCTCTCAAGCCCTCCACCATGCACATACGCACACACGCACGCCCCTACATATGCACACCAGGCCGTATGGATGCACGCACGCAAGCCCGCATACACTCCTGACAAAAAAACTGCAATGACTCGAGTAGACGAGCTTACCATTCACACAAGACATTATTGGCAACAGCTGAGATAGTTTCTCTATTCGCTAATGCCCACACACACACACCCAACCATTGTTATGAATTGAATTTAATTCTGGATAGATAATTTGACATCTGTGGCATCGGTTAATATATATACACAGTACAGCTCAGGGGTAAGATAACATGTCTATAAACGTGAACAGAAAAAACATGTTAGTAAGTACTGCATGTTTCTCTTCTGTATTTTGGTGCAATTTGATTTGAAGATAATTGCTGCCTTAGGCAACAATGTCTTTCAAATCCAGTTGCGTTCAAAATATTCAACAGTACATTTTATTTTGTTTTTAAAAACATTTTAGGTTATTTCATGTCCTGGACTGTACTATAAATTTATTTCGCTAAGCCTGACAAGCATTATCGATTTCTCTTACAAAGTTTTAATGTTTGGGTCATTAGCCACGTGGGTTGTGTGTACAGCTCGAGGCTACACGAATTCAATTCAAGTTTATTTCGATAACTTCTTTAAAGTGCATGAATATATAAATTAATGTATAAATGATAAAACTACTAGTTACAGATACATATAGTATTATAATTGAATTGAATTTTAACAGCTGTAGACTGTTCAGAGATATGGGGCTGGGATGGGTCGGATCATGCGCAACAATGGAGACAAAATCCTGGTGTACAGAACCTAGTTTCACTGTATGACGTGTTGAAAATGGGTTTCTGAGAATTCAGGGTTCAAAGTATAGAAATTGACCCCAAGCTGGCGCAAATCTTAGCTACAAATGGACTGGGGCATAGCTGGAAATGGGGAGGACAATTGGGTGTGGCATAGCTAAATGGATCCCTCTATTACATGGAATGATCCAGATGCTATAACGATATACTACTCAATTCCATTCCACTTTATACAATAATTATTTGTTGTTTTTTCGCAACAATGTTGCTGCAAGCTTTGTCTCTCTAAGACAGCAACAGTTTCCAGCAACATTGTTTCCAAACGGTAACCCTGATTTTCGTGTTACTTTATCCCTTTAATGGCTAAATTTGATCAAGAAAATTAAACTATTTGTTTATTGAATGTTCATTTACAGACAGAGATAAGAATATTTTGAAAATTTACCACTGGACTGAGTCTCTCAGCAATAGAACCAGTCATTCCAATGGTAAATTTGCAAGAATCATCTTGTTTCGGCCTACAAATGGACATTCTTCAAGACCACTGTATAAGCTGGTTTTCTCCGTCTTCATCATGAATGGTTATCAATGAGTGCTTTGACGACATTGCAATGTGGTTAAAGAAGATCCTGGAACTTGCAAACCCTATCATTGTGCATGGTAACAGCTCAGTCAAAAGCGGTTCAATTGAAAGCAATACAAATACACCAAATACAACTGGATATATTTTTTTAAATTTTCAAAATAACTATACATTGGTATACATCCGCTTGCATGTGCATGCGTGCGGGCTTGCGGGTGTATGTATTGTAAATATGGGATTGTCTTGTGGGAGTCATGACCCTGTTGGACGTACTTATATTTTCGAGTAAGTCCCAAAGAAATTATGATTTGAAAATACCAGGTGAGCTAAAGGTCCAGATGACATCTTATTTTAATAGTCAGTTTAGATCAGCATAGTGAATATTGGCCAGCTACATTTCTGATAAATGGCTGGGGTGCTAGATATAGCATGATGAAACTAGATGGACAAAGTTGTAGAATGATATTTGAAATAAGTGAATTGATTGGAAAAGAGTCTATGGTTCTGAGTTGATGTGTATTTACAAATAGTTTGAATGAAAGTTGTTGCTGTTCGATCGGCACACACTTTTATAATATTCAGCAGTTGTTAGGAAGGATAGTTTAGAAAATAATCAATGTATAGTAATCAGTGTTGGGATGAGTGAAACTGAATGTGACAAACAGACTTAGTTGACGACGTAGACGATCTAGGTTCTCACATGAGAATGGAACAACACCACATGGCAATGAGATCATACAGCTCATGTGCCTATTCACCCTAGCATCCTAGAGGCTTATCCATCAATAGGCAATGGACAGGACACGGACATTGTAGCGTCCTGTAGGAATGAATAACATACTTGAAATTTGTATATCAACTATATGTCACTCATACAATGGCATGCAACAACAACACATTCCATAATGTTGTTAGTTAGCTGACAGATCACATCAAATCAGAACCGGTACCCATCGCTTTGTCTATGTGAGGCACAATCTCCCTGGAAGAATAGGACAGAGTATGATTGGTTAGGATGACATCATAACCAACCAGCGTCAGTCAAACTCTGTTGTAAAGAGTAATGTAGAATAGGTGTGTGTGCCAGGCAAAGAATGGAAGGGATCGTTGATTGGTTGAAAGGATCAACATTTATTAGATCATAGATTCTAGAAAGGGATAAGCAGGGGTTGATTGGCGAACCGATTGTTCAGTCCAGATGCTCATGTATCTTATCCTGTATCACCTCCTCTTCACGCATCTTCACATTATTATTTAACAGGACAGCATTATGAACCGGAGGAAATAGCTACCCCATTTCAGCAATATATCAGAAGACATCCACACAGCACTCACCTTCCGCATCAGTCACCTGCACTGCCTCCGTACAATGAACATCCATCCCAGCATCAGGAACGTCTGCGCCATCCACACAGCATGCCTCCACCAGTCTATAGACCTACACCTGTCTATGGACCCGCATCAGGACACTATTCTGCAGAACCAATGTACCATCCAATACATCATCAATGGGAATCACCTTCATGGACGCGACGGCATCGAAAGGAACATCAACAGGAAACACCACCACCACTACCTACACGCTGACCAGCATCTGCATTCTCGACAGTTTCGCCAGCACCACCACCAGGTTCTGTTCCTATTACTTCTCCAAGAGGTCATGGCTGGATCATTCTCCACTGCAAATTTAGTGGGGAGACTGATTGAGCTAATTATAAAGTACAATTTGAAATAATAAGTAGGACAAACCGGTGGAATAATCATCAGATGGGAGAGTATTTAGCAACCAAGTTGTCCAGCAAAGCTCTGCAAGTTCTGGCAGACTTAGGCACAGACTACACTCCATCCTGCACCAAACAGGAGAACGCGTTGTCGGAAAGATTCAGTGGCACAGCCCTTGGCTCCAAATAAAAAATCTACGTCGATGCTCGGAGGAAACGTTACCAGAGTTAGGAAGTCGCATACATTGCTTAGTTACCCATGGGCACACCAGTATAAATCTCGAGGGCGTAACCCACTTACATCTTGACACGTTCACCGACGAGTTGAGCGGAGAACCCGCGTTAAAAGAAAAACTATTCATCACGGAGGACGGCAGCCTTCAGCAACTTACAGCCACCATGGTTCGGATTGAGAATTTCTTAGAATTGGAGAAAAATAATCGCCACAAACTACACTCAATTGAGGATTAAATGATGTAAATGTCGTCACTAACACCAAATCAACCACCACCACCACCACCACCACCACCATCATCACCACCACCACCACCACCACCACCACCACCTCCGCATCAGCAAATGAACAACACGCGCAGCAGGAACAAACTGGTCAAAATCACGTGTCTAGATGAAGAGGGCATGGCCAATCCCATTGCAGAGGCCACAACAACGCCCAAGGATGCGGGAACCAGCACAATAACAACAATAGGGAAAACATGCATGAAAGATTAGAAGAGATTACTAAACAAATCTCCGCACTCACCAATCTCGTGACAACACTCAGTACCACAGTAGCAACACAGTCCACCACTAGACCACAACCAACCATAGCTTCAGCACCGCCACCAAACACATGCTTCGGATGTGGTCAGCCGGGCCACTGGAAGGAGCGATGCCCAGACAGACCTCCATCTGCAATTCCAACAACTGACTGACATACCTCGCAGCCTGAGAATCCGTCAAACTAGCACGGGCACCGATTACAGAGTCGCTTTGGTGGCCATTTCCACAACCTGGCTCAACTGTGGCCCCTGAACCACAACATCAGGCAGTCTTTTCTACTCGTCAACATATTCCTCCTACGCCATGCACCCACCTGCACCCAGCTTCTTCTATGACGGTGCCTATGACTCACACTGAATCTGCAGCATTGTCATCTCCCCCCCCCCCACCCACCCCACCCACACACACACCCACACCCACACCCACACACACACACACACACACACACACACACCCCACACACCCCACACACCCACACACACCCCACCCATGCGGAAAGAGTGACCCACACTTTCCGCCTCTACTCAACCTTCTTTCCTATGTAAAACGGCAGTGGTAGGTTGTAGCACCTCCACTGAAGCAACGTTTTTGCAAGCACCACGTCCCCCCCCCACCCCCACCCCACCCGCCAGGGTACTTAACACCCAGTGTTCTTTGGTGGTATGCAACTCACACCCACTTACAGCTTCACCCACCACCTCCACCACAAGTAGTGATATTGAATGAAACATTCATTCAGCACCATGGATCTGCAAAAAGAAACATTGTACGAAGAAAGTGAAAGCGGTACGCTGGCGTTGTTTCATCTGCGCATCAACTAAACACCCCATGATGCATTGTAAAAAGTGGCTCACACAGGTAGCCCTCATCCGCGAATGTGAGAATCCTATCTGCACTGCAGTATACACCAACACACATAATCTGCAATAACGCCACCACCATTGCTACACCCGACTTCATTGTCACCTAAGCAATCACAGCAACAGCCACAACGAGTTGGCCCTTTCCACACTCAGCCACCAATCGCACTCATGGAAGCTATTCGGAAACAAGCCGACTATATACAGAATGATACTGCATCACCCTCACTTCCGCAAATGGTATCATTGGAGGCTCTTCCCCACGCTCACCGCAAGGTGATATATAAGTGTGCCTGTCTGTTTAGCGGAATTTCCACCAGTGCCACTGTGGACACTGGAGCTTCCATCACCATTTTAACAAGTGCTTGTATGAGAGCATCCCATCTCATAAGAAGCTGCCCCTTAAGACTACAAATATATTTTTGCAAACAGCTATGGGAGCCGATGTTCCCGTGGCTTGAGGAGTAAACCTCGTAATACAGATAGAGGAAATGCAATTCATTCAGCGAGTTGTTATCACCTCTATTCAAAATGATGCCGTGCTTGGTTCTGATTTCCTCAGTGCTAGCGAACCCATCATACATTGCAGACAACAGGAACTAGCCATACACGGCTGACAGATACCCCTTGGACTGCAATCATCACTATACAATACGTGTGCGGTAATATTAGCAACAACCGCCACAGTTTAGCCGGGGCAAGAAAGGATCTTGTGGGCCACGGCACCACAATTAGGAAACAACACTCACACCGCCATTCTGGAATCTGACACCAAATACATGATCACCTCACAATGCACAAGTCCCTGCATCATCGTGGACACCACCAACAAGGAACATATCCTATTCCACGTATTCAACGGTACTACGGACCCTATCACACTTCAATCAGGAGTCCGTTGTGGCCATTTGGTGGATGTGATATCGCTGGAAACAGCCCCACCCTCAATCACACCAGCAACAACTTCTGATGATTTGCCAGAACACTTACATGACCTATATTTGCGTGCCACAGTAGGATTGATGCAATCCCAAAACAACAAGTACGGAAATTACTTCACAAATATCACGATAGTTTCTCATATAGGAGAGATGGATCTCGGAGAAATTCATCTAGTACAATACTCCATCAACACCGGCAACAACAGACCTGTCCGTCACCCCATTCGATGTCTCCCTATTCATAAGGAAGCGGAGGCACACCAACATGTAGAGGACATGTTGTGGACCAGAATAATTGACCCATCAGCATCCCCCTGGGCCAGTCCCATAGTACTAGCAGGCAAAAAGGATGGATCTTTTCGGTTTTGAATAGGCTACCACCGCCTTAATGATCTTAGTGTCAAGGACGCCTATCCGTTACCTCAGATAGATCAGGCCGTAGATGCCTTTTCGGAGCCAAGTGGTTTTGCACCCTTGATTTAGCCAGTGGGTACTGGCGGGTAGCCATGGATGAGGCTGACTTGGCGAAGACCGCATTCATTTGTAGAGACATTTTTTTTCCAGTTCCGCAAGATGCCATATGGCTTGTGCAATGCTTCTGGAACTTTTGAGCATCTCATTGAGAAGGTATTAACTACCGTACAATGGGAAATCTGTCTATGCTACATTGATGACGTAATCGACTTTGGTGCCTCATTTGAGCAAACGCTATCCAATTTAGACACTGCTTTCACGATTCTGCACGGCTAACTTAAAGCTCAAACAAAAGAAATACCATCTCTTTAGATGGAGCATCGAGTTCCCAGAACACGTCATATCCGGTGATGGAGTGGCCACCCAACTATCAAAAATGAAAGCTGTGGTGGAGTGGCTGACCCCTGAGTCTGTCATGGAAACTCAGAGCTTCCTTGGTCTCTGGCAGTACTATTGTCGATACATCCGTCATTTCAGTGAGATTGCTTCACCCCTCTTCAAGATCATCGAAAAAGATCGCCCATTCGAGTGGACGAGTGAGCATGAAGGTTCCTTCATGGTGTTGAAGGAACTCTTGACGACCGCACCAATTCTCGCTTATCCTAACCCCAACCTCGATTTCATCCTGGACACTGATGCGTTGGCTTACGCTATTGGTGCAATTCTATCTCAGGTCACAGAGGATGGAACAGAGCCTGTATTGGGTTATGGTTCGTGTACTCTGAATAAAACAGAGAAATGTTATGTGACCACTAAGTGAGAACTACTAGCCGCGGTCTACTTTGTCAAGTACGACAAACACTTTCTGTATGGACACCCATTTACTCTCCATACGGATCATGCCTCACTACACTGGCTCCGAAACTTATAAAATCGGGAGGGCCAGGTAACGAGGTGGCAGGAATTCCTGCAGGCTTTTAACTTCAATGTGGTTCATAGACCTGGCAAACTGCATGGAAATGCCGACACCTTGAGCAGAATCGGGCTTGAGGATGAACCCGAAGTAGCCACCACCATGACACATACAACACAGCCATCTCCGGTGTTCCCCAAATTGCGGTGCGCAGAGTGCAACACGGAGAAAGTCATTCATGAACAAGCAACAGACACGCAGACATGAAATATATGTGCGTGGATCCAGAAGGGGGAGACGAATACCCACCATAAATGTCCTTCCCACAAATATCTTGCCCAGACATTTTAACGGAATTCGGTGGGGGTACATATCTCACCCGTCACCGGGTCCTATGGAACTAACCATTTTATCTCTCGTTAGGTTTATACACAAGTTGCCCAGATTTGCACTGCGGTGCAGGAGGATTGTTTAGTAAAATAAAATAATAATTAATACATATGTTTTCGCAGTGCTTTCCTACATTGGCTTAAAGTGCTAATTACTAAGTATCCGAAGATATGCAGGGAAGTGTATGTGACACCACACCCTGGCCATCACTGCTCGGAAACCCCAATAGTTTCCCAGAGTCGTATCAGCCCATGGTGCGGATATGGACATCCAAACAATTAAGAAGTAACAAGGCTGAGTGGAGCACGAAGAGAGTCAAAATCTTACTTATGAGTCTTACTGGAGTGCGGGGCTAGATTATCGCACTACCGGAAGAGAAGAAGAATATACTACACAGTATGTAATGAAGACAGTGTTTCTAATCGTTTTGAACCTATCCTATCGAGCTAAATAGCAACGGTTAGTTGGTAGGTTGCCGGGCTAAACAGAGTTATAGCATGGACAGCGACCTCAGTGAAAAAGTGTTGGTGGTGGGAGAAAGTGCTGCATATATAAGTGTTGCTGTAGAGTGTTTCCTACGTGCACTGCAGTCCTATATTTTCTATAAATAAGCAAAACATACGCGGATGGCACTGGCCATATATATATATATATATATATATATATATATATATATATATATATATATATATATATATATATATATATATATATATATATATATATATATATATATATATATATATATATATATATATATATATATATATATATATATATATATATATATAATCTAACCAGAACAAACAATACGGTGTCAAATGATTAAGATATATATTTTAGTAAAGGTTAACGAACCTAATATAGTGTAGTTAGCAACACATTGAGGAAAATGATAATAATTATCAACAAATACAGAAATTACAACTATCGGTCCTAAGACCGTTATGGTTCCTTTTAGTCATCGGGACCGTTTTTGCGGATACAATATAATTAACAAAACCTATATAGAGAAATAATTAAACTGTGAAGCATAGTTACTTGAATACTTGGTAGTCATTCCTAAGTTAGGCTACCGTGTTACTGAAATTGAGACGTAGATCCGTAGTCGACGTAAGATGATGCGCTCTCTGGATGCTGGAAAGTTCCCGCAGGTTGGTTCCTGCAAGCTGTTTTCCGCAAACAAGAGTTCCGCAAGAACACTCATGGTGGGAGTGCATCGCTTAGTGCTGTAGGCCTAATAGAATGTCTAACGAGCAGTCAGTAAAAGATACGATAGTACTATGTGGTGAAGAAAGTTCCCGTACACCGATGGCACGGATGGAAGGTGTAAACAACCTGTCACAAGCGGGGGTTGTCAGAGGCAAATGAAGATACAAAAAACAAAGCTTCACGGTGCTGGGTATGTCAACCAGCTCTGAAGACACACCGGGCAGAATTTACTTGCTGCGGTCAAAAGTCGAAAGAACCGACACAATGTGTGCGGCGGCGATTGAAATACCACTTTTAGGCGTGGCCGGCAGATCCGGTGCGTCATTCATCAAAGAACATCCTGCCTCTACATCTGTAGACTCACATATTCAGGCCGTAAAGGCTTTACCGCAAATTTGTATTTTGAAGGAGATGTTGATATTCGTGAACAGTAAATAGAAAGTTCCAAATTGCTCCCGTAAGTAGGGAGTCTACAAAATTGCTTTTACTGCAGTGGGTTGGCTACTGGTAGCCACGGGAACGCGACGGAAACTGAAGTCATGTGCGTAATATCTGTCGATAGTAGCTAGTACAGGATGCTCTCGATCACTGGATCGCTTCTCCTTTTATACTCCTCGTGACGTCACAGGCGCAGGCTCTATCCAATCATCGTTCGAACAACAGCCAATCAGCGTGCAGCTAATAATAGCGCAGTCGAACGTTCTAGAATATTCTAGAAGTTTTGCGTCCACGTGGTTATGACGTCACAGCAATATTTTGAAGATAATCATAAATAGTTTTCCCTGGATAACTCAGCCATTTCTCAACCGATTTTGAAATGGTTTACAGATTTAGAAAGCCCGTTGAATTCTGGTCTTGATTAATGCCAGATTTAACGGGAAGATGCAATTACTAAGGATTACAGGGTACCATCTCGGTACACTAAAAGCGCAATCCTATCAAGGTCGTAACTACGTGCTCCATATAAACAGCGTCCTGGCGTGCGCATGCGCATCATGCGCTTTAACGACCCACTATCTCTCCCATAGGCCTATATACGCTCTACCCAGAGGGGCGTGTTCAGGAAACGAATCCAGGATGGGCGGCGCGTACCCAGCTTAGCTGGTACGGCCGGTATCCGACCGGTCGATCCGAACTACACGAGTGCATGCCAATAGTATACCGAGTAGGTACACGTAAAAGCCTTTACTTATTCCGTTCTCGTTGTTCTCGGTACCAATCAGGACCAGAATAAATCGATCTTTCTAGAACTGTTAACCGTTTCAGAATCGGCCCAGAAATGGCTGAGTTATCCACGGAAAGCCCCTTAATTATGTTCAAAATATTGCTTTTGACATCGCAATCACGTGTATGCATAAAAAGATCTAGAATCTTCTAGAACGTGGTAAATACGTCACTGATCTATGTGCACGCTGATTGGCTACTGCTCGGCCGCTGATTGCCTGAGGCATCTGCCTCTGATGTCACGAGTAGTATAAAAGTGGTGAAAACCAAGAATCAGGGGCATCGGCGTGGTGGAAGCTGGCCCGCGCAGGACCTCTGGACCATCAGGAGGACGGATGTAACTGCTGACCTACCAGTGATTCTCACTTCTACCGGTGTCTTATGGATCTCAGCACATCTGCGGTGGTAGGACGTCCTCAGCTTCCACCAGTTTTTGTATACACCCGGATGGCCAAACTAAATTTAAAGTTAGACCTTCCGCATCCAGACTTTCCTAACGCAACTTCTGCGGGAGGGGCCGTGCGAGCCCGGAATGTAATTCTACGGAATGTAGAGCTGCAGTGATTCTTTACATTCCCTCCGAAGGACATGTCAGTTGAATGACGTATGGAATGGCACAAGTTTTTACACCTTAATCATATGCCTGAACGCGAGATTGAACCCGGCTCTTTTTTATTTGAATTTCAAGCGTGTGCGGCGCAACGGTTGTGCCAACCGAGCCAACGTGCCATGCCATTGACCAACAAGTCAATTTACCCCAACGATCTTCCTGAATAAAGAGCACAATTTCAATGCCAAAGAACACCATAAACCCAGTGAACTAAAAATCCCAGATGACAAACATGAACAAAGATCCTCAATGTCACAGGGACAAAAGAAAACAACAACAGACATAGAAAAACGGAAACATTTACATACATGGATTCAACCCTCAAAGCATCGGGTAACAGTCTACCAAGATCACATCTAAGGACAAGTTCTCACCACAACAGTCAGCAACTTCATAAATAATACAGAGATATTCGGTGACCTCAATGGTGAACCACACTACAACCTATTTTGGGATGACGTTCACCCTAACCATGAAGGCCTCTGCCTATTGTCGGAAAATATCAGTTATCACCTTCACTCTGTGATGAACACCACCTTAGAATTTCTAGATTTTTGCTATGTCCAAGCTACACCATGGAGAAGATAAACCCAGCTACAAACCAGCTCAACCATCACACAATACCAACACAACTCTCAAACCAATTCTCAGTACTAAATCACAAAATTTTAGATGTACAATAATACAAATGAGGCATCTCAATACACTATGTGCTACAATGAAAACACAATAACAACAACCACTTTGGAACAAGGAAGGCAGGAAATAATAAAACAAAAAGACAAAATGTCAGATGTAAAAAACAAGTAAAAACACTAACTGGTGAGTGCGCAGAAATCAGCACAAGATCAACAACACCAAAGCACTCTCAAATAGCGAACAGTACAACTTCTAAAACAGTACACAAATGCAAATAGTGAAGTGCTTGAAGCACTAGTACAATAGATGAGTCATGCCATCACACTAATCACGGAGGTGTTACCAAAAAAACACAAATATAAGCATTAGCAAATTGCAGATCGATAACTGCAATCTCTCGATAAATAGGAATCCTCTATACCCATGAATCATTGAATGCTCAAAACTGTGACATGCTAAATGGTCACGTGTTTAATGAAACCGTATGGAGTACATGGATTACAGAGCAAAAGGAAAAGATTCTTGTTGGATGCATCTACAGAAGCCCAAACTCAGACAGCCGAAATAATAATAGCCTGCTAAATCTACTAAACCACGCTGAGAGAGAAAATGCAGATCACATTCTTATAGTTGGAGATTTCAACTTCCCATTGCTGGACATTCGGCAAATTTAGAAGAAGATGCATTTCTCAATACAACCAGGGATATTTTCTTACAACAACTGGTTACTAATGCGACACGTCATAGAATAAACCAGACTTCAAATCTTTTGGATCTAGTTTTAACAAACAACCAAAACATCGTCCACGAAATAACCCTCCTACCTCCACTAGGTAAGAGTGACCATGATGTTCTACAAATATCACTACATCCAGACATCTTAAGCACAAGCAAACAAGCAGCCAAAGTTACTGTTGAACAAAGGACGCTATACAGAAATTAGAAAAGACTTAAGAACAACTGACTGGAATCACCTGAGTGAACTTAATGCATCAGAAGCTTGGAACTTCCTACACACAAAATTGATCACAATGAAGGAGCATTACATTCATACAACAAAACAACATGGCAAGAAGAAACACCTCTGGCTTGACCGTACTGCAACACATTCACTCACATGTAAAAGGCGGGAGTACAAAAGGTATAATGAAACAAAGGAAACCACAGATTACATGATTTACAAAATTGCTAGAAACAAAGCGACAGCGAGCATCAGAAAAGCAAAACAGACATTTGAACGGAAGGTGGCAAGCGAATGCAAGGGAAATCCTAGAGCTTTTTGGAACAATGTCAAGAGTAAAATGGTGCTACGATAATCAATTAGCAAGCTACGCAACCCATCTAATGGAACTATGACTACAGATGATAAGGAAAAATCTAATATTCTTAACAACTTTTTCTCAAGTATGTTCACCTCAGAAAATCTTAATTCTACACCAACCATTAGCCCCAGAAGTAATGGTACTGTATTAGAGGACATAATAATAACACCCATTGCCATCGAAAATAAATTGAAGGTACTCAATCCCAATAAAAGCAATGGCCCAGATGAAATACAAGTGAGAATATTAAAGGAAGTTGCTAAAGAAATTAATGCACCATTATGCATAATTTTCAACAAGTCTCTAGAAGAGGGAGTACTACCAGACATCTGGAAAATGGCAAATGTATGTTGTATACACAAAAAAGGCTCCAAAAACGACCCGAGCAACTACAGACCAATCAGTCTTACCTCTACCTTGTGCAAGGTCCTAGAGTCATTTATAATGGACAGCATTGTAAATTTTCTGGAAATAGCATTTACCAAGTGCCAGCATGGTTTCAGACACAACAAATCCTATAATACTCAATTGCTAGAGTACCTCGAAGATATAACAGTCAAACTTGATTCAAATGAACCTATCGATGCAGTATATTTAGATTTCTCAAAATCATTTGATACTGTACCACACCAAAGACTCCAAACAAAACTTAAAAGCTATGGTATTGGTGACAATTTAGTAAGATGGATATGAAGCTACCTATGCAACAGAAGACAGAGAGTAAGAATCAATGATGCAACATCAGACTGAATAGAGGTGACAAGTGGCGTGCCACAAGGACGTGTCCTGGGACCTATGCTTTTTCTGATATACATAAATTACCTACCAGACAGTCTGACCTGCCACTGCAAAATATTTGCAGGCGACACAAAGATATATGGAAACCCAGCTACCAGTAGGATCCAGGACAACAAAGACATAGTATGTAAATGGTCGCAGACATGGCAACTATCCTTCAACACAGATAAAACGCATGTCCTACATTTCGGTAGAAATAACCCACAAACTAAATACTATATGACAGATACACCCGATATGCATCCTATATCAACATCAGATGTAGAAAAAGACCTGGGAGTGCATATTGACAGAAACCTCTCTTTTGACATACATATAGGTTAGATCATCTCCAAGGCTAACAGCACAATAGGACTAATTAAGATAACCTTTACCAACCATCTACTTTCATGCTCTTGTACAAGTCTCTCGTGAGACCTATTCTCGAGTACTGCAACTCTCCATGGTCGCCAAAATTGAAAAGGCAATCACAGCTATTAGAACGAGTTCAACAAAACTTGTCCCGCAAATCAGAGAGTATAGCTACATGGAAAGACTTGAAGCCCTAAATTTAATGTCACTGAAATATAGACGGTTTCGAGGAGATCTAATTGAAACATTCAAGATCATCAGGGACCTATATAACATTGATAAGGCCTACTTCTTCGAACCATTCAGTATTACACAGACCAGAGGTCATTGGTTCAAGCTCAACATAACACGCAGCAATAAAGATATTCGCAAGCACTTTTTCACCAATAGAGTGGTACCACAATGGAATTCACTGCCAGCTACAATAGCCGAAGCAACAACAGTCGAATCATTCAAGAACAAACTAGATATCTACTTCAAAGAAAGAACATTCGAATTTGACTGAACTGGCCATACATATACCAGCCCATCACAAAGTCTTACTGCAATTCCGCAAATAAAGTTAACTGACCTAGAAGAAGCCTATGTATAGACATGAACATGCTCGGTAGCGATTCCAATTACTAGTAGATACATCTCTGCTTCCACATCCGCACTTTGTGGTTGCATGCAGTGACACAAGGCAAGCGCAGAGGAGGATACTCAGATAGCGATGAACACAGAAAATGAAAACAAAAGCAATAAGACAAACCACTGCCTCCACAAGTCAGCATGCAAACAAATGCTAGACGCAGCAGGGTGCATAACCATGAGTGTAGGTGGCATACCGCAGCTAATGTGGGGAACACCCATCTGCACCTCAGCATTTCCACAAATTAGTGTTAACCCTTGCCAATCTGAGTTCAGAATTTTACATTTAAAATTAAATTGAAAGATGATCTGTGTTCATTTCCCGGAAAATTTGCTGGAGGATGTTGCTGTCGTAGCAAAATGTACACCAGTTTCATTGTTATTGACACAACAACAGATGGAATATTGACAGCAGAGTGGTAATGGTCAAAGTCTTAAATCGATTGGTTTTGAAGAGACTTAATTAAGCAACAACAGTCCGATCGTTCAAGAACAAACTGGAAGTCGACTCCAAGGAAGGAACTTATGAATTGGATTGAACAAGCCATACAACAACAAAAACACTGAGGCAATAACAAGCTAATGGCTTATGCTCGTAAAATGAGGACGATGACGATGATGATGATGATGATGATGAAGGAAATCTCACGAGATACGAATGGTTAGTATCTATACGAATACGCTAATCTAGCAGAGCGCTCTGGAGCGCTTTCCTTGCGGAACATAAGGCAGGTTTCGTCCGGTTTCGACGAAACATGCCAGTATAGATAACTCTATGGGTAGAATACTTGAGTTCCAAATCGAAGCTTAAATCAAGCTTCCCGTTGGATACGTCGGAAGGAACATGAGGTTCTCCATTCAGGAAATATCCAGAACTAAATATCCGTACCAACTCTACTCCCTGTGGAGGTTCGTTTGAAGAACATCACATTGTTCGAGAGACGGGATTTACTACGAAAGAAGAAAGAATGTAGAAATGTCATTTAAATCATTTTAAATAATTTTCAGCGAATGTTTACATTTAGCTACATCTACATCGTTACTGCACATCATAGACAGGTATTATAATTGCTATGTTGTGTAAATATTTGCATTAAAAACACACTGCTTAAAATGTAATATGTTTTCGTGACAGTAAAATGTGCGTTTGCTAGAATTCAGTTCAAGTTACATCATACATGGGATGGTTCAAATGTATTATGTAACATCATACATGCATTTCTGGCTATATCTTGATTCTAACCCCTCCCATAGGTTTACATGTGACGTTTCATGCGCCAATGAGTATAACTGTTGCACCTTGGAAACGGCCGCAGCAGGGTGTAACTATGAGTGTAGGCGACACACCGCAGCTGACGTGGGGAACACCCATCTGCACCACAGCATTTCCAGTCCACAAATCACTGTTAGCCCTTGCTGCTCCGATGACAAGATTTTAAATTTTCCTATTAGATTAAAAGATGATCTGGTGTCCATTTTTCGGTAAATTTGGTGGATGATGTTGCTGTCATATACATCAACATCAACCAAACTGTTGAGAAATGTACACCGGCTTCTTTGTTATTTATACAGCAAAAGATGGAATATAATATATATATAGTGGTAAGAGTGAAATTCTTAAATCTAACGGTATCGAGGAGACTTAATTAATCAACAACAGTCAAATCATTCAAGAACAAACTAGATATCCAAGAAAGAACTTGAATTGGACTGAGCAAGCCATACCACAACAAAAAACACTGAGGCAATTACAAGCCAATGGCTTATGCCTTGTAAAATGATGATGATGATGATGCTGCGGTTGACCATCATTCAATCATTTCCAATTCGGCAAATGTTTCCTATTGTTCGTAATCGGTCGATCTTGTTGTTTGTAAGACCACCTATATTCCATAACTTAGGTTAGTTACTTAGGTAAATTTCTGAGCACAGACTATGCCTCTATGCTCAGCTCTTCATCGGTATTCTGGATTGTTGTGCTGTCACTTCTGGTGAATGGACTCTCGTAATTGTAGAGGACATCTTGAGAGGACGAGAACATGTCAATTCAGTTCTTAAATGAGTTGTGTGTTGTTGCTGAAATGATGGACTGGGTGACTATTCGAGGGCTTGTAAATTCGGACTGAAAAGAAGTTTTGTCAGACATTCAGTCATGCCCCTAATTGGAAGATTCTTTTGCTGTAGCCTCTAGTTCTGTGATCTTCCTGTAGGGGAAGTATACAGTCTAACGCCTCAGCATAGAGACCGGTCAGCATTTTATATACCTCAATTATGTCTCCTCTGGCCAGTCGGCAGCTTAAAGGGGAACACAAGAAGGGTCACCATCGTTTGCATAAAATACGCAGTTCTATTGTAGAGCCCACATTTAAGCTACTGTGTAAAGCTTTCCCCCGACATTTGTACATAAATTCGAGTAAAATGGTGTTAAAAAACGCTATGTTACTATAATTTTCTGCGAGTTAATTAAACCTATGACGTCATAGGTTGAATCCCATCTGACAAGAACCATAATAACGGCACTCTGAAGACAGGAGTGCACGCATTTGGATGGTGATATCTCTATCGGTGATAATGCTATCGACATCATTTATATATGTACAGATTGAAGAAATTAAGACGTGTATCACACTATCGCAAATTTATGGAATGTATTTGTTATTTTCACACATTAATTGCCGAACCGGAAGATGGCCATTTTCTATGAAGATACCTGCCAATTACATTAACATTACAAAATCTCAGGAAGTTTTGAGGCTAGTATGAAAACATAAGTACCTAAAGATGGACTGGATGTATGTACAAACTATTTAAACTCTCATATTAATAGATGAAACTTTAATAACATTATCTGCCGTAGCCCCAGTGAGAGTGTTGATTCAATAGTGGCAATTATATTGAATTGCCTATACTATCGCGTCATTCATTTATCTCAAGATCAAAACTTCATGTCAAAATTGGCAGCACCAGAGAAATCAGACAAAGGACTGTTAGTATATATTCCTCAACATTTCCGCAAATATAGTTTATATATTCCTAAAACCGCTGAAGAAAATCCCTTATAAAAACGCAATTCACAATTTTATTGCGATAGCGTTGGATGACAGCGAGAAAAACGTTCAACTTATGACGTCATACGCCTCATCCGGGAATAGAAATTTAACCCATGTACCACATATTTAAATAACGAAGATATACATTTCTAATTTGAGCATAGATCTTACAATTATATTTTTGAAAACGTTACGGTCTGTAGATTCATTTTTTACACAGTAGTATAGAGGGTCTGGTGATTCCCTTTAAGTGTTTCGTGATGTTTACTGTGTGGCGTATTTTTTAGGGAAGGAATGAGTCGTTTTCCTACGTTGGACTCTCAACATCTTCGATGTGCATCTTTTTATAAGGATGCCACACAACATTAGCATGCTCTAGATGGAGGTGGACAAGGTGTTTATACAGTGGGAGGAAGTTTTTGTCTTGCCTGCGAAGCAGAAAGCGAGACATAGGGATCACTAAATCTGGTGGCGGTGTCTTTGAGTTTTGGTTAGTGTTTTTGATGGCCAATACATACCAAATGGATGGCCAATACATACCAAATTGATGGCCAATACATATCAAATTGATTGCCAATACATACCAAATGGATGGCCAATACATACCAAATGGATGGCTAATACATACCAAATTGATGGACGATGTATAGCAAAATCGATGGACAATACACAGGGTCTGAAATAAGGAGAGTCAATTTGATCTGACAAAAAAGCGGAAGTTGACTAACCTGATGGGGGGTCCGGGGGTCCTCCCCCGGAAAAATTTTAAATCTAGATGCTCTCAGAGGCCATCTCCTGCATTTCTGGAGAAAAATATAGGTTTTCGGTTGGATGTGAAATTGTTCTATTTTGTCCTGAAAAAGTCAAATAGACTAAGACATTTTCAGGAGAAAATGCATAAAGATAGAACAATTTCATAGTCAACTGTAGGACCCAGAAAATGAGGACTTAACCACTTATACTCGGTCCTCCATTTAGCAAGGGTTGCCCCTTTGGGCACTTTTCGCTCAGATGCCATTTTAGCAACACATCAACTGCTGTCACAGTCATGTACAATTAAATGTAAAAAAAATTTCACTTTAGAACACATTTGTCAAAGAAGGCGTGTGATAGATTTGCTGATAAATGTTCACTTGCAGGTCGAGATTATTTTTGAAATTTTCCATTGAAATGGCTTATTCAGTAACTGAGACAGTCATTCCCATGGTAAATTTTCAAAAATAATCTCTTGACCTGCAAATGGCCATTAACTATTTTTAATTAAAATTTTTAGGCAAATTTGACCATTAAATGGTTAATTGTAGAACGCGAATATAATGGTAACACGCGTGTTGTCAAGTGTCTTCTACAGTGCGATTATTTTTTAACTTGCTTTCTTCACTTCTATTGTGAGAAAACTCGCCCGCTATTTCATTGGTTTTCTATATACAGCTACCAAGGAAATCGCGAGGAAGAATTAGCTTCTTCAGTATCGAAGGCGTGAACGAACGCGTCTCAAACTTCTGTGAAAATCTCTCACGTAATGTCATTGGATTTTCTAGATATAATTATGTCCAACAACCAATGAAATCGCGAGACCAAATTCTCTTCTCATGACAGAAGGTGTGTAAGAACACATCACTAACTCGTGCGCAGTGGCCGATTTTGTGGATCCACCATTGCTAATTTTGCATCGACTCGATCATTTTCAGACTAGCGAAATGACAAAATTTTGAGTGGTATCATTTATCAGATGTTCTATGCAATTTTATCTGTCATTTATTCGCCGTATGACTTAATTTTCAAGTCACTCACGGTCTATATCCCTCATTAGAAATCAGAAAATTCGCCAGTATAAAAGGTTTACACTATTCCCCGGACAATTAGCTATTGTAAGACTACCCTCTAGGATGAATTTGCCGGTATGACGCGTTTTGACAGATCACGAATACTGGTAACCAAGGTGAATATCGTTTTCACTTAGAAATGTGCAAATGGCGCACAAACGCGCGCTCGATCGATCTATCGTATTTGTGTGCGATACCAACATTGTTCACTTGTTCTCTTTTTCCAAAATTTGCCAATTTTCCCCAAAATTCATGTTCAGTAAAATATTTTTACCCATCCAGATTTGATCGGACATGACCGATGTCCGACCGTTATTTCATACCCTGAATACATACCAAATTGATGGACAGTGCAAACCAAAATCGATGGACAACTCATACCATGTTCTGAGATGACTCGTACTAGTGCATGGTCAACTCATACCTTACTTACAATGGAAGTATGGTTTGGTACGAACTGTCTCAAAATCTGGTACGAGTTGTCCAAAAACTGCGAGTTGGCCATCCATTTGGGATGAGTTGACTTGGTACAATTTGACAATGGTACGACATGTCTAGAATTTGTACGATCAATCAATGACAAAAGTGCAGATTAATCCAAGTTTGCTCTGACTGAGAGTCATGAGAGCAATTTCTGTAGTGAAATCTGGGTAGTCCGCCCACCACATTTGTGCTTAATATATTGTACAACTTTGTTTGCCACTTGTGTTACCTTTAGACATGGTCTCTCTTTTCTTCAGCTCAAACGCCCATCAGTAAAATTGTTAAATATTTCCATAATTTGTTCTCAGAAGTGTGGATGTGAGCATGTTGTTTAGAAGCAGCAAAGCACAATTAACATATTCTCGATGGAAGGTCCTGTCTTCAATGTACAGACTGGTATGTTAGAATATAACTAATGTATCTTTTTTATCAGTCCTTTATTCGTCAAATAGACTAGGTTTGGTAACAATGTCTGTGAATCGAGGAATCTAGTTTTAGCTATGCCCCGCCCTTCGCTACCTAAGTTCCATTCACACTTTGCCTGTGTTGGGATCAATCGATGATTGCATGCTCTGAATCTCAAATTCCAGAAGGCTATACAGGTAAGCTGTTAAATGCCTATGGCAGCAACAGTGTACAGTCAAATTAGTTTCAAAATATTCACCAGCATCTTTATTCAAAACTAAAGCCATACAATTCGTACACCCTGCTAGACTAAGCCTATGGCAGCATCAGCACACAGTCAAATTATTTTCAAAATATTTAACAGCAAGTTTATTAAAGAGTAAAGACATACAATTCGTACAACCTTCCGCACTATTAAGCATTTAAGACGGTCGAGTCATTCATTATGTAATTGATTATGACGTCAGCGTACATGTGACGTTGTTGATTATGATGTCATATGATTGAGTGAGAAACAGGATTCATCAATTATAAATCGCCAGATGATAAAGGAGAATTTTGTATTTTTAAAATTTTCTCATTGAAATGGCTTGTATTGATCAGTAACCTTTTAATTGTCAATTCAGTCAAAAATAGCTTTTGTGGTTGAGGAGGAATGTCATGTCATGTCCATTTGCTAGCAAAGAGAAGGTTCTGTTTGAAAATTGACAACTTGCATGACTCGATAAACTAGTCAGTCATTCCAGTGGTCAATTAAAAAAAATACTAGACCTTCGAATGGACATTCAATAAGCAAATATTTATATTTTCTTGACCATTAAATAGTTAAATAGCCATTCATAGTGCTCAGTAGAAAGTTTTCAAAAATACCTACATGTATTCCCTATCTGTAGGTGGTCCTCTTCCATGACCAGATTTATCTCCCATGGTTTGTGTTTGTCACCATTGAAAGGTTAAATCAGACATTCAATCATTTAACCCTTGAATTAGTTCAAGAAAATTTTTAATTTTCTCATAGAAAATGTCCACCTGCAGACCAAGAGAAGACAATTTTTTGAAAATTTACCACTGGAATGACTGGTTCGGTTATCGAGCCAGTCATTCCAGTGGTAAATTTTCAAAAACAGTCTTCTCTTGGTCTGCAAATGGAGATTTCTGAAGACCACTGCAGAAGCCGTTTTGGGCTGATATGAGTGTTAAATGGCTAACCCTGTTCGTCCTGGATTCAGTCAAAACTTGTTTCAGAGAAGTCGAGTATAAAACGTACTTTACATTTAAGAAAATAATTTTTTGTGTGGAAGAAATGATCTTCAAATGCATTGGATACAGAATAACTGATGGATGGGTCATGAATAATTATTTAGATGAGCACTTATTGGCTCACATGGCCCAAAGGAACAAGTGAGGTTATGTCATGGCAACCATCTGTATACATTTCCATGTCAAACTTTTCTTTAACCATCTGACTGCTGGGGTTTTGCAGACGACATATTCAAGGGGTTATATCTTTTAGCATGCTTAGACCTGCTAAATATTTTGAAAATGATTTGACTGAGGGTAGTCAAATTGTTTTCAAAATACTCAGCAAGTCAAAGAGTTTTTGCTCATTAAATTTCTTGTCTGGTGGCTTGTGGCAGTGAGACAGTTAACCATTTAATTTTCGAGTTTGTCAAAACTGACGTACATGTATGCAGGCAGTGGCCTTGAGAAATTTCCTTTTGCATTGCAGGCCAAGAGAAAACATTTTTTTGAAAATTTACCTATGGAATGACTGTCTCGATAACCAATTTGGTCATTCCAGTTGTAAATTTTCAAAGATAAGCTCTCTTGACCTGCAAAGGGACATTTTCTATGAGAAGGTTTGGATCTTTTTCTCCAAATTCGAGCATTAACCTTTTAATACTCATATCGGCCAAAAAGGGCCTATGCAGTGGTCTTGAGAAATGTCCATTTGCAGACCAAGAGAAGAGTATTTTTGAAAATTTACCACTGGAATGACTGGCTCAATAACCGAGCCAGTCATTCCAGTGGTAAATTTTCAAAAATACCCTTCTTGGTCTGCAAATGGACATTCTATATGAGAAAATTGAAATTTTTAAAAACAAATTTAAGGGTTAAAGAGTTAAATAACTACTCATAAGCTGCTGGTCCTGTTTTAACCCTTTCACCGCCAAATCCCTGAAAAAGTATTCCTTACGATATAAAACTTATTCTGTCATGTCTGTTGAATTTCTTGAAATTAATTTGGCTTGAAGATGTTGCTGTCGAAGGCAGCAATGGCTTCCAGTCAATTTGTGCATGTAATTTCAAAATATTCAACAGTTTTCCTGTATGGTACATGTAGTGTTGAAAATGGGATATGGGAAATTCATCAGTGAGATGGTTATTCAAGCTTGGCTTAGGCATTGAGATTTCTATGGGCAGAGGTTGGATTGATAGATTTCTTCAGCATACATCTTGTAAAGTCAATTCATCCATAAAATGTTTATACATATTCTTTGGAGAAAGGAGCTGTGTTAATCTTGATAAAGATAAAAACAAGGACAAATTTCTCTAATGCCTATGTCATTGATATATTTTCAATCAGGGTGCCGTGGGGTAAAAAATATCTTTTGGAAACAATATTGCTGAAAGCTGTTGCTGTTGTGGTTTAGCTTTTGGCCCTGAAATTGACACACATCTTTGGGACCCCACAGGCATATCTACCCAGGGTTGGAGAAGATCATGGTCCAGTAGATCCAGAGTTATTGAGAATTGTTGACAATGTGTATATTTTGAAAACAATGTTGAAAGCTGTTGCGTTTTAACCTTTTAGCCGTTGACCCCAAAATTGTCACAGCTCTTCGGAACATGATGGGCAGGCAAGCTTTCACCCCAGTTTTAAGACGATTCCCTCCTGCAGTCCTAACCAGAGTTATTATAAAATGTGTCAAATGTCCATTTTGAAAACTGTTGCTGTTGCCTTAAAGTTTTTGGCCCCAAAATTGGCACACATCTTCTGGCCCCCACAGTTAAGCATTCACCAATGTTTGGAGATCTATCCAGTAGAACTGAGCAATAATAACTGTTACAGCAACATGAATAAGGAGAAGAAGCAGCACTCCATTCTTACATTAACCCTTGCATCTAGTGATGCCGTTAAAAACATTAGAGGTGGTACCTTACCTAGACTAAGTTTATTTATTTTGACAATCTTTCGCTCATAAATGTACATATTCATTGGCCATGTATCATGTTTTACAGATGTCTGATCGAGGCTTATCGTCAGCGCCTGAGTCCAGTAACGGTGTGAAGGACAATGGTCAATCCACGCTGGACCTGGCTTACACAGAACTGGAGCGAAAAAACATCCTTAATTGTTTTAATCACTCTGCTCATAATAAATTCATCATCGCAAAGCATTTCAGTGTCATGAAGGCAGAAGCTGTCATCAGGTATACAGTCAGCCCGGGCTGACACAAACTTGCCTATTGAGGCAAATAAATATATGTAAACTTGCCTATGTGTGTCTATGTCAGCAAATCATGTAGACCATGTAATAATTATTAACCCTTTGACCAGTTCTCAATCGCAGGGCAAATAAACAGGAAAGCTGTTGAATAGTTTGGAAACTAATATACATGTAACAGCAAGCCATTGCTGCCTTCGGCTGCACCGGTTTCCAGTCATATTAATTTCAAAACATTCAATAGAATACGTTCTACATTGTAAAGAATTTACTTTTTCATTGAAAATGTTACACCCTGTAACCTTTGAACTTGCAGTGTCTTAATTTCAAGACAACCATACAGGAAAGACATAAGTTGTTGAATATTTTGAAACTAATTTGACTGGAATAGACAGCAAGTTATTTTCAAAATATTAAACAGAATATTCCTTATCATAAATAAATCGGGGTTTTTTCTACGAGGGGTAAAGAGTTAGTGCTTTACTCCTTACCACGCTGATTGCAAAATTTTTAATTTTCAAATTAAATTAAAAGATGAACGGTGTTCATTTTTGAACAAATTTGGTGGAAGATGTTGCTGTCAAGAAAAATACACAGTAGTAACAGTACAGCTCATAAATAAGTTAACATGTTTCCAAAACAGAAACAGAAACATGTTACACTGTAATTCTAGTAGAATTTTCAACACGATGTAAGAAACGGTCTGTTGAATATTTTGAACATAATTGGATTGGAAGGCTGTCGCTGCCATGTAGCATAGACAGCATTATGTTCTACTCAAATTTAAGTTTCCGAATATTCAACAGCATGGCTGTACATGTATGTATAGTTGTATTGATAGACACTAGAATTTCAATAGTTAATCCTATACTGGTCACACTGGCCAAAACTAGCCGCTGTAATGGTCTTGGTGAACGAATACCTGCAGGTGCAAGAGAAGACTATTTTTGAAAATTTACCACTGGAATGACTGGCTCGTAACCGAGCCAGTCATTCCAGTGGTAAATTTTCAAAAATAGTCTTACCTTGCTGTGCAAGTGGACATTCAAAAGAGAAATGTATATAGGTTTTCTCGACCAAATTTGACCAGAAATGGTTAATATAATAGTCAAGTCAGCTCATCCTCAGTGGTCTGGAGAAATGTGTATTATCTCCACACTTTTAACAAAAATTGGAGGTGATATTGTAATCACCTACGTCCATCCATCTGTCTTGTCTGTCTGCCCATCAAGCTATCTCCTCCGAAACCATTTGGTGGAATTCAGTCAAATTTGTTATGTGCGTTATCCATATGATTGCAGACTGGAAGGCAACATTTACATTATGCTCCCCCCCCCCCCCATGGTGGGGGCAGGGTTCAGATGGGGTCAGAAAGTCAAAGATCGTGGAATTCAACCAAATTTGGTATATTTGGGCCTACATGTAATTATCCATATGATTGTGGATTGTGAGACAATGTTTACATTAGATCCATCCCTGGATTGAGGGTGTGTGGAACAGAACGGCAAAGTTGGCAGAATTCAAACAAATTTGGTATGTAATTTGCGAATATGATTGCGGATTGCGAGGTGATGTATACATATGACTCCGCCTCAGGGTTTTTGGTCAGTTGAGTTGTTGGGAGGGATAATTGCGGATAGTGAGACGACGTTTACATTAGGCGATGCCCCAGTAGGGGTGATGCTGGTGGTGCAGAACATCAACGTTGCTGAGACGTGTGGATTTGCGATGGCGTACCATTGACTGCACATTCTTGTTTTCATTGAAATGGCATTCTCGGTTACATGATAATATCTGAATGACGGCTGGTATATGCGGGATTATTTAATTGTATTTAGTCATTGTAGTGTCAATGTAAATTCATAGATGGCTAGTAATATTACATGCACCTTCATTATCACCTTTTAAATTCTCATTCAGATCTCGAAATGAGCACGGCCCGTTTCAATCTCTGGGTGACATCCTGAAGGTTCCTGGTATTGAGATTCTAGGCCTTCAACATGCGTGTGTAAAATTGAAAACAATGGATCATGACACACTTGAGAAACTGCATATAGATCAGCATAAAGAGCGAGTGAGACCATATCCCGCTGTCTCTGAAGAGAAATGTCAGGTAATCACTCAATGAACTTTAAATGGTTTGATAACAAAATAAAGCATACTGTTGAATATTTGGAACATAATTGGATTAGAAGACATTAATATGCTGTCTGCAATGTCATGCAATCCAATTATGTTCAAAATATTCAACAGTACAGTTTTTACTAAGATTTTTTTTTTTTGGCAAAACTTCTACCCAATTTTGAAAATCTCTTCAGTAAAACTTATGTTATGTCATCCAGAAATGCAATCTTAGTATCATGAGGATTTTACATAGCACCAAATAGGTCCCTTCAGTAAAAATGTAGTTAATGTGTTGGCCACACTGATACAATAACCTCACCACTTCATGTTGAGATGACTGGAGGGATCCGAACTGTCACGCAAATATATCTGGCATCAGAATCAAAATAAATTAACTGTCTGGCTGCTGTGGTTTTGTAGACGACATATTCCAGGCGTTATATCGCTGGATCTGCAAAGTATTTTGAAAACAATTTGACTGAAAGTTGTTGGTGGCTTAGCCACTAACAACTTTCAGTCAAATTGTTTTCAAAATATTTGGCAGGTGTGGAGGTTTTCTTTGAAATTATTGTCAAATAATGTACAGTACAGCTCAGCGATAACTTAACATAAAATGTGTCTGCAACGTGTGCATGATGCGTACATACAGAAGCGGGTCTATTTTAAAATAAAGGATGCATCACCTTCCCGTTGTGAACGGTAAAACAATGAGGTGTGAAAGTAAAACAAATGGGTTGGAAGCAGTTTGACAATGCATCAGAACTTATTACACAACGCATTTACGATATTGGTTAGACAAGTCGTTTGAAATCTGATAACGTGAAACGCGTTCATAATTACGCCGTGCTGGTATAGCGACATTATGCGAGTCGACCAAGAAGGGCAACCGATTACTCGGGCATACTCAGATTATGCAATTATATTTTGCCATGGTACTGTAAATTTTTGCGAAATTCCTGTCATGATTTTAGGGGGAGGCCTCATTCAACGTTGAATAATTGGCAGTATGTCGCACTATCAGTTCCGATACAGCTGTCTGGTAACGTAAACATTCCATTCTTACAGAACAAAACGAACCCAGTTACTTATTCACTGCCTAAATTGACCACTAATGAGAAATGCCTCGCGCAACTGTCTCGCCGATCGATAATTATGCGCAGTCGTAGATTCTCGGAAAAGCGTAGCCGTAATTTGATTGGCTTGCTGGACATCTGACATCATTATGAATGAGTGAAATTTACTATCGTAGTAAAATTTTGATCACGTGTCTCGTTGTCATTCATAGCGAATTGATGACATGATTTATTTTAACCAGTCTCCGAGCGACTCACGATCAACAATGGTGGAATGCAAAATGTACGCGTATTCGCGGTGCCGCTTTTAAAAGCAATAAAGCAATATCTTAACGCCCACTTTGACTTTTAAATTAATAAAACAATGTCCGGTTCATGAAATATAGTGAAATTATCTCCCTGACTATTTATAATGTTAACTTTCACAGGTTTATTAAGGCACTATTTATCATCCAGCTATGTTATTGCTACGTAGGGGGGGGGGGGGTGTGTGTGCGGCGATTGCTCATTTCCTCGGCCTGGTTCCCGAGTGAGGCAACAACAATGTGTTATACTTGGCTACATTACATTGTAATATAGTGAATCTGAAAGCTACCGAATGTCACAAAAAGAAAATCATTAAATCGTTACGGGCATTTTATTTCCGTGAAAAGCCAATGAGATATCGGTACATGAGATATCAGACATGAATCTGCTAATCTGTGAGTCATATCAATAAAAACCACACTATCTGCATGTTTTAATAAAAAAGCGTCTACATTAGTCGAGCATTGGTACACATAAGCTATATTTTGACATCTTTAATCCATAATTTTGCGTTCATTCGCTGTCTGTTCATCGCGAACACAGGTGATGCGTGGAAGTGATAATGAAGTTGCTTAAGGACAATTTTCACTAATATTAATCTATGTCAAATCTCGCCAGTCGGCATGTTTCACTGCGCTGGATGTTTATAAAAGTTAAATGCGAAATGAACCGATGCTTACGGTTCTTGCACTAGATGCAAAATGTTCAGGGGCGCATCGTTACATTAATTCTCAACCAGGAATCAGGAATTTGTGTTTCGTAATATTTATAATTTTGATTTTTAATATTATGTCTCGCTGTCTTTTTTAGGAAAACTTTCTCATATTTACCTTTGCCCCTTCTAGGAAATGTAATGTACCGCTAAGTTTGATTGGATCCCGGGTAGTTGGAGCCGTGGAGTTGGTATGTACGCCAGGTATTACGCAATGCACATACAAATCTTATAAATGCATTAAAAATTTGGCGTCTGTTCCGTTTTAATTTTAACAACGCGTTTGGCACTATCTCTGGGGGACATCAAACAAGTTCAAACTTATTTACATATTTAATGCTCGTTCTCAACGTATATATTTATTATTTTAAATGCATCAAAAAAATTAACTAGATGCGTTGTAAATGCATTGTGTTTTTAAAACTGATGTGTTGGAAACGGGCCTTCAACGCATAATGCAAGCATTTCAGACCCGTTCGTACGTTAAGTTATCTCTGAGCTGTACTGTAGGTCTGAATAAAAAATGGAAAAAATCTGAGTGTAAGCATCAGTTGTATGTCTTTGGTGAATTTACAATTTAATAAACATGAAGTGTTGAATAGGCAGCGACCGCTCCCAGTCAAATCAATTTCAAAATATTCACCAGTTTCCATGTATAGGTAGCTTGAAATTGAGGTTCTGTTTCAAGATTGATTCAAATGAGTATACAGAATGGATGGAGCTTAGCTAAAAATGAGTGTGGCATAGCTCGAAATAGGCAGGGCATAGCTAGAAATGGGCAGGGCATAGCTAGAAATGAGCATGGCATAGCTAGAAATGGGCAGAGCATAGCTAGAAATGGGCAGAGCATAGCTAGAAATGAGCAAGACATAGCTAGAAATGAGCAAGACATAGCTTGAAATGAGCATGGCATAGCTAGAAATGGGCTGGGCATTTAGCTCGAAATGAGCATGGCATAGCTAGAAATGGGCGAGCATAGCTGGAAATGGGCAGGTCATAGCTAGAAATTGGCAGAGCATAGCTAGAAATGGGCAGGGCATAGCTAGAAATGGACAGGGCATAGCTAGAAATGGGCAGAGCATAGCTAGAAATTAGCAGGATATAGCTAGAAATGAGCATGGCATAGCTTGAAATGAGCAGGGCATAGCTAGAAATAGGCAGAGAATAGCTAGAAATGAGCAAGACATAGCTTAAAATGAGCATGGCATAGGGCAGGCATAGCTAGAAATGGGCAGAGCATAGCTAGAAATGGGCAGGGCATAGCTAGAAATGGGCAGGGCATAGCTGGAAATGAGCAGGATATAGCTAGAAATGAGCATGGCATAACTAGAAATGGATCCATTCGCAAAATATGCGTTAGATATCATTTATTATCCAGACAGTTTTAAAATTTGGCGTCTTCCGTTTTGCTTTTAACAACGCGTTTGGCACTATTTCTGGGGGGCATCAAACAAGTTCAAACTTGCTTATTGACACATTTAATGCTCGTTCTCAACGCATATATTTATTATTTTAATTGCATAAAAAAATTAACTAGATGCGTTGTGAATGCACGCATTTCAGACCCGTTCGTACGTTAAAGTATCTCTGAGCTGTACTGTAGGTCTGAATCAAGAATGGAAAAAGTCTAAGAGTAAGCATCTGAGTTGTATGTCTTTGGTGAATTTACAATTTAATAAACATGAAGTGTTGAATAGGCAGCGACCACTCCCAGTCAAATTACTTTCAAAATATTCACCAGTTTCCATTTATAGGTAGCCTGAAATTGAAGTTCTGTTTCAAGATTGATTGAAATGAGCATACAGAATGGATGGAGCTTAGCTAAAAATGAGTGGGGCATAGCTTGAAATAGGCAGGGCATAGCTAGAAATGGGCAGGGCATAGCTAGAAATGGCCGGAGAATAGCTAGAAATGGGAAGTGTAAAGCTTGAAATGAGCATGGCATAGCTAGAAATGGGCAGGGCATAGCTGGAAATGGGAAGTGTATAGCTTGAAATGAGCAAGACATAGCTTGAAATGGGCAGGGCATAGCTTGAAAGGGGCATGGCATAGCTGGAAATGAGCAGGGCATAGCTAGAAATTAGCAGAGGCTAGCCAGAAATGAGCAAGACATAGCTTGAAATGAGCATGGCATAGCTAGAAATGGGCAGAGCATAGCTAGAAATGGGAAGTGTATAGCTTGAAATGAGCAAGACATAGCTTGAAAGGGGCAGGGCATAGCTTGAAAGGGGCAGGGCATAGCTAGAAATGGGCAGGGCATAGCTGAAAATGGGCATGGCATAGCTGGAAATGGGCAGGGCATAGCTAGAAATGGGCAGGGCATAGCTGGAAATGGGCAGGGCATAGCTGGAAATGGGCAGGGCATAGCTAGAAAGGGGCAGGGCATAGCTGGAAATGGGCAGGGCATAGCTGGAAATGGGCAGGGCATAGCTAGAAAGGGGCAGGGCATAGCTAGAAATGGGCAGGGCATAGCTGGAAATGAGCAGGATATAGCTAGAAATTAGCAGGATATAGCTAGAAATGAGCATGGCATAGCTAGAAATGGATCCATTCGTAAAATATGGCAGCGTTAGATATCATTTATTATCCAGACAGTTTTTGAAGATGGGCGTTCCACCGTGTGTGTGTCCAATTGAAACATGTTACACAACTTCTCCGAAACATCAGGACAGAATTCAACCAAATTCAGTATGTGGGTTACCCATATGGTTACAGAGAAGTTCTAAGAGGACATTTGCATTTGGCCCCACCACCAGGAGTTTGTGTGGGGTCAAAAGGTTAAGACATTGATTGTAAATCAACTCCCCGAAACCAAACCTGATATGTGAGTTACCCGTATGATGGGGGAGTAGAAGAGAATAATTACATTTGGATCCGTCTCTCGCAGGGTCAAGATTGAAGCGGTGAATGTGGGATTTGCGATGATGTGTCATTCACCGAGCAATCTAGATTAAATAATTCTCCCAAAGGATTAAAGTAATTATCGTGATTTGATGATTTCAAAACTGGAAATTCAGTGTTCAAATTTTTTAAATGTATTTTAAATGCGTATACAAAATGGACAGATCTTATTTAGAAATGGGTGGGTCATAGCTAGAAATGGATCAAATTGTAAATTCATCAAGGACATACAATTCATATAAACTTGACAGTAGGCTTGCACGATTATTGCGTTGAGGGATCGCGATCGATTATCTTTAAATAATCGTGATTACTTGATTAATCAGCTTGGGTACAAATTACCAAAGCATATCAACAAATGAATATCAATAACGAAAGCTGCAATGGTGTTGAGAAAAGCTCATTTGCAGGGCAAGAGAAGACTAATTTTGAAAATGTATGACTGGAATGGCTGGCTCGAGAATCGAGCCAGCCATTCCAGTCATACATTTTCAAAAATAGGCTTCTCTTGCCCTGAAATGGACATACATGTACATTCACTAAGAAAAATGTCATTTTTCATGAACGATCGCATTAAAAAGTAATTAAAAGTTAGGTTTTGAAATATTTTATGCAATAGAAGATATTCACGATTATTCGATTATTTAATTTTTAATCATATACATGTAAATTCACGATTTAAAACATAATCACGATTTTCGATTTAATCACGGAATCGCACACGCATACTTGACAGACTTCCGGTGTCATGACAGAGTTATAATACATCATAGCGATTGTGATGTCAGCCTACATGTCACATACTTGTAACTGATTATGACGTCATATACTTGAGTGACAGATTGGATCCCTCGATTAGAGGAAATCCTGCTCAAGAAGCCACGGAAACTTTTGGAAGCTGCGTCATCATAGCTCTTTAACTCCTAGAGCACTCAAAATGTCAGATTCCTAAAGTACATTCACTTTTATATGACAACTGGTTTTCATTTTGGAAAGATGTTGCTGTGTCTATGACAGCAACAATGCCATTGATTTGATTGATGATTGGTTTGCCTGTTCAACCAACAGATCGATCATGATTTCAGAAATCGATTTTGGCTGCTTATAAATTGACTACATATATATTAATATATCTTGACTTATCAAGCTAGAAAACAACTGCAGAAGATGAATACGCTTTGGCAAAACCATTTTTAATTTCATTTTTCGCTCACCTGGCCTGGTGAACTTATGCCATGGCAACTGTTCATCCTTCCGTTGGTTGTCTGTCAAGTTTTCCTTTAAAATTCTTCTCGAGTTCAATTATATTAGTCTAAGTCATTAACCCTTTCAAGATTGTAAAATAGTGTGTTAATTTCAAAGCTACCATACCAATAACATGTTTAATATTTTGAAACGTATTTGAACGGAAGCAGTTGCTGCCTAAGGCAGCAACAGCTTCCAGTCAAGTTAGTTTCAAAATATTAAACAGATTATATCTTAAATTATTAAGACTATGTCATACCTGTGACTTGGGTTGAAAGGATAAAAATATCCATGAACATGCAATAATAACTGTATTCAAAATGGGTAAAAAAATGAGAATCTGTTGTAATCGATCATTAATTGATCAACAGTTAATATGCATAACCAATCATTGATCTAAAAAATAGTACCAATTCTCAACACTAAAATCTACATTCAGTCTGTCCGCTATTGACTTTGTACCGATTAATCTTTTGACATGATAATGGTTAAGATACATGTAGGTGGGTTTATTATCATGTGTATTAGCCATTATTACACTGTAAAAATGTGAATTGTTATGGAGAGAGCTGAAGAAAAGCTGGTGTTCCTTTTAGAAACAGTGTTGCTGAAACCTGTTTTACAGCTAACATTGTTTCCAAAAAGTTGTCATATGACATAAAATTTGGAATATGAAATTTTGATTTTTAAAAATGTGCTTTGATTATTTATATATGTGTTGTGATGTGATATTTCCAGTCTTTGAGCAGCGTTTTAAGTTTGGACTTCCAGCCTGATAAGATATCATGGTTGAGGATGACACGTGATCTTAAAGTCGTGGACTGGAAACAGATTACTGTGTTTGACAAGCCAAATTTCAAATATGATCACGTTCTATATCACAATAGGGTAAGATCTATAAACCACGTAATGTGAAATGAGGCCGGCCCTTTAACCATTTAATGGCCAAGCCTGACAAAATATGCCTTTGCAATGGTTCCGAGGAATGTCCATTTGCATGCTACGAGAATACTATTTTTGAAAATTTATCACTGGAATGCCTGGATCGATAATCGAGCCAGTCATTCCAGTGATAAATCTTCAAAAATATTTTTCTTTTGGCATGTAAGTGGACATGCACGGGGCAGAAGTTTAGATTTTTTCGACGAATCTTGACCATTAAAGGCCTGCCTACAGTGTTAATTAGTGTTGTTATCTCCCCCTGCTTAGTAACTTTCTTTGCAGATTTTGCTCTCTGAAATAATAAATCGGATAAAACAAGGAATAAACTCTTTATAGTCTAGCCTTATTCATATTATTAAACAAACTATCTCCCCTGAATTTATAAACTCGACATTAGTTGTACATGCAAATATATCTTGATGGGAACATATCGGTATATTTATATTCAGAACACACTGCATTTCCCAACTGTTAACGCATTTGATGTCACACAGCCACATTTTCGGGATTCCCCATTTTGATGTGTGAATCACCAAGTTGTGATAAATAAACCAGACACTCAATCTGGAAGTTGATCAGCGTTTTTTATTTCAAATAGATGAATGGACAAATTGACCGACAGATATATAGGTAAACCACCCTCTTTCCACTACCAGGTGCTGGTAAAAATGACGGGACTATTTATCATTATTCCTGTTGATACATGTAATGTGTAGGCTGGCATCATAGAATGTTGTTACATCCTTTTTCGATCATCGTTGAAATTGACACTAAGCTATTGATTATCCCTTGAACCAGTGTTAATGCAGGTTTATTTAAATTGCCTCTCACCCATACCGATTTTCTTAAAGATGTCATGGCATCCAAAAAATAACAGCTACTGTGCAAAAAAATATATGAATGAATACCCTTAACCCTGTGGCAGCGACGGGACGTATTATCGGCTTGAAATAATTAGGTTCCTAGTCCAACGGGACGTATCATCGACTAGAGACAATTAGACGCCGGGAGTGACGGGACGTATTATCGGCTCAAGCTACCACCAGTTTTCGATCGCTAAATACGCAAGCATTACTGGCGTTTTATCCAATCAAACTTAGCGTTACATTACGTCAGAAGGCCGAATTTTCTAAATCCACTGTCAGTTGGTCAATTCAGTTTGTTTACAAATTTTTGCGGGAAAATATAAATAGATCTTTGTGAATGAAATAGTTTGCGTAAAAATGTCGAAGATGACGAAGCAATTCCTTTATTTAAGCGAGTACCCGCGAGTACCAGATTATCCGGGCAAGCTGGAAAATCGTTCTAAACGGCATCCTATACTAGCAGTGTCATATAGAATACAGAAATGCGAAAACCGCTATGTACATTGTGAGAAAAATGGTAGGGTAGTCTCGGCAGTGGTTTACAATCTCTGATTACTCTTGTTCATAATGTTATCTATCAAGCATCAAGTCCCCGACAACACTGTTGTGCTTTAAAAATTGAATCTACCCGTCAATGGAATCTAAGTGATAACTAGATTGCTTGGTCGATGATGCATTATAGCAGAACCCATGTTCACCACTTTGACCTCGTTACCCCATCCAATCCCTGGGGGCGGAGCCAAATGTAAATGCCCTCTTGCTGCCTTGCACTCCATAATCACCTACCAAATTTGTTTGAATTCCAACCACTGATTTTGGAAGAGTTTGCATTACACAGAGACTGGAGTGGATTGTTGTGGAAAATCTGGATGTCATAAGGGGAAATGATCTGTGAAAGCAGGAGTTAAAAATTAACATGAGCCAGAGGCTAGTAGAAATTCACTATGACTAGTACAATTTGTAACTGACCAGCCTGATGGTAACAATTTGATATGTCAATGGTCAAGGTGGCCAAAAAATGTCATTGCTGTGATCTTCAGAATGTAGATATTCAGAGCAAGAGAAGACTATTTGTAAAAATGTACCACTAGAATGACTGGCTCGATAACCGAACCAGTCATTCCATTGTTAAAATTTCAAAGATAGTCTTCCCTTGGTCACCAATGAAAATTTCATGGGCTAGAGTAGAATCTAGTAATCCTGCTAGAGACATGTAGTGGCTCATTTGGCCTTAATTTCAATTCATGGAGAGGGTGTGTGAGAGCGATCTTTTGAACACCCACTCTTCCCCATAGGGGGTGGGGCGGCGTCAGGAAATTCACAATTGTATGGTAACCCATATCAAATTCCTTTGAATTCCACACAACAGTTTGGGAGGAGTTAGCGTGATGGACAGTTTTTCGGATATTTGTCCTTTGGACCCCATCGCCTGATCCACAGGGGGCGAAACCAAATCTAATTATGGTTTTACAAAGCTCAATCATGGGTAACCCACATACCAAATTTGGTTGAATTTCACCCACATGTTTGGGAGAGGATAGCATGATGGACCGACAGATGGGTAGATGGAGGCGATTATAATATCTCCATTTTTTCAAAACATGGGAATCATGAAAGGACCCAAGGCGATAAGATACAGGTAGGTAGGTAATTAATTCAAAATCTTTATACAAAAATGTAAATTTCTTTTGGATTGAGAAATTAGGCTACCACCATCATAGGCCACAGCACATTGTTTCCAGGATTTGTCGGTGAAAGGGTTAAATATAGCAAAGACTGTAATTGACAAGTGGACATGGCAGAAATTGAGATTTACTAATAGATGAATCCATTTTTAGCTCTGCCCCATCTCTAGGTAAGCTCCATCCATGATTTGCGTGTGTTGTGTTCAGTTTATACACTTTGAATCCTAAATTCCCAGTTCCATGATAACTATAGATACAGCTAACCTGTTCAATATTTTGAAACTAATCTGACTGGGGTCTGTTCAATTATTCAACAGAATGTTTAGTAAATGGCATACAATTCGTACAATTGACAGACTTTCAAAAGTGCATGATGGACTTAGCTACATCATCCAATAGATATTTTGATTGTGATGTCAGCCTACATGTGATGTAATTCATTATGATGTCATATACTTGGGTGACAGATTGGATTCATCTATTATTTAACCCTTTCTCATTTTCACCGACAAATCCCTAAAATTGATTCTATTGAATTTTTTGAAATTAATTTGACTGAAAGCCATTGCTGACTAACTTTGCAGTCAAACTAATTTAAAAATATTCACCAGTTTTCCTTTATGGGATCATTAAAATGAGGTATGGGGAATTCATCGGAAAAAGGGTTAATCTTACCTTGCTCGTGTGCAGATTTATGTTGTACATTTCACTGCCGTCGAATCATATCTGCGTCATATTTGCGTCGTTCTTGGCTGATTCATTGCGATGGAGCCTAGTGTATACGCTGTCTCCGAATTCATAGTCATATCAGTAATTTACATTAACAATTTTGATTGAATTCTACCAAAAGCTTTTGGAGATGGATGGATAGACAGATGAATGGCGGCAATTGCAATATCCCAGCAGTCTTAGCAGTCTTATTTTACAGCAAATTTTTCTCTTTATAAAATCCATGTTAGTAAATCCATCAGCCCACTTAGCAGAAGAAAGTCTCTGATGTTTTTACGCCATTGTCCGCTCACCTGAAAAAATAGGAACAATAAGTTAGAAATAGGTAAATTCTAAGAGTTATATTAAGACTAACAATCAAATTTTTTCATGAAAATTTCCATTTTCTCATAGATGAGAACCACCCATCAACATCAATGAGATGCCCGTATACAGACCAAGAGCCAGTCATTCCAGTGATACATTTTCAAAAATAATGTTACTTTGGTCAGAAAATTTACATTTTCCTAGACAACTGCAGCAGTTTTGGTTTGACTCAAATGTTAGATGGTTAACAATATACATGTACGGCGCATGGTCATAGGGATATACTGGTAAGCACTATGACCCGCCAACGGCTGTTATGGTCATACACCGCCCTCAGATTTTAGCGCAGAAATTAATAATATAATAAATGGTGGGCATATAGAGTCCAAAAAGGGAGTATGACTACTAGTTACTGGATTAACCTTTTCAATCGACAAGAGTGAATAAAAAATTTGTTACAAATGTTTCTAAATTCTGTTGAATATTTTGAAACTAATTTGACTGGAAGCTGGCTAAGGCAGCACCAGCTTCAAACTGGATTCAAAATATTCAACATCTTACCTTTATAATGACTGTAAACGTGAAATTCTGGAATTTCTGACGGTTCAAATGTGATAATTGTTTTTAATTTTGGGCACACTTCCATGATAGTGCAAGTTTGTTTCAGGGCCCCGGTTATCTATATCTTTGATCAGAGGATACTGGCCACACAGTAAATGGTGATAGAATGTTTGTAACAAGGACAATAGTGAAATATTTGTTTTCTAAGGAATAAATAGTAAGTTCCAATTATCAATGATTGTTAGACAATGTGGTATTACTTCCCAAGTTTTCAGTTACTTAATGACTAATTTAACCAAGAAAGCTATAGATTGTGGTAAGAAAGCAGCAGAACCAATAATAATAAATCCATTCGTTTACCTCTGGTCGCAAAATAACAATAAGGTTATAGATAAACAATCCGATAATCTCAATCATCGATGCGTGTCTTTGTTTACAATTTCCGAGAAAACTTTCTCTTCAAATTACTAGCATTAATTAGGCCGAGTTGAGATGCGAAAGCTGTCAAATATATCGGCATCCCACTTCCCGATTGGCAATATGGTTAATCTAGGCATCTGTCTACTTTTTAGTTTGTGGCCTACAAGAAATATGCATCGATTGACATATTTGAACACACAACTATTTTGCAAAACAGCTGATCGTGTCACCATCTTGGCGGAAAAATTAATATTCATGAACTCCCGACTAATCAGACGCGTCAATCTTATAGCGCGTGATACGGTGATGCCAATAACGGGTAATGAGCTTGGTACTCGTATATTAGATACGGGTACGATTTTACAAATTCCTCTCGTTCTCACGATCTTTCACGATAAACGATTCCTATTGGAGACGCCGCTACGAAAAAATGTCTGATGCTATAGAATCTTAGTGTGAAACATTCGCGTTCGCTTCTTAAATTGCTGATTGCAACCAGCAATGCTACATAGAATAAAATTTGCCATTTATTCGTTGTCAACGCTGAGAAACCCTGGTA
This sequence comes from Chaetoderma sp. LZ-2023a, assembly GCA_034401795.1. NCBI lineage: Eukaryota > Metazoa > Mollusca > Caudofoveata > Chaetodermatida > Chaetodermatidae > Chaetoderma > Chaetoderma sp. LZ-2023a. The sequence goes on from CM067372.1 coordinate 144,337,495, forward strand.
TGTGTTCGGTTATGTATAAAGGAATTATTCAACATTGAATGAGGCCTCCCAAAATCATGACCGGAATTTCTCGAAATTTTACCGTACCACGACATAATATAATTGCCATTTTCACATCTTATCGGATGAAAACCGTCACGAAACTTTGGTATCTGTTAGTTTTAATACCATTGTGATTAAATTTATCAATGGCATTTGTAAAATGTAAAAAAAATTCGATAAGCTTTGCAAAAATAGACCAATGTATTTATCCTACAAGGTGTGGCCATTTTGAGAGGCACGTTGACTAACTAAAATATATTTTATTCATACAAATTTTATATGTACTTAAAGGAATTTTATTGCCCTTTCTAATGACATATAGTTTTATATATAGTGAGCTGTTACTTTGCCAAAAATAGTTAATATACTTGGCATGGTAGCACTACGCCGCTAGCACGCCACTACCGCTTATAGGCTAGGGTTCTAAGCAAGTTTCCAGCTTTTGACTGTAGGGTTTGTAGCACTTTTGTGTAAATTCTTGGTAGGGCCCAGAGGGTTAAGTCCAACCACGTGAGCTACCGCCATATTGTTTGCATTTCGTCTACTGTGGGCATTTCCAGCACACACGCCGTCGCTTACTCTAAAGGATGCCCCAAATGCTGAAATGGCAGCAGTCAAGCACTGACCGACACCATAGACGTGAAAAGCATGCCGACGGAAAATTATATCACATTCATTCCATGAAACAGATGAAGACGTAAAAATGATCTAAATAGCTTTATGCACAGACTCAACATTATAATGGCAAATATCTATTAAAAAACTAATCATATTCAGCTTCTATTTCTTCAAAATAATATATATATATATATATATATATATATATATATTCTTATCATTCTCCGTTTGCACAGACTACGTCATTACATCATAGTCTAGAGTTCCCTGTTGTAGTGGAGTTTGGGGTAAATCTAATCAACTGCTAATATTCTAGGTAGTCAATGTATGAGGGATGGATGTATGGATGGGTTGGTGGGTGAATGGATGGATGGATGGATGGATTGGTTGGTGGGTGAATGGATGGATGGGTTGGTGGGTGAATGGATGGATGGATTGGCAGCTTATCTTTAGCTCACCTGGCCTGAAAGGCCAAGTGAGCTTATGACATGGCGACCATCCGTCATCCATCCATCCATCATCCGTCCCATCAACTTTTCCTTTAAACACCTCAAGTATCAATGGGCCGATTTCAATTATATTGGGCAGGAAGTGTCCTTAGGCCATAGGGATCCAAGTTTGTTCACGAAGCCGATCGGCTGATTTAGCCGATGGCCATCTTGGATTTCGGCCGATTTTAGAAACCATTTGGGGGATTGATGCAAACCTCATGAAATATGATCTAGGGCAAGAGCTGAACCAAGTTTGTTCAAGGGAACTTGATTGATCAAATGGTTTGGCGGCCATCTTGGTTGACCTAGTTTTAGCGAAAACGACCTCCAAAATCGCTGAACGGATCGGGTCGATATGATTAGGGGCTAAGGGCCATTAAAGTTTGTTCAAGGGAAGTTGATGCATAAAAAAACATGGCCGCAGTGGGCCAATCAAAATCCAGCATGTTTGGCGGCCATATTGGATTTTTTTTCATTTGATGGATTTTGAGGCTGAAATTGGTTTTATATGCATTTTTAAGTATTCTGATCTCAAATTTGCAATTTTCGAATCGGTCGGATAAACGTTTTGTCGACCATCTTGGATCATTTTCCTGCCAAAAGCTCCCATACTAAAGCAATGGGAAATTTAAAATGTCTTCTCGAGAACTGCTGGGCCGATTTCAATTATATTTGGCAGGAAGCATCCTTAGGGTGTAGAGATTCAAGTTTGTTCAAACAAAGCCGATCGGCCAATTTGGCCGGTGGTCATCTTTATTTTTGGCCGGTCTAAAAATCTTCTCCGAAACCGCTTGGTGGATTGAAGCAAACCCCATGAAATAGGATCTAGGGCAAGAGCTGAACAAAGTTTGTTCAAGGGAACTTGATTGGTCCCATGGTTTGGCGGCCAGTTGATTGACCTAGTTTTAGCGAAAACAACTTCCCCAGAACCTCTGAAAGGATCGGGCCAAAATTTGGCAGATATGGTTAGGGAGTAAGGGCCATTAAACTTTGTTCACATGAAGTTATTCCGTCAAAAAACATGGCCACCGTGGACCAATCAAAACATAGTGTATTTGGTGGCCATATTGGTTTTTTTTATTTGATGGATTTTGAGGCTGAAATTGGTTTTATATGTGCTTTTGGGTTTTTTGCAATTTTCGAAACTGTCGGATAAACGGTTTGGCAACCATCTTGGAGCATTTTCCTGTCAAAAGCTCCCATACAAACATGTACTAAAGCAATGGGAAATTTAAAATGTCTTCTAGAACTACTGGGTCGATTTCAATTATATTTGGCAGGAAGCATCCTTACGTTGTCGAGATTCAGGTTTGCTCAAATGAAGCCAATCAGTCAATTTGTCTGGCGGCCATCTTGGATTTGGCCGATTTTTAGAAATGTCTAGAAATCTTCACCGAAACTGAGCGATTGATTCAAAAGTCATAAAATATCATTTAGGGCACGAGCTGAACCAAGTTTGTTCAAGGGAACTTGATTTGCCAAATGGTTGGACGGCCATCTTGGATGGCCTGGTTTTCATCTCCAGAGGCACTAAACGGATTGTGCTCAAATTTTGTAGATATGATATTGATGACTAAGGGCCATTAAAGTTTGTTCAAGAGAAGTTGATACATCAAGAAACATGGCCTCTATTTTCTTGTTACAAGTCTGCTCAACTCATTAGAGTTTTACTTATTGTTAAAGCTGTCGTGTTCCATTAAATATACACACTTTTGCGCGAGATATGAGATGCCTGATTAATTTACCCAGCATTCAATGCTACCCGGCGTGCAATGTTACTCAGCATGCAATGGCCTGTCTCCATAATCGTTGTAACCATTGCGGCCATATTGGTTGAGTCTATTGTCTGCACAAGTCAGGATTTCTCAAACAAAGCCAGCGTGATTGCACATGCAAATAGTCATTTGTCCTCCAGCTCTGGAAACGTAAGCATTCACATAGGGCATATTCACGGCAGTACATTCGACAGTCTGTATTTCAGTACTGTTCGGAGAAAGTGTGTCACTGTCCAGGAGAAAATAGGAGTAAGCTTTTATATACATTGACAGTAATTTGCGTGAAAGTTGTTGCTATCAATGACAGCACGAACATTCAGTCAAATTGTTGTCAAAATAATTAGTATGTAATGCAATTACTACCTGCTATATATTTGATAAAAATTTATTGAAAAGTGTTGCTGCAACAGCCTTCAGTCTATGTATTCTAAAATAATCATCATAAATTTCAGTCAACACTTGCTACGGATTTGAAGAGCAATTTGACTATAAGTTGTTGCTGACTAAGGCACCAACAACGTTATCAAATTGTTGTCCATACAATCACACGGCGATCAGTATTACTGTCTAATTAGAGTGAGTTATATGGCCAAAATACACTGCCTGCAATATGGAAATATTTCGCCTAGCTACCAGTGTGTACGTTTCTGTTCGATCAATGCATTTCAAACAAATGCACAAATCTGTCAACGAAACATACACGACGTGTGCTTCGCATTCATTCTTGGTGAGAAAGTGTATATAGACCTGCGCTCACTTTACCTAAATAGTAATATATTGATTGCACGTGCGTGGATAATAATTCAACAATGTTGTTGGTGTTTTAGAAACCAGCAACTTACAGTCAAATTGCTATTCAAATCTGTAGCAAGAGTCGACTAAAACTATGATGATTATTTTAGAATATAGAGACTGAAAGCTGTTGTAGCAACAGTTTTTATACAAATTAGTATCAAATCTGCACCAGGTAGTAATCGCATTACCTAATAATTATTTTGACTAATTTTACTGAATGTTGTTGCTGTCATTGATAGCAATAACTTTCACGCAAATTATTGTCAAAATATGTATAAAATCTTTCTAATTTTCTTATGGAAATTGACACACTTGCACTGAACAGTATTGAAATGCAGGCTGTCGAATGTACTGCCGTGAATACATCCTACGTGCATGCTTACGCTTCCAGAGCTGGAGGACAAATGTGCATTTGCACGTGCAGGCAGGTTGGTTTTGTTTTAGAAATCCTGGCCTGTACAGACAATAGACTAAACGAATATGGCATCAATAGTTACAACAATTATGGAGTCAGGAAATTGCATGCTGGGTAGAGTTGCATGCTGGGTAGCATAGCATGCTTGGTAAATTGAACAGAAATCAGCAGGCATCTCATATCTCGTGCAAAAGGGTCTATTTAATGGTTTAATGACCATTGTAGTTGAGATGCCTATGGTCCAGGTGAGTGATACAGGCCCCTTGCGCCTCTTGGATTTGGCAGGAAGCATCCTTATGGCATAGAGATTCAAGTTTGTTTAAACGAAGCCGATCAGCCAATTGGGCTGGGGAGCATCTTGGATTTTGTCCAATTTTTTTAGATTTCTTTTTGAGGCATCGATTCAGAACTCATGAAATATCATCTACGGCAAGCGCTGAACCAAATTTGTTCACTTGTGAACTTGATTGGCGGAATCATTCAGTGGCCATCTTGGATGACCTAGTTTTCGAGAAAACTACTCCAGAACTGCTGGTGATTGGGCCGAAGTTTGGGAGATGATATTGATGACTAAGGGCCATTAAAATTTGTTCAAGAAAAGTTGATACATAAGGAAACATGGCCTCTGTTTTCTTGTTACAAGTCTTTTCAACTCATTAGAGTTCTACTTATTGTTAATGAACATTCTAGTTGAAATGACTATGGTCCAGGTGAGCGATACAGGCCCCTTGGGCCTCTTGTTTATGGAACACCACCAACACCATACCACAGGCACCACAACCAAAATCAACACCATGAAGCCACGTCTATCAACACCACCAACAGCATGACTGCCGCTACGACCATGAAGGCACTGCCACCGGCAGAAATAATTGTAGTAGTAGTAGTGACAGCTGTGGCAACTGTGGTGGTAGCAACATCAGTGTTACTACTACTACTACTACTACTACTACTCTGAATGGTAGGCTAGTGGTAGAGTACATGCCACCCAAACGCTAGGCGGAAGGTGCTGCAGAATTGCCTGGGTTCGAACCCTACTCAGGTTGAAAACGATAAAAATTGCATTTCGATGAAGATTGAACTATATGTTAGTGCCAGTGCGTCATCAATGACGGGGTTAATAGAACTAATGCGTGACCATAATAAACACTGCATATCAGTAAACTGACTGATGTATGATCCACGAAGGCATACTCTGCAGGGACACTTGTAACTATGACCTGGACACAAATTCTCTGTAATATTCAATGAACCATGAAAAGTATGTCAAAAGCATGTTCAGTGAACCATGAAAAGTATGTCAGACTGAGATACTTTTCAGACTGCACACCTCCCTAAGATGCACTGCTGTAACTTAACATTTAGAGATGAATGCCATCAGGGCATGCTAAAAATTGAAACAGAGTGCTCTCATTGAACTTACGCTGCCCACATTCTATGTCATATAATAAATCGGTACCAGTACACATACTTTCATTATTATAAAATATTGTGTGAAGATGCTATTTATCAAGATTCAAAGTGACCATCATTCTGAAATTGCACTTGTATTACACAATGATATGAGATAAAATGCAACAAACTATGGATTTATAAATATTCAAGGGACTATATTTTTTCTAAGCACAAAAACTTGGCATGCTCATGAGGGCATCCGACTGTTGAGATCTACATGCCCTCAGTAAGTTACAGCCCTGAGATGCATCCACATATCAAGTTTAATTCCCATATACGAAAAACTTTTGTGACTACAGCCTATGTTTAATGGAGCATGAAAAGTATGGGAAAGGTATGTCACGCTGACCTATTTTTCATACACTGCACACCTCCCTAAGATGTGTCCACATACCAAGTTTGGTGAATATATGCGAGTCGTGGTCTGGATGAACGGATGCACGGACAAAGTGGCGACTATATGCTCCTCCGAAGTTTTTCGCGTAGCATAAAGTCTACTAATACTGCAGCTACTACTACTAACACCACCATCATCTCTGCTGCTGCTGCTGCTTGTGGTGGGGGCAATGTTGGCAGTTGTATAAATTTACTCCAAACTCCCTTACAAAATTCCGGCCAATGATGTATTCTGCAAACCAAGACCGACAAGAAGGTAAAAGTACATTATTTTGAAGAAATAGGACAGGAATTTTATTAGTTTTTAAATAAATAGTTGCCACTTATAGCATCGAGTCTGTGCACAAATATATATTTATCATTCTTACGTCTTCAGTGGTAGAATACATGTCCGTTTCATGAAATGACTGATATAAATTTCAGTCAGCGTGCTTATAGCGTGTACGGCCAATGCTTGACTGCTGCCATTTCGTGATTTGGGGCATCCGTTACAGTAAGCTATGGCGGGTGTGCTGGAAATGGCCACAAGAGACGAAGCGCAAACAATATGGCGGTAGCTCACCTGGTTGGATTTAAAGGTACTCATTCATATATTTTTTTGCGCGGGAGCTGTTAGTATTATGACTGAGTTTAGTTAAACCACTGTGTGCTTTAAAGCTGTCATGCTGACAGCTTTAAAGAACACAGTGGTTTAACTAAACTCAGTTTAATTTAAACTAGTGTAAAGTTACGCCACCCTTATGCATGGAACAAGTGTACATCATAGAAAGTAATTGATCAGATTTGTTTGTCTATTTTCTAAATTTTAGTTGAATGAAATCGTGCGCGGCCTACCGACTGCTAGCTTGTACATTATGGAGCAGAAGCTGGTGCGTGTTCAGAATATACGTACAGTACCAATCGTCCTCAATTATCATATATTAATGGCACTTTTCATAACACTGCTCAACGTTTCTCGTGCTGGCAATGAAGGAAACTGTGTTCATTTGATGAAGGCGGGTATTATCGATCGTTACTTTAACCTCTCTATTGGAGGTGAGCGTGTTAGCGGAGAGCATGTTGTTAGAGACATATTAGCCGGTATATTGGATCAAGCATCGGGTGTGAGTGTTCCGAGAGACTTAGCGGATGAGTACTTCATGTTAAAGAATATACACAGAGATAGAATGGCAATAACGCTGCTACAAGCTGTTGCATTCCTTAAACTTGTTGTTCTGAAAAGTCACCTGATTGTATAGATAAATTCAAAGTTGTTTGTAATTAGTGTTAATTAGTTGGAGTTATATGCCCCTTTTTGGCTTATAAAGTATGAAAAATACCAGCCTGCCCATTTCTCGCTAAGCTCCACCCGTGCTTTGCCTGTGTTGGAATCGATTTATATACACTGAACCCCCTACTGTCAGAATGCCATTTTCTAGGTACCTAAACAGGTAAGTTGTTGAATAATTTGAAACTAATTTGACTGCATGCTGTTAGCACCCGCCCAGTCAAATTAGTTTCAAAATATTAAACAGAATGTTTATTAAATAGTAAATACATCAATGACATACAATTCGTACACTTGACAGACTTAAATTTACTCTTGGTGGAGCTTGACATAGATATGTCATTTATTATGCATTTTGATTGTGATGTCAGTCTACATGTGACGTAATTGATTATGACGACATATACTTGAATGACAGATCGGATCCATCCACTGGATGTCATGACATTGGTAAAGCTGAAAATGAATATATATTGTCAAAATGTTTCAGAAAATCAGAATTTTTTACCTAGTGAATGCTCATTTGGAGGCCAAGACTATTTTTGAAAATTTACCAATGGAATGACTGACTCAATAATTGAGCCAATCATTTCAGCAGTAAATTTTCAAAAATAGTTTTCTCTTGCTGCGAAAGGAGATTTATCAATTATGATAACCATTGCAGAAGTGTGTTTTGGTCATGTTAACCTTTAACCTGTGAGAGGTAATAATGGACCTTTACGGTTTTAGCTATGCCACGCCCATCTCTAGCTAAGCTCCACCCACACCTCGCTCGTGTTGAAATCGATTGATCTTTGAACACCCTGACTATCAATTTCCAAAAAACTAAGGCAGCAACAGCGCTCAGTCAAATTAATTTCAAAATATTTAACAGCATGTTTATTAAATAGCAAAGAATTACAAACTCATACAATTCATACAACGTGTCAGACTATTTGAGATTTGATGATGGTCTATATGGAACCCTTTGTGATGTAATGATTGTGACGTCATCATACACACGCTGAGCTGATGATGACATCATACGAGGTCAAATGATGGATGGATACACTGGAAAGGTGAATTTTATCCAATGAGCTACATAGTATTCCATATTAATACAGTTCTATGGCTGGCATACATATGTTGTTTTACAAGCATTTTATTCCTAGCCCACTGGGCCTGTATCGCTCACCTGGACCATCAGAAGCATGGTAAATTATGTTCCAAATACAAATGTACACACTCTGAATGGAACCTGTCAGAATATTTAGCCAGAAAGTGCAAACATTTGCACCACATATGGGGTAATTTGGGATTAAAACCAAATTTATTGGCCAGAAATATATACATTGCATGAGATCTACGGGCAACATATGGCGCTCTTGACTTTACTTTGTTAACACTGGCAAAAAACAGAAAATGTCCATTTGCAGACCAAGAGAACACTATTTTTGAAAATTGACTGCTAGAATGACTGGCTCGGTTATCGAAAATAGTCTTCTTTTGGTCTGCAAATGGACATTTCTCAAGAACACTGCAAAAGCCGTTTTGGCTGATGTGTTAAAGGGTAAAATGCAAATATTTGTCTGGAAAAATGAACATTTGGACACACATGATGTAGCATGTGGTGCAATTACTTTGTTCGAAAACATGAAATATAAATGTATGGGTCCGAAATGCAAAGATTTGTGCATGCAATGTAGAATTTGAAGATTGGTACCAGCGTGATCAACCTATTAGTGTCAAATTTGTATTACTCAGTGGAGGAATCCAGTTTTAGCTATACTTCGCTCATCTCTAGCTTAGCTCCACCCACACTTCGCCCGTGTTGGGATGAATCGATCCCTGCACTCTGAATCTCAATTTCCATAAAACTATATAGGAAAACTGTTGAATATTTTGAAACTAATTTGACCGGGGGACGCGCCCAGTCAAATTACAATTATATTTCGCAGGAAGTATCCATAGGGCATAGGGATCCAAGTTTATTAATATGAAGCTGATCAGCCAATTTGGCCGGTGGCTAGGAAACATCTTTAAAAACCTTCTCCGAAACCTCTTGGGGAATCAATTCACAACTCATGAAACATCATCTAGGGAAAGAGGTAAGCCAAGTTTGTACAAGAGGATTTGATTGACCAAATGGTTCGGCGGAAATCTTTGATGACCTAGTTTTCCCGAAAACGACTTCTTCAGAACCGCTGAAGGGATCAGGCCGAAATTTGGAAGATATGGTTGGTGACTCCGTGCCCATTAAAGTTTGTTCACGGGAAATTGATCCGTCAAAAAACATGGCCACTGTGGGCCAATCAAACTGTTTGACAGCCATATTGGATGTTTTTATTTGATTGAGGTCGAAATTGGTTTTATATGTTTTGGGGTATTCTGATTTCATATTTGCCATTTTGAAACTGTCGGATAAACGATTTGGCGGTCATCTTGGATCTTTTTCCTGCCAAAAACTCCCATACTAAAGCAATGGGAAATTTAAAATGCCTTCTCGAGAACACGGACCGATTTCAATTATATTTGGTTGGAACAATCTTTAGGGCATAGAGATTCAAGTTTGGTAAAAGGAACCCGATCGGCCAATTTAGCCAGCGACCATCTTGGATTTTGGTCTCTTCTTAAAAATATCTTTAAAAATCTTCTCCAAAACCGCTTGGAGCATCCATTCAAAACTGATGAAAGATGATCTAGGGAGAGCTGTACTAAGTTTGTTCAAGGGAACTTATTGTCGAAATAGTATTTTTTCCGAAAATGACAGAAATCAGGGCTAGAAATTAACTTTTTTTCATGTTGATCCATACGGATCTGTACATCAGAAAAGTTACTGATCTGTGACAATTTCTACTGATTCATATGTTAACCATAGTATGACAGCATTTTTGCTGCATATATGATTATTTGACACAATTGTGTAAATCGGTTTGCATCGGTAAATAAACATTTAGCAGTATTAATGGTTGAAAGTCACTTATGTGAGAGATCACGGAAATGATACGTCAGTTCTCGATTCGTGTTTTACGAGAACTACCTATATACACTTGTTTACCTTTTCGTCGCTTCGATCAGTTTTCAGTCATGAAATGACTAATATCAAGCATATTATTTAGGAAGTCATCTTGAAACATTCTAGTTTCGTAGTTTAGTTGTCAAATGTATAATTCTCGAGCCAGGGATGTCCAAAATCAGGCGCAATGCCATCGGCAAATTTGTCGAAACCGCTTGGACCATCGATTCAAAACTGATCAAATATGATCATGCGGAAGAGCTGAACCTGGTTTGTTCAATGAAACTTGATTGGCCAAATAGTTTGACGGCTAGTTTTCGCGAAAACAACATCTTCCGCAGAATTGCTGAACAGATCGGGGCAAAATTTGCCAGTTATGATTATGGTTGAAACGCCATTAAAGTTGTCGATGGAAAGTTGATATGTCAAAAAATTTGTCCGCCATGAATCAATCAACATTTAGCGGTTTTGGCTGACATATTGTATTTTCTGCAAATTTCTGAGAAAATCATTAAACAAGAATTCCGCAGAATTAAATGTCTCGCGTGTCTCCTGTTTGTCACAGTTACCTTTACATTTGACCTTCTGCCCTCAATGTTATCATGCTGCTTCCTAACATTATAGGTAACCATGTATCCAAGTTTAGTTGCAATAGGCTTAACCAATCCTGAAATATAAGCTGAAAAGTTTTGCTAAACGCAAAACCTTAATGTTGAAATAACAGAGGTCTGTATCAAGGTCACAGTACCCTTGACCTTTCACCTTGTAATCCTAACCTCATCAAGCTGCTTCCTATCATTATAGGTAACCATGTATCCAAGTTCAGTTGCAATAGGCTTAACCATTCCTAAAATATACACCTGTGCAAAAGTTAAGCACAGCAAAAACAATAGAACGTAGAAACATGATGGTACAACTAGGCTGCCATACTTTTTGTCCCCGTGTTAGCTGACATAATTCCAAGTACGAAATGCACATGCATGCATGACTTCACGCCGCTTGATGTCCGTGCGTGGCGGGAAACAGCACATGTGTTCAGTTATGTAAAAGTCCAGTTTGAGGTGTAGAACATTACATACAGATTTAGGCGACAAGATTAGGAATTTTGTGTTCATGACCGTGGTTTATTTGTACAGAGAGAATTAGCTCTTGATTGTGAACCGCTATGGCAAGACGAAGGTTAAGTGATCGTGTGAAATGGCAAATCATAGGCATGCATACCACTGGTATGTCATGCAGAGAGATTGGCAGACAGCTGAACATTAACCATACTGTAATCAGTCGTTTGATTGCAAAACATGGGCAAACTAACGAGGTGAAGGACAGGCCTAGATCTGGAAGACTGAAGAAGACTACTGCTCGTGATGATCGAGCCCTAGTACGCCTTGTTAGGAGATCTCCATGCTCAGCCAGCAATGGGAAACGCGCAATAGAGTGTCAATGTCTACCGTCAAAAGGAGACTGTATGCTGCTGGCATGAAAGCTAGGAGACCTGTCAGACGTCCTCTCCTCCCTGCACACCACAAAGAGGAGCATCTGAGGTGGTGCAACGAAAGAAGACACTGGAACATGAGATCCTGGAGACGGGTACACTGGTCCGATGAAAGTCGGTTCCTGCTTCATGCCATAGATGGTCGAACTCGTGTATGGAGGTCCAGACGCACGGCGTACGACCAACGTAACATCATGGAAGAAGTTCCATTTGATGGAGGTTCCGTTATGATATGGGGGTGCATCTCATTTGATTGTAAGCTGGATCTGTTGACTGTACCTGGAACACTAAATGGACAAAGATATCAAGATTCCATACTGGATAGAGTTGTGGTCCCTCATTTTGTAGATCATGCACCTGGAACCCACCCTATATTCATGGATGACAACGCCCGACCACATCGTGCTAGAGCTGTGCATGAATACCTCCGCCAGAATGCCATCGAAACCCTACCATGGCCAGCAAGGAGCCCTGACATGAACCCTATTGAGCATATCTGGGACATTCTCGGAAACATGGTGAGAAGGAGGGATCCTCCTGCGCAGAACCTACAGGAATTAACAGACGCACTCCATCTTGAATGGCAATGAATACCACAATGGCGTATCAGTCGGTTGGTGACCAGCATGAGACGTCGTGTCCAGGCCGTCATCCAGGCACAAGGTAGATATACCCAGTATTAATAATGACCGTCTCATCAAACTCGTGCACAGATGTTAAACTTCGTTTTCAGACACCATTAATGACAATCTAGCCACGTGTGTCAGCTGTAGGGCAATAGTTGTCAGTTGTGTCAACGTAACCATATTCAGGCCTCGTTTTCAAGTTCAAACAAAAACATACAGTGTTTCCCCACCATCATAATCAGCATTCCTCTAGTTGCATTATTACCTCTTGCACTAAGATGGATGGGTACATAAATGTTTATGCTATTGCTTTCTTCATAGCACATGAATATACCCTCGCATGTGCGTAAAAATAGGGTGGTGCTTAACTTTTGCACAGGTGTATATATATGTTTTTGGGTATTCTGAGCTCAAATTTGCAATTTGGATAATTTTCTCATCAAAAGCTCCCATGCTAAAGCAATGGGAAATTTAAAATATCTTCTTGAGAACTACCAGGCAGATTTCAATTATATTTAGCAGGAAGCATCCTTAGGGCATAAGGATCCAAGTTTGTTCAAATGAACCCGATCGGCCAATTTGCCTAGCGGCCATTTTGGATTAAGGCCGATTTCAGGAAATGTCTTTAAAAATCTCCGACCCCACTTGGGGAATCTTCATCTAGGCCAAGAGGTAAGCCAAGTTTGTTCAAAAGGACTTGATTGACCAAATGGTTCGGTGACCATCTTGGATGACCTGGTTTTCACGAAAATGACTCCTCCAGAACCGCTGAAGGGATCAGGCCAAAATTTGGGCCATTAAAATTTGTTCAAGGGAAGTTGATCCATCAAAAAAAACCATGGGCACCGTGGGCCAATCAAAATGTAGTGTGTTTGATGGCCATATTGCACTTGCAAAAACGTCCACAAACTCATTTAAAAGACTGCTAAACCACTCACCAACAATTTTGACAAAAATTGATGGTGCTCCAGGTGAGCGACACAGGCCCCTTGGGCCTCTTGTAATTTGATATTTGATGTTGTATATCTAAATTTAAAGGATCATGTCTATTTAAATGCAAATGGTTTAAATGCTAATGGTCCAGGTGAGCATCACCCACCGTTTTTCAACAATGGGCCATCTGATTTCAAGGAAACCTTCCCTTTTAATGTGTAATGTGTGGGGTGCGGTGGGGGGTAAGTCTTTTAACAGAATAGACAAAGACAAAGCAGTTTTAAGACTATTGAATAATGATCATTGCACTAACTGCAGATCTAGTCTATTTCTTCTTTTCTTTCCGTTCGCTGATCATACCGACAGTCCTAAGTGACTATCGACATGATCATAAACGATCTAAAGTCTATAATACTAACTTAAAACACATGTAACAGGTGTAAAAATGCTACAGTACAGCTCAGAAATAACATAAAATGTTTCCAAAACAAAATAAAGCATACCGTTCTGTTGAATATAATTGGATTGGAAGACATTGCTGCAATTTCCAATCCAATTATATTCAACAGAACATTTCTTACCATACGTTATGTTCACAATTGTTCTAACTAACATGTTTCTATTTTTGTTTTGGAAATATATTCACATATTTATGACCTGGACTGTATATTTAACATTAAATTGGCAACGTAGACCCGATACATAATTATGATATGCCCCCTCAGTTGTACTGAACGTGACAATTGCGTCATTTTGACACAGTGCGGATGATAGCTCGGGTTTGTCACAAATTTAATAATATGTATGCAGGTAGAATTTACTTATTATTAACCTTTTATTGGTCAAATTTTATCAAGAAAATTTAAACATTCGCCTATTAAATGTCCATTTACAGCCCTTGAGAATACAATTTTTGAAAATTTATCGCTGGAATGACTGGCTCGGTTATCGAGCCAGTCATTCCAGTGGTAAATTTTCAAAAATTGTGTTCTCTTGGCCTGTAAACAGATTAACCATTAACATGTTAATAGACCTCATTGCTAGTGGCTCATAAACATTTATTGATAATGCCATCCAAAATTGGTTGAAGCAGTGGTCTTGAGAAATGTTATTTTGTAGGCCAAGAGATTTTTTTTAATTTACCACTGAAATGACTGGATGGATAAACAAGCCAGCCTTTTCAGTGGTAAATTTTTAATAGATTTTTCTTGGCCTGCAAATGGGTATTCAATGAGCAAATGGGTTTTTTGGTTTCTTGACCAGTCTTGTCCATAAAAGAATTACTTTCAAGCCATGCATAAGTAGCACTATGAAAACCGTCATATACTGATAATACTACAAATTAGGAAGAACATTTTACTTTTTACAAATATCTTCAACAAAAAAACAATTAAATGAGATATTTAACAAATGTATTTCTACACATTAATTTGGCCTTTTTATACATTGGAAGTACACTCTAAAACAGCAGTTTATAATCATTTAAACATTGACAACTCCGATAAATTCTCAGGTTAATTAAAATTATTCCATCTAAATAAATGGCTTGTAACCTACGTGGCATTGTGTTGTTAGATTTGGAAATCAAGACTATTCATTTAGCTCAATGGAGGATTCCAGTTTCTCAGTCAATCATATGATGTCATAATCAATTATGTCATGAAAAACATTAAGTTCGTCACGAATGTTTAATTGATGACGGACTAAGTGTTGTTGTATGACTTGTATTAGTTATGCAGCAACAGCGCCCAGTCAAAGTAGTTTCAGAATATTCAACAGATTACCGGTATCGTTTTCTGGAAATTGATAGTCAGTGAGTTCAGGGATCGATCAATCCCAACACTGGCGAAGTGTGGGTGGAGCTTAGCTATAGATGGGCATGACATAGCTAAAACTGGATTGCTCCATTATTTGGTTCAAATGTATGATGCCATATTTTGTGAACCCATTTTTTCAATCGTTCGAGACACATTTCAGATGGTTGCATTAAATTAGACCTTTTCAGGAATTTCCATGTTTGTGATGGGGCCATGTGAAACTAACGGGTGACATATATATTGATTATGACATCAGATAATGTACTTGAGTGACAGACTCAGATACCTCCATTGCCTTGCGCGGTGGACAGTTTACATAGAAAAGGAAGTGATGCTCATGTAAACCCAGCTGCCCATTTACCGATTTTGTCGGCCAGCCGGAAATATCGGTAGATAAGCAGGAACTGCCAAAAATATCCAACAGATTTTTACCAATTCAGCCAGAAAAATCGGTTGAAAGAATCTTGGACATCAAGGATTTGTCTGATTTTGCCAGCCAGATCGCTACAGATTATTACGGGCCGGCTAAAATCGGTAGATGACATTTGTAGTATGGTCATGATCTGTCACCTAAGGACTAACTTCTATTTCTTAATATTTCAAATTTATGCTCTTTCAAATTAGTGTTAATCACAGTCCAGGCTAGCTGCTTTTCAGGAATAACTAAAAATGAATTTGATGAAATAGTATTTCGACAAAAAATGCATAATTATCTTCGGCAAAAATAGTAAACATGCAGCGCCGGCGGCAGGCTGAGTGACTGAATTACCACCACCAAGACCACTGCAGCTGCCTCCACCCAAACAACCACTGATGACACCACTCAACCAACACTCACAACCCACCGCTGCCACCACCATTGCCACCGCCCACCCCCATTGCTACAACATAACCTACTTGAATATCAAAATGATACCTGCTCACTGCCGACATTAATTATATATATATATATATATATATATATATATATATATATATATATATATACACCTGTGCAAAAGTTAAGCACCAGCAAAAACAATAGAACGTAGAAACATGATCGTACAACTAGGATGCCATACTTTTTGTCCCCGCGTTAGCTGACATAATTCCAAGTACGAAATGCACATGCATGCATGACTTCACGCCGCTTGATGTCCGTGCGTGGCGGGAAACAGCACACGTGTTCAGTTATGTAAAAGTCCAGTTTGAGGTGTAGAACATTACATACAGATTTAGGCGACAAGATTAGGAATTTTGTGTTCATGACCGTGGTTTATTTGTACAGAGAGAATTAGCTCTTGATTGTGAACCGCTATGGCAAGACGAAGGTTAAGTGATCGTGTGAAATGGCAAATCATAGGCATGCATACCACTGGTATGTCATGCAGAGAGATTGGCAGACAGCTGAACATTAACCATACTGTAATCAGTCGTTTGATTGCAAAACATGGGCAAACTAACGAGGTGAAGGACAGGCCTAGATCTGGAAGACCGAAGAAGACTACTGCCCGTGATGATCGAGCCCTAGTACGCCTTGTTAGGAGATCTCCATTCACCAGCAGCAGAGTGCTCAGCCAGCAATGGGAAACGCGCAATAGAGTGTCAATGTCTACCGTCAAAAGGAGACTGTATGCTGCTGGCATGAAAGCTAGGAGACCTGTCAGACGTCCTCTCCTCACTGCACACCACAAAGAGGAGCGTCTGAGGTGGTGCAACGAAAGAAGACACTGGAACATGAGATCCTGGAGACGGGTACACTGGTCCGATGAAAGTCGGTTCCTGCTTCATGCCACAGATGGTCGAACTCGTGTATGGAGGTCCAGACGCACGGTGTACGACCAACGTAACTTCATGGAAGAAGTTCCATTTGGTGGAGGTTCCGTTATGATATGGGGGTGCATCTCATTTGATTGTAAGCTGGATCTGTTGACTGTACCTGGAACACTAAATGGACAAAGATATCAAGATTCCATACTGGATAGAGTTGTGGTCCCTCATTTTGTAAATCATGCACCTGGAACCCACCCTATATTCATGGATGACAACGCCCGACCACATCGTGCTAGAGCTGTGCATGAATACCTCCGCCAGAATGCCATCAAAACCCTACCATGGCCAGCAAGGAGCCCTGACATGAACCCTATTGAGCATATCTGGGACATTCTGGGAAACATGGTGAGAAGGAGGGATCCTCCTGTGCAGAACCTACAGGAATTAACAGACGCACTCCATCTTGAATGGCAACGAATACCACAATGGCGTATCAGTCGGTTGGTGACCAGCATGAGACGTCGTGTCCAGGCCGTCATCCAGGCACAAGGTGGATATACCCGGTATTAATAATGACAGTCTCAAACTCGTGCACAGATGTTAAACTTTGTTTTCAGACACCATTAATGACAATCTAGCCACGTGTGTCAACTGTAGGGCAATAGTTGTCAGTTGTGTCAACGTAACCATATTCAGGCCTCGTTTTCAAGTTCAAACAAAAACATACAGTGTTTCCCCACCATCATAATCAGCATTCCTCTAGTTGCATTATTACCTCTTGCACTAAGATGGATGGGTACATAAATGTTTATGCTATTGCTTTCTTCATAGCACATGAATATACCCTCGCATGTGCGTAAAAATAGGGTGGTGCTTAACTTTTGCACAGGTGTATATATATATATATATATATATATTCTCCATGTAATTAAGTCTAGGCGTAAATAAATTTAATCTTGTATCTTGAAAAAATGATTTTAACCAAATTACATGTATTTGAACCATTTTAGACTTTCATGTTTATTGCTTGGACTCCCAATAGCATTACCCAGGAAGTCCCAGACTTCGTGTTTTAAATTAGTAGAAGCCTTGTCTCTAGCTAAGTTCCACCCACGCTTCGCCCGTGTTGGGATCGATCGATCCCTGCACTCTGAATTTCAATTTCTATACAAGTAAGCTGTTGAATATTTTAAAACTACTTTGACTGGGCGCTGTTACTGCCTATGGCATCATCAGTGCTTGCTGCCTAAGCGGCCAGTCAAATTAGTTTCAAAATATTCAACAGCATGTTTATTAAATAGTAAGGACATACAATTTGTACAACAACACTTATCTCGTCATCAATTAAGCATTCGTCATGAACTTAGTTACGTCATTCATGACATAATTGATTATGATGTCATCCTACACATCACATAGTTGATTATGGCATCATATGACAGATTGATGGATAACTGAAAGGATCCATTATCAGAACCAAGTCTGACAAAAGAAATATATGCAAAATTGTACAATTTCTTTTAACAATTGAAATAACAGTGACACAATTTCAAGACAATTATACAGGAAAGCTCTTGAATATTTTGAAAGAAATTTGACCGGAACCTATTGCTGTCTTACGCAGTAACAGATACCAGTCAAATTAGTTACAAAACACTCAACAGAATGTTCCTTACCTCATATAAGGAGTTTGTCATCTCTGGTCAGTAAGGTTTAAATGGCAATAGTTCTGTTGTCGATAAATAATAATTATTACATACATGTAGGTTAGAATTTTTTGGCTTGATATAAAAATAAATCACGAAAATTATGTAAGAGATCTGTGATCCAATGATACAAATACTTTTTAAATTAAATATTGTTGATGCTTGACCCTTTACTGGTCAAGCCAGCCAAAATTGGCCCTGCAGTGGTCTTGTGGAATGTCCATTTGCAGACCAAGAGAAGACACATTTTTTAATTTTACCACTGGAATGACTGGCTCGTTAACCTAAGCGAACCAGTTATTGCAGTGGTAAATTTTCAAAAATAGTCTTGAACCATCAAATTTGTTCAAAAAAATTTCTCAGAAAAATTTCAATTTGCAGCGCAAGTGAAAACTATTTTTGGAAATTTACCACTGGAATGACTAGCTCTGTTATCGAGCCAGTCATTCCAGTGGTAAAATTAAAAAAATTGTTTTTTCTTGGTCTGCTAATGGACATTTCTGAAGACGGCGGCAGAAGCTATTTTTGGCCAACTTGAGGGTTAATGGGTTAACTCAAACATGTTAAAGAGGCTAATAAATCTATAAGTTTACTATATGTAACCATAAAACATGTCCAATGGGTCAATACTAGCATTTTAACATCGTTTCTTATGGCCACTCAATATCCCAAGAAAATGCTAATTATAATTTCCAAAAATTGCAAACAGTTTCGTAGAGAACCCGTAGTATTTACTCGAGATTTATCCCTAACTCTCTATAAACATATATTATGACACAATATTTAGTTATGCCGCCGAATAATATTTTGTTGTTTATGTCCTGTTTTATAGTGTCAAGGGTTGTGGCGCTAGTATTTTGTTTGAAAATGGCGAACTCGGGCCAGACACATTCGAGATCTTCAGTGCTCTTTCCAATACTCCTGGATATTTATAATATAACATGTATTCAACATGTTTAAAAAGTTCTTCCGTCTCTCAACATTTGTCTCTTTAACATGTTTAACAAGACAAGATTTACAAAATCAGACAGCCACGCCCGCACACACACATTTTTGTCGCATTGTATACGGTTTTCAGATTTTCTGGATCCTTTTTCGGATTCTCAGGAGCTTGTCGAAGCACAGCCATATTTGTGGAATCCTAGTCTACTATGGTCACACCCTTTCTTGTCTTAAAATTGAAGGCAAATTGGACCCGAATTTTCCGAGATATGGCTGCAGACAGCAAGACGGACAGACCTGATCACAATACCCTCTTCCCCTTATAAGGTGAGGGTAATAATAATAAATGTCAATCACTCAACAAGTATATAAACATAATGTAGATAATAATATATACATGAATAAGCATCCAATAAAATACAATTGCAAAATATAATATATACATGTTATATTTAACCCCTCTTGTGTCAACTTAACCCTTTAACTGTCAAACTGACCAAAAAACAACTTTGCAGTGGTCTTCAGACATGACTATTTGAATTGCCTAGAGAAGAGTATTTTTGAATATTTACCACTAGAATGACTTGATATATCAAGTTGTATTTTGTTGGCACAAGATGGGTTAAAGCTTAGCATACCTATCAGCTGTCACTCATTCAGCATGAAACTCACGCATTTGGCTTCAATCTTACACTCTTACACAGTTATATTCCAATCATGAAATATCTGGGAAAATGAAGATCTACACGCAAGATCTTAACATGATCGCTGTAGATGGTTCATATGAAGGGTTGGGGTCAATTCATGAATCCAATTTCTCAGTCACTCATATGATGTCATAATCATAGTGCAGGGATCAATCAATCCCAGCATGGGCAAACCATGGGTGGAGCTTAGAGATTGGCGCGACATAGCTAAAACTGGATTCCTCCATTCCGGTTAGAATTGATCGGTCAATTCCAATTCAATTCCGGAATGAGCTTTTCTTGACTGATCTTGGCCATTAACCCTGGTCATACCGGCCTCTGTTATTGTCTTGTGGAATGTCCATTTACAGACCAAGAAAAATAATTTTTGAAAATTTACCACTGGAATGACTGGCTCGATAACCGAGCCAGTCATTCCAGTGATAACTTTTCAAATATTGTATTCTCTTGGCCTGTAAATGGACATTCGATAGGCAGCTATTTAAATTTTCTTGACCAAATTTGACCGTTAAAGGGCAATGCTAATCTCTCAAGTAAACATTGGTATGGAATTCGAATCGGAAGTGATCTTGTCTAGGTGGAATTGGAATTGATAAAATGAATTGATGTGGAAACAGAATGGATAAAAGGAATTCGGGTGGAATTGGTACTGATAAAATGGAATTGACCCCATCCCTGTTCCACGCGAGACAAACATTTTAACATGTACATGTGAATTCTCTCAAATCTTAAATGAGTGTGACGCTATCTAGATATACGACGTGTGTGCGTGTGTCGAAAGGTCCATTGGATTGAAAGCTGCATAAGGCAACAATGTCTTCCAGTACAATCATGTTCAAAATATTCCCCAGAACACGTCTGACTAACTGTTTTTGTTTTGAAAACATGTTAACTTATTTCTTAGCTAAACTGTAAACATTCATGATATTGCTACATATACTTTTAAACAACGTTATTATAATATATTATTGCGTGGCCGCTCGAGCAGTCACGCATATATGTGCTTGTGTCTAGAATTGCCCATAGGCGCGGCCATTTTGCGCAAGGGATTGTGGTCTCCAACCGCGAACTAGAGAGAGAGATTTCGCGCATCTTTATTTTTAGATTGTAACCATAGATTTAGGATATATATTGGCTAGATCGCTCATTCGCATACGCTCACTATGGGGGTTGGCGGACTGACTGACTGCCATCTGACGCAGACGATTAGCTGTGTATATAGCCTTCAAAAGTAAGTAAATCTTTTATTGGTAATTGGAATAGAAATTCTGCATAAATAGCATGCAAAATACGGAACTACAAAACTACGGTAAAAAAGAAATTGGGGAAATACGGAGAGATGTTAGGAATTACAGACATGTGTTAAAACCTAACTCATACATTGCTGAAATTCCACATATTTCTGTACATATAAATATATGATAACTTCTATTCATTTCGGAAACTGCTGCTGTAAGCTGTTCCTGCACACGTGTAGACAACTTTCAGCATTATTGCTAACATAATCTACACACATCTTTCTTGTACTGGCCGTGAAACAACTAGGCCTTTGAAACCAGCAAGATAATGGTTAAAGCGGGTTTTTCAATATCTCAGTTTCCTCGAAACCTGACACCGTTTGGTATAGAAGACCTCAAACATAAATTACCACGTTTTTAAAACAGGGTAGAATTGATCTTTTTCTTTGGTAATATAGTAAATTATATACATGTATGAGCTGTACTGTAAAACTGCCGAATCGATGATATAGAACATCTAAAAAATAAAATAACATGTTTGCAAAACAAGACAGAATTTCTGTTTTTGTTTTGTGGGTATATTAACTTATTTATGAGCTGTAAAACGTAGCCTAAGCGTTCGAATCACTGGTAATAAGTGCGCACATATTTTAGCAAGAGCGGTCAAATATTGTAGGTAAGCTGATAAATATTTTGAAACTAAGTTGAGTTGATGCTGTTGCTGCTTACGGCAGCAACAGCAACCAGTCAGATTAGTTTCTAAATATTAAACAGCATGTTTATTAAATAGCAAAAACATACAATTCTTACAACATGTTGGACTTTTAAGAGTTAAAGACTGGCCAATTACAAGCATTTATGACTTAATGGTTATGACGTCAGCATGCATGTCACTTAGTTGGTTATGACATCATATAATCGATTGATAAACTTGGAAAGGTCCATTGAAGATATTCAACGCGTTGCCTGTATAGATTTCAGGAAATTGATAGTTATGGCATCCATAGATCGATCGATCCCAACACTGCGAAGTGTGGGTAGATCTTAGCTAGAGGTGGGCGGGGCATAGCTAAAACTGGAAAGGTCCATTGCCTATAGGCGCTGCCATTTTGTGCAAGGGATTGTGAGCAATGTCAAGTTGCATGCCAGGAGGGGACAGTTTTTGATAATTTACCACTGGAATGACTCTCGAGACAGTCATTCCAGATTCCAGTGGCAAAAAAACCCAGCCTTTCTTGGCCTGCAAATGGATACTCAATGTCTAACTATTTTTTAAATCTTTACCAAATTTAGACAGTAAATGTTTAATATATTATGACGACAATACAAGGTACTGTGCGGTTTCATTTCTCTTATATATTATAGCATAAAACACTGGGCTGAACATTCAAGATAGTCCATACATTTCCATTGTTATGTCTTGTAGAGCGTCGGGGCAATGATTTTAATATCGTGGACACATTTTACTAGTCACGATATGTGTGGTAAATTTTCAAAGTAAAACATGTATAATAATATTGTAGAGCATGAAAAAGTAGACAAAATTCACTAAAAATAATGTATATGTGATTTTCATTAGTAATTTATTGTCCTTAATCCTTCACTGGGAAAAGAGCTATGCATGCAATTATTTAGCACTATGGATAGATAACTGATGTTCTGCATTTCCAGTCAAAACGGCTATCAATAACATTGTAGCCGGTGGTTTAGATACAGAAATCAACAGAAAGGGTATGAACGCGCTAGGTTAATAATGCCTGCAATGTGTTCAGTCCAAAAATTCCACCCATATGGTTAGATATGTATTTGAATATGCTAATGAAGTATTGAGTTAAAAATATTTTCCATGAAGTAATCTAATTCGTTGTACACATTTTCATACTGAAAATTAGCTGGAATTTTAGCCAATTCACATTCTTCACTGCCCTATTGTCTGTAGGTTATGCTCGGCCCCAGATTTTCATCCACATAGACTTGAGTTTGATTATGCTAGCTATATAAAAAGAAAAAGTAATTTTATAGTATGCAAATCCATACTGAAAACTTGTGAAAATTGTATCTGATTCATGCTTTTCAGTGCCCTGCTGTCTGTAATACATTCGGCCCCAGTATTTCAGACACATAATATTGCCAATTCAAAAGAAATTCTACAGCGAAGTAATTTGTCAGATCCACGGTTTTCGGTATGCTACTGTCCGCAATAGATTCTGTCCCAGAATTCCACTGATGTGTTTAGATAGGTATATGAATGCACTTTTAAAATGTCGAGTTTAAAAATAGTCTACCATAAAGTAATCTCGCAATATGTAATTTAGTTGCGTCCAACAATTTACTATTTTAAGTACCAATATCTGCATAATCTGTCTTCACTCTGCTTACAAACATATTTACATATAGAACTCTTTATAGTGTTGTACGGAATATTGCACGATTCTACCACCAAGTAATTTCATAGTATGTAGTTATATAATCGACATATGCCACGATTGTAAGATAGTTGGTTCACATTCATCACATTCACCACATTCCGATAGCTGTTGATATGTCCTGGAATATTGCATGTAATAGCTCCGACCCCAAAATGACAGCCATATGTTTACATATGTATATGAATATGTTAATGAAGTATTGAGTTTAAAATATTTATACCATGAAGTAATTTCGTTGTACACAATTTAATCTAAAAGCTCCGAAGGCAGCTCTAGACAAATTCGATGCCTGCCACCGCAAACACCTATGCACCATCACTGGGCACCGATGGCCAGACAGCATAATTTCCACAGATGCACTATGCAAGATGTTGAATACGTCGCCGCTGTCTGTAAAAGTCACCCAGCAAACATGGTCCATGTTTGGCCATGTGCTATGGATGCCAAAAGAGACACGTGCACAGAGCCTTCGAATTCGCCCTACTCGGAGCCAGCAAATACAAAGCCAGGAGATGACACCACTGGTGACCTCAAGAAAGCATGACTTGCTACACCCAAGTCAAAAATGGACTTGAGGAAGCTAAGGACTTCAGGTGAGGACAAGACACATTGGGTAAAAGCGAAGAAGAACTGATTGCAGCTGTAGGATGTTTCTGCACATCCATGGTTTTCGGTAGCCTACTGTCTGTAATAGGTTCGTCCCCAAAATGTTAGATAGATATAAGAATAAGCTAATAAAATATTGATTTTAAAAATTCCACCATAAAATAATTTTATAATACACAACTTAGTAACGACCAAAAGTTGTCAGATGCTAATAATTTACGTACCGATATCTATGTACTCTGTTTGTAACCACTTTTCGAACATCTAGCCATACAGAAGTCAATATCTATTATTATGTACTAGTGTTGTACGAAATATTGCACGATTCTAATATCAAATAATATCATAATTGCCAAGTATATCCATGGGGTTAATTATTCGCAATATGTCCCTATTGAAAGATAGTTGGTTCACATTAGCCACAATCGGATAGATGTCAGTATGTCCTGGCATATCGCTTGTAATAGGTTCGGCTCCAGAATTTCACCCATATGTTTAACTAGATATATATGAATGCGCTAATCAAGTATAGAATTTTAACAATTTCTACAATGGAGTAATTTCGAAACATGCAATTTAGTCACAACTTACAGTTTTCAAATGGTAACAATTTACTATATATTCTGTATCAGAATCACTGTACTCGGTTTATAACCACGCTTTCGAACATAATACCATCTACAACTCACTAGATATTGCACGATTATATTATCAAATATTTCTTGTAATAATGTGAAAATCTTTCTATATATCCTATAATTTAGCTCCAGATAGAATCTGCTATATCGATAACCGAGCCAGTCATTCCAGTGATAACTTTTTTTAAATAGTCTCTTGGTCTGTAAATGGACATTTTATATTAGAAAATTAAGTCTTTACAAAATTTAAGGGTTAAAGGGTTAAGCAAAATTATCAATCAGTGAAAAGTTTTCTAAATTATTCAGCATCTCTTTGTTAACTATTTTTGAAAATTGTTGTTAGTATGTCTGCAAATGAACATAACTTTCCAAGTCATATTACTATACTAACCGAGTTAACCCCGGTCCTATTAGTCAGTTAGTTATAATTAGTCAGTTGCAATAAGAAAAACTATTTTGAAAACGTTCTACATAAACATGGCATGTATGGCAGTGTCTTTAGTCATGTTAGCTGAAGTTTTTAAATATATATTTCCTTACCAGATTATTTTCTGTAACACAGTAACAGTTATCTCCCTTAGCAAAATAAAATGTCCTGGCTTATCGCTTTCACTGATAATATCATATCTCAATTTCAAGGCATACATACATCCAGGAAAGCTGTTGAATATTTTGAAAATAATTTGCCAAGAAGCCACTCCTGCCGCACCACCTTCCAGGTCAAGCAAATTAATTCAACACAATATTTCTTCTGTCATAAACAATTTGGTAAATTAGTTCTGTAGCACTAAAAGGGTTAAGTACAAGTTTCACTTTCTGATAAAAATGTGAACAATCTTATAAACAAAATTTGAGTTCCTAACTCAATATGATCCCCAACACTGGTTATTAGTTTGTCTGCATTTTTTCGCATTGAGTGTGCCATACAAAACAAACACCAATACACCTATAGAATATCTGACATCATAATGCTCAGGAAATATGAAACGTTAGTACCAGTTATAGGGAGTCTACATACATTATTTAGCATGTTTAACATGTCAATATACAGTTAGTTTTTTAAGACTTTAATAGCATACCGTCCAAGATTGGCCATTATATTGGTCTTGAGAAATGTCCATTTGCAGGCCAAGAGAAGACTATTTAAAAAATTTTACAACTGGAATGACTGACTAGCCACTTATAAAATTTCAGAAATATCCTTTTCTTGGCCTGCAAATGGTGAATGCTTCTTCAAATCTTTAATGGTCAACATGGTCTAAAAATGGCCTCTGCAGTGGTCGTGATAAATGTCCATTTGCAGACCAAGAGAAAACTATCTTTTGAAAATTTACCACTGGAGTGACTGGCTCGTTAAACGAGCCAGTCATTCCAGTGGTAAATTTTCAAAAATAGTCTCCTCTTGACCTGCAAATGGACATTCAATGGCCTAGGGTTGCCCGATTTTTGCTTTGAAACATCGCAATCGATTTTATAAAGATTCGTGATTTTCAATTAAATCGTAGGTCCAAATTCCCAAAAGTATAAACCGGGGTAACGTGACAAGTCACCAAAACTGGGACTTGGAATTTCTAGAAAAAGTTGAAATAAATGATACAAAAATAGCACGAAATTAGAACACAATTTCATGCGACAAATTCTTAACATCCTACGTCTATGCTTAATGTATACCTTATATCCATCATCGCGGGAGCGAAATTATTAATTGGGACCACCTAAATATTGCGTATAGTTTAGTAAACATCGTTTATTTCATCAAATTTGACATAAAATGTCGTCGAGTAAAAATATATATCCCTCTCCCGCTTATAGCCTCCCTTTGTAGGTCATTAGCCGAGTAGCGCGAAGACGCTAATATTAGTACCCGGGGAGATACAGCGCAATCCATATACATCGGATGGTATCTTTGAGTAGCTATGATAGTAACGGCGTAAACTCGTCCTATAGTGCAGTTTATAGTTGCTTTCAGAATGTATGATTTCCATTTAAGAGTAATCAACAAAGCGCACAGTTCAAGATACAACAATCTGGAATGCTGTTGTTATTTTCTTTAATTAGGCATGACAACCGAATCAAAAAGGAAAAATTAGTACACAGCCTGAAATTGCTAAAAGAATTTAAAAGAATTATTTTCAGTGATTATTGCCTAACACTCTGCAACTAAGTATATACTTGGTATTTCACGACAGACTCGGGGTCTGCAGTGAAAGAAAGAAAATTATATGGCGATTCGACGGAGTAACTAGCTGATTTTCTCAATGACAAAGGTGTTATCTCGCTATTGTTAGGTGGTTTACCATAGAGCTTTGTTTTGATTAGGACTTAGTGAACACATGCATGAAGCGATCAAGAAAAAAACAATGGATACATGCGCGAATGGATTATAACTATTCTTTTACTGCTGAATGATGAGTTTTAAAATCTTAGTCTGCTCAATTTTTTCACGATTTTTCGATCTTTTTTCAATTACATCGTAGAAAATCACAATTTTTTTCAAAATTGTGATTTTCAATTAAATCGTGAAATCGCGCAAGCCTACAATGAGCTAATATTTTAATTTTTGTGACCAAATTTGACCAAATACAGATGTAAGCAAGAAATGTACCTTTCTTGAAAAGCGTGCCCATTAAAGTGTCATGATATTATACTTATTTTATAAAGATTGACTGGAAGCTGCTGTTGCTGCCTTTCATATACATGTATAAGCGATACATTGATGTTGAATGAATAAAACTCATCATCAAGTTTTTGAGATCAGTGATGAGGAAAACCAGGAGAATCTTCAGAAGCACACGTCCTCGATGATAGCGATCTCTTGTACTCGTCTTTTCATTCACAATTTTTTTACTCTGGTGCCCAATGCTTGGGTTCTCCTAGAAAGAATAATGTATACATTCACAGCTACATTATACAATTGTTCGAGAAAGCACCTGCCTTAGGCTAAACAAAATAATGTATATCTTTCCTATTATATGCCCCCCCCCCCCCCCAAAAAAAAAAATTCAGGTAGGTAGGGAATTATTTTTTTTGTGGGTGGGGTTGGGGTTTCTTTTACCAGGTTTTTGCTAAATATGTATCAAATTAGTGTAGAAATATGATAAAAAACACTGAAAATCCAATAAATCCAGCAGTCAAAATTGTCTGGATAGAAATATTGAGGTAGCAACATTTTTGGGGCAGGTAGGTCGCAGCTATAATCTCAGGTAGATAGAGAATAGGAAACATGCATAATTACGTGTATGACCAAATGTTAGTGTTCCAGTCCATAAACATTTAATTGTCAATATCTGAAAGTTTTTGCTTTTATAAGGCCAAGAAGCTATTTTTGAAAATTTACCACTGGAATGAATTGTTCGGTTATTGAGCCAGTCATTCATTCCACTGGCAAAATTCCAAAATTTATCTCTTTGGCCTGCAAAGTACTACATTTCTCAAGAGTACTACAGACGCCTGTTTTGGTCGTCTTGACCTTTATAAGGTTATAGAACCACTGTGTTTGCTCAAAAAAGAACCACTGTCTTTTTGCTCCAAAAGGGGTGTCATATAGCCACTTAAAGATCACAAACGAGAATCAGATTTCAATAAAAAACACCAAAAATAACAGTTTTTACAATATTTCAAAAGAAGTAGATATTCACAAACTCTATCATTGTTAAAATTTTGGTTAAAGTTGTGAATTTTGATGCGCCATAAAATTCAGGGTATGACATCATCTCGTGAATTGTCAACCACTTGGATTCAGATTGTGATACATGTATGTACACATGTTTTCAGATTAGAAGAAACTGGGGTCAGTTAACAAGCGACAGGCATCAGCTCTGATCCAAGTTCTAGTTTAACATGAACTAGTGTTCCTCTTGCATCTCAATCATGTCATGTGTGTTTGAATGAGCTGTTGTGAGCTATAAACCATCAACAACAAACTATTATTCACGCGATGACATCATACCACAACAATAATTCAAGCGATGACGTCGCTCCATGATTACCATGAGAAGTTGAAGAAAATTACATTCCATGGCGAAATTACTCTGCTAGGAATTCAAAAATATGCAAATAATAAATTTGATTTTATTTAAATATACACAACCATCATTTGGCGTGGTTTGACCCCTTGATGTGTGTTCCCCTTTTAGAGGTCACCTGTTTATATAAATATGATAACTAAGAAATCTTGAAGGAGAGGACGAGATGTGGAGCAGAAGGCAGAAAAGCAATGTTGAAAAAAGTTTTGTACCACGGTCACCTTTTGACTTCAATGTCACGACGCTGATTCCTAATACCATAGCAACCATATTGTCCATGTATTCAAGTTACGTTCCAGTAGGACTAAGCAATCCTGAAATAAAGGATTTAGCGAAGAAGTTTTACCAGCCACAAAATATTACGGCTGAAAAACCATAGATTTATACCACGGTCTAAGCATGCCAAGTAGGCTTGTTCGATTTTTGCTTTGAAACATTGTGATCGATTTTCTAATGAAAATCCTGATTTTCGATTAAGAATTGTAAAGGATGGTGTAATGGCCACTATGAGAGGTCAGGTTTGGTACACAAACACGCAGCTACTATTGATTAAATAAAGGCATATGCCATTAGATATATACATGTTCATATTATGAAATATGACACACATTTGAGCTGTATTTGACACCAGATTTGGTACATTGTAAACATGACGGAAAACAGCGACGTTCAACGCACGAACTGTAATTTGCTACGTTGACAAACTTAATCTGCCGGCCAAATGCGCCTACGATTACCTAATCCAAAAATGTTGTGCTCGACTAGAAAATACTTGACTATTGGGCACTACATTTAGTGAATCAAACCTGTGCCGGAAGGTACATGTATGTAAATAAGAGGCAAAAGTGTCTATGACGCTCACTCAGACCATTCATGCCATTAGCATTTTAGACATGCATGATTTTCGAAAAATTCAAGATGACCCATCGAAATACTTGTTTGATACATGTATGTTTAAGCTACCATCACCCATGTTTCCTTGAAATTGGGTCATTAATTAAGGAGTACACAAGATGGCCACCAAAAAATTGACAATCCAAAATTTTGAATAGAAGTTCTAGAGCCTACCGCTATAGAATCATTCCAGTCAACTTTGGATAAAATCCACCAAGCATGCCAAGTGGCTAAGGAGGAGATACGTTTTGAGAATTTCCAGTAAGTTTTTCATAAAATCGATTTTCTCCCCAAAACTTGAGATGCTTGACAAAGAAAATTCTGATAGAAGTTCTGGAGCCAACCATGACCAGGATCAGTCTAGCCAAATTGTGTTGAAACCCACCAAGCGGTTAATGAGAAGTGTTTTGACAATTTCCAGTAAACCTTTCATAAAATTTACTAAAATAGATTTTCACGCACAAAAAATTGACCAATCAGAACTCTGGAGTTCTGGAGCCTACCCCAGGCGTCGAAATGTCCATTTGCGCTGTTGCCTGGGGCAACCTGATTTTCAAAATGGCAACTAAACTTTGACTATTAATGGTACACCGGGCAACCATAACAAATATTCAGACTAATAGTACTATACTGTGTTTTTGATACTTACTGACTAACTCTTTTTGTTTTAAGTCATTTATTTATTTAATTATTAGAAAGTTTAGCTCATATGCTTAATGCCATTTCTGAATAATTGCGGCTATTTTTCAGAATTGACTTGATAAAGCAATATTGATTCTAATTTTGATATTTAGCTTAACATATATGGGCAACCTTAATCTACGGCGGGCAACCTGAAAATGCATGAAATGGTATCATAGGTTGCCAGGCGGGCAACTACATCTTTTCATTTATTTCTAACCCTGCTACCCCACTACGCACCATCCAGCCAACTAGGATTGAAATTCACGAGCGGTTAATGATGATGAGCGCTTGAACATTCCAGCCAAATTAGCTTGAAATCCCAAAGCAGTTAAAGGATACCTAATCCCATCTCTTGATAGCTATTCGGGTGATCTAACACGCCGGTCACAGACTATCCGGGTAATTTTAAGCTTTTTATCACGCCGCTAAGGAAAGATATTCAGGATTAAGTAGTTAAACGTTGGTACATTTCTACACCCTATGATGGCTGTCATGATTTACTTTTCAACCAATCAGAAAAGCCCTAGTGTGTCTGCCTCGGTATATACGCTCAGTCATAGAGGCGCCAGATATAGTTTGGTAATGTGGTATAAAAGCAATCCTACAGATAAGCTGTTGAATATTTTGAAACCAATTTGATTGGAAGATGTTGCTGCCATAGGCAGCAACAACTTCCCATCAAATTAGTTTCAAAATATTCAATAGGATGAGCATAACATAATAAAGAATGTGATGCATTGGCGCTTACATGACATCACACACAATAGCTTGAGGAGACAAAATGGTGTCGATCACTGTTCAACATTTACTCGATATTACAAAACAGATAATTGCGATACAGATCACGGAATGTGGTCATATTCGGGATGATCGGGACACTGTCGGAATGCAACCCTATCACAGTCTGCTGTACCGCATTGCAAACGGCTTTGTCTGGACTCAGTCGTATCGTGTTCTGTAATTGTCGGGACTCTGAAGTGGGTATTATTGCCGAATTTTGTATTAATTACGGGACGGTTCCGGAACAGATTCGCCAAAGACGGTTTGCATTCGGCAAGATCTGGACGCAATCTGGACTCAATCGGCAAGAAACGGCAATGAAAAATTTCTCCAGATCATGCCCGTTCATCACGACAGTGTCCCGATCCACCGGACACCGTCCAGACAACACAGGACATTGTTACGATTTTGATCTGATACAGCAGAATCTGTCACGACATAGTCACGATTGTAATCCGACTAGACAAAATCGGCTGAGTTTGCCGAATGTTACGGGACGCACCTAACTGTCGGGAGTGCTTGGCCGACCACTCCGGACCATTCCCGATCCGTAGGACTCTGTTACGAATGTATACGACTGCGTTCAGACAATGATAGGACATTCCAGATCATTGAGGATAGTAATCCGACTTTTTTCATTTTTCGTGTCGTAGCGCTGTCTGATCTCAAACGGGAGCAATATTCGGGACTGTGTGAACCCCGCATTAATAATGAGGAGTAGCATTTTGAAAATTTCTGGTATGTTTTTCATAAAATCTAAGATTTTCACTGAAAAAGTTGACCAATCAAAATTCTGTATACAAGTTTTGAAGCTTACCCCACATTGGGACCTTCCATCCAAATTAGTTTGAAATCCTCCAAGCAGTTAATGAAGAGTAGTGTTCTAAACCAAAAGTTGACACTGGCCAGGTGAGCTAAAAATTCTGATTTTTAGCTTAAATAGGACTAGATGGACTGCGTTGCACGTGTCGAGCCCTTTAGGTTTTCTGCACCATCACACATCATGTGTGGCATTATTTCTTAAGATAGTATTCACCCTTGACAAATCAAATGTCTATTTAAAACTCTAACATTATTCTAATTCTTGAAAAGGAGACAAATCACACAGAAATAAACTATTTCCAAACCATGTAAAAGTTTGGAAAAAACCTTTATAATTCATTTTAATTTTGCTGCAAACTGAATGTAATGATGATATAGAACAATTCTGTAAAGTTTCATTGAGATCGAATAAGCCCTTGATAAATTAAGATCATTGAAAAACTTTAACTTTCTAATTCTGAGGTTAAGCAGGATATATAATACAAAAATAAACTAAGTCTAAACCCGGTAAAAATATAGAAAAAATTAGAAGATTATATTTATTGCCATGTAGACTAAATGCCCTGATGATATAAAACAAAACTAAGGTTTTGAAGGGATTTGATAAGTCCTTCATTGATTAAATGTTAACTAAAAAACTTACTTTAACATTCTTCTAATTCTTGGCTTAAGCCGATATATAATATATATATATATATATATATATATATATATATATATATATATATATATATATATCGCACAAAAATATTCTAAGCCATGGCCAAACACTGGTAATGTATGGAAAAATTTGAAAATCACATTCATTATGATTGAGACTGGATGCAATGATAGGGTAGAAAAAACCTGTAAAGTTTTATTGACATCGAATAAGCCCTTGTTGACAGGCTTGATGAAATAAATGTCCATTAAAAACAATTAACATTTACCTAATTCTTGGGTGCAAACCCCCTACAAATATGCAAGAAATTTGAAAATGATTTCAATTATGATGGAGAAGACTCCAGGCTGGAATGACTACCGGTTGTCTCGGGCGGAGATTGCTCATTCCCTTCAACATCACATTTAACTGGGCCACCTCTGGACTATCCCTGTAGGCTAGACAAGGGATAACTGATGCCAAAGCTGACTTGTATCCAGCAACTGTGACGGGAGCTAGTCCTGAAAAGAACAGCTCACAGAGAAAGACTGCTATTTGCTGAATAGTGGATTGAAAGTAATCAATACCCTTTTCTTCACACCAGTCTGCAAATCTGTTAACCTTGTTGTTATATGACTTGAAGGTTGACCTCCTTCTCGCAGCCGCGATGAAATCAGCAGCCTGTCGAGAAAAGCCTTCCGACGTGGAACGTTGTTTGATAACATCCGCGCAGTCAATTTGAACATTTCGGGACGGCCCCCTCGGTAACCAGTCCAGAATCCTGTCCGAGGACAGGATCCGTACCAGGCATGGGGAGAAACTGCCCCCCAACCTTTGGTAGCAGGGACGACACCAGCGTGGGCAGAACGCTATGCAGAAAACCCTGCATAGCCGGACCAAACCACGCCGGCGGTGCCATCTCCGCCACCTCCAGCTGGGGACGTGGAGCACCCCCACCGGCCGAACCGGCCGCTCCACGATTTCCTCTCGGACCGCCTGACCCCGCATCA
This sequence comes from Chaetoderma sp. LZ-2023a, assembly GCA_034401795.1. Taxonomy (NCBI): domain Eukaryota; kingdom Metazoa; phylum Mollusca; class Caudofoveata; order Chaetodermatida; family Chaetodermatidae; genus Chaetoderma; species Chaetoderma sp. LZ-2023a. Next base: position 144,371,485 of record CM067372.1, read on the forward strand.
GACCCAGCCAAGTCCTTCTGGGCAAGGAACTTAACCATCATCTCAACGGACCACACTGCACAAACATTACACCTATGATCAATATTACACAGGGAACACCTAAAACAGGCATGGTCCTTGAACACGACACGGACAAACTTATGGCATTCGTCACATGATGGCAGGGCTGGCTTGGCCTATAACATAAGCACAAACCTACAATAAACAAGCGGAACGAGACCCGGATGGAAGGCAGACAATTAATTTTCAAATAATTTGACTCATAAATTAACTGTAACCCTCCCGCACCCCACCCCGCCACGTTACAACAACGATCGCATTGATTATGACGACAAGAACGAGGCGGGCATTAAACACACCCATAATAGATCCTCCAGGATGTGTAACGGCTCCAGGAATCATATCGCATAGCATTCGGGGTATATTTACTAATCAATATAAATTATACTCCTAACGAAAGCAGCACGATATGTGAAGAAAACAACAAAATGTATAACAAACTGCTGTATCACACGGTAAAACCGCAGACCACGCATCTACTCAAGAATTTTGAAACCACCGATCATTGCAAACCGATCGTGATCGCACGTAAACTTGATCATTCTAAAGTTTCCGGTACCATTTTTAGTACGCAGCACCCAGAACAAGATGCGCGAATAAATGAAAAATTTTCTTCACATAAACATCCGAGCGACCGGGTGTGACGTCACCCGCTCGGATCCTACGGAGAACGACGTCAGCCGATATTTGTGTTAGAAATACCGTAGCATAACACCTATTTTCATATCTGCCGATCGCCTGTTGGGGGTTAAAGAAGGCGATCGTCTGGCATATATCGTTGTTAGCACACGTCCCAGATTCTATGGGGTCAGAAATTGGAACATGCGACACAGCGAAATTTAGAGACCTAAGTCTTTTAACTATGGATAATAAAGAACGATACAACCTGGTTATATTCGGCAGTATTCTCCATAGTATCCTTAGTTAATCCTTTCACGAACACACAAACTATCACAGATTAAAGACTTAGATTTTCTTTCACAAAAAAACACTAAAATCCTCAATGCAGAAAGCATGTATTGCTCTTGTTGCTATGCAAACAAGAATGAGCTCTATGGTAAACGGGTACTCGGCAGTTGGGAGCCGAGTACCCGGTTCCCAGGAGTCGGTAAAGCTTTCTAAGTCTATAATCCTAGAGCCGCTGTCAAGGCCAGCTGTATATCAGAAGTAACAGAATGGTGAGTATTGATCGAAGGAGAATGATGAATCCCGGAAACAGCTGGATGTTAAATACACAAAACACTAATACCAGTATATGATTAAACACTATGGAATGAATCACGAAACAAAACACTGAAAAACAGAGGTGATATAAAATCTAAGCAAAAAGACTCACCTAAACCATGACTGTGACAAGGCAGAAGAAAAAACTCAGCTTTTATTCCTTTTTCCTTCACCCTAATCTTATTTCTCTATTCTCGGCGTTTTCTTGCTCTTGTACTGCTGAATCTATTCCTTTCAGCGCCTGTCAGAATTAGACTAAGAATTACGCTATAAACAGGAATTTTCCTCAAGAAATTAATTCCCTTGGTTAAAATAAATATATCAACCTGCCGACATAAGAGGAAAAGAGCGCGAAAAAAGGCTGAACGGCCCGGAGACAACTGGCCATCTAAAGATGGATGAAATTAAAAATTAATTTTAATTGCGACATCTAGCGATAATGTGTAGAATAGACTGACTTATCGACTGCAACAAAAAACCCATCCAGCAACCAGTCGGAAGAGTCTTTAATTACGTTGAAATGTTTCACTGTTAAAGAATAAATGTTGAATATCTACAATTCCAAGAGAGACATCAAGACTGGCAATGTCTCGGAATTAATATTTTCAGCGACTAAACATTCCGATTTTAAAAGCACTTACTGAAATAAGACTAACTATTAGACAAAATGATGACTAGATCCTAGGAAAGACAAACCTGGAATCTCAGTAAGAGCTATCACCGGAAATCCAAAAAAGGAAGACAGAACCGGAAGTTAATCATAGAACACCATGAAAACCGGTAATGACCCTATCCCCGGATGTACAAATCCGGAAGTGTAAAAATAGGAAACAGAAATGCGTAAAACGGAAGAATACAACCGGAAACTGAACCCGGATGTATATTAAAAAACCAGAATAAGCATAGGAACCGGAAATACGCAAACCGGAAGTCAGGCCGGATACGGAAAAAACGGAGGTAGATCCGGAAACGGAAGTAACCCCTGTCCTGAGGACCTGAATCCACTACAACTGATCTAAGACATTGGCATTAGCATAAGCACCAGGCTTATGGATGTCAGCTTCCCGCCTCCGCCACCACTGCTTGAGGGTTATGCCCGTCACCCTCAAGTCTAATGTGGGTTTGACCCGGTGAACTACACGAGCCCACCTTCGAGAGCTTATTTGCTCTAATTAATTGCTCTTTATTCTTAATTCATTCACTAGCCCGGAAGTACGTCCCAACCGGAAGCGGAAGTTGGAAGAGCCTATTAGTCATACCGGAAACGGTCGGAACGGAAGTAGCACCGGAAAACGGAAGTAAACCCGAGTCCCGAATCCACCCCAACGGAACCGGAAGAACTAGCAAAACTAGATTGCGGACTATAGCTATAGGCGACCTATGAAGAATCTTGACGACCGGTATGACCGAAATTTTTTGGCCATTAACATAAGCACCAGGCTTATGGACGTCAGCTTCCCGCCTCCGCCACCACTGCTTGAGGGTTATGCCCGTCACCCTCAAGTCTAATGTGGGTTTGACCCGGTGAACTACACGAGCCCACCTTCGAGAGCTTAGTCGCTCTAGACTTCTGCTTAGGAAACCTGAATACTTGCATTGACATTAGAGGAATCGGTTACCCCCATTTGTGGGAACGCCTGCTAGCCCTCGGGCTATCGTCGGAATCAGAAGAAACTTCCTGTTTCTTGGCCTCAAGATGGCAGAAGATATTCTTTCGTCTAAAGATTTAGTCAAAACTGCAGCGAAGGATTCAAATCTCGCAAATAAAGCTATCACTGCTTCCGAATTCGATGAAACAGCCCGCCCCTCCGTTGCTGCTGGATTAGACATATTAGAATATTGCAAAAGACACAGCTTTTGTCTACTGGCAACGGAGGAAGGGGAAGGACGATCATAGGGCAGCGCTGTAAGGACAAATAATCCTTAAAGAAACTTAGATACGAACGCAGACCACCCTATGCAAAACCCGCACATCGATGTCGGGGTACACGTAGTGCACTTAAAACAGAAATGTCCTCCATACTCCACAGAGTGAACTCGTTCACACATTGAGGATGTGCACTTGATTAATCGGTCGATACAACAGACTAAAAAAGATTACGAAAGAAGCTTACAGCTTAGAATTTCGATAAAAGGAGTCTAGAAACATGCAAACGCCTTTCAAAGGCCAGAAAAATTCAAATTCAAGATTGTTTCCTATCATAGGGAAATAAATGTAATTCCTTGTAAAGCACTATTTTTTCTTTTAACTGAAAGTGATTAAGGGCTCACTGGAGTAATAGAGTGTTTTTATATGATGATGACTTAGGCATATTAAAGTTGTTACCATGAAAATGAAACCCACGAAAACCGGTAACATTTATATACATAGTTATAAAGTTCAATATAACCACGAAATACTTCCAAAAACATAATTTTGAGAGGATAGACTTCATAACAGGCATATCTTAGCATGAGGAAGTTCTTCAAGTGTAAGCTGACACATCGCAACGCTATAAAAACTTTCTGATAATATTTGTGCAGTTGTTCTGCTTGCAGAATAATTGAAAAGTGAATCTGTTTCCTATTTGGGCTCCAGTGCGCATGCGCAAGCGCGCTTAGTGACAGGTGTCACTATGGAGTGAGTACAGACTGGTGCCAGTCTACATCAGTTAATATACTGGAGATGGACCTAACCAGTAGCCTGGTTGAGGGTTCATATTTATAGGAATAGGCATGAGGAGGAGTGCATGCAAGCATAAAAATCTTATTCTGGTAGCTGAATGCAGGTAATTGATTTAGCAAGTAGTGATTGAACGGTAATGGATGTTTTTGTGGTGTAATAACAGCTGTAAGTTTTAATAACAGATAAGTCCTTGATGAATTAAATGTCCATTGAAAACCTTTATCATTTACCTAATAGCACTTTTCATTTTTAGCTATGCCCCGCCCATCACTAGCTAAGCTCCACCCACACCTCGCCGTGTTGGGATTGATCAATCCCCGATTGCCCTAGCTATCAATTTCCTGAAAACTATACAGGGAAGCTGTTGAATATTTTGTAACTAATTTGACTGGGTGCTGTTGCTGCCTATGGCAGCAACAGCGCCCAGTCAAATTAGTTTCAAAATATTCAACAGAATATTTATTAAATAGTAAAAGCAAACAATTTGTACAACAACGCATAGACTGTCTTCAAATCTGCGTTCGTGACATACTTATCGACATCATTCATGATGTTATTCATTATGATGTCATTGGACACATCACACAGTTTATTATGATGTCATATGATGGGTGGGTACTCTGGAAAGGTGAATTCCAATATAGTTAACCAGTCCTGAAATAAAGCTCAAACCATGTAAAAGTTCATTTTAATTTTGCTGCAAACTGAGGAAGTCCTGAAATAAAAGCCGAGGTCTGATAGGCTTAACCATTTGACGCTCATATGAGCCAAAAACGGCTTCTGCAGTGGTCTTGAGAAATGTCCATTTGCAGATGAAGACTATTTTTGAAAATTTATGACTGGAATGACTGGCTCGATAACCGAGCCAGTCTTTTCAGTAGTAAATTTTCAAAAAATAGGCTTCTCTTGGTCTGCAAATGGACATTTTCTATGTGTTAAAGGGGTAACCAAAATTGAAATATAACTTAACACACCACCGCCATAGTCGGAAAAGTGATCCATGTATCTACAGTACCGCTAAACAGGCTTCCAAAACAGATGTACTGTTGAATATTTTGAAAATAATTAGACATTTCTTACATAGTGTTCAAAATTGCAGTAACATGTTTTTTGTTTTGGAAAAATATTAATTTATTTATGAACTGTACTGTATGCCCAAGTCACTGATGAGAGAGAGACTTCTAAACTCAGGATATTGACTATAGACCTGATTCACCGCATACATAGCAATTTAACATCTGTATCATCTGTAAAATGGAAATCTAGAAAGAAACTGAACAATTTGTCAGTCCCATAGAGGTACGTTTTTTCGAGGGGCCAATTTTGTATATCAGAGTTAATTCACCTTTCCAGAGTACCCACCCATCATATGACGTCATAATCATCTACGTGATGTGTAGAATGACATCATAATGGATGATGTCATGAATGATGTCGATAAGTACGTCACGAACACATATTTGAAGACGGTCTATGTGTTGTTGTACAAATTGTATGCCTTTACCATTTAATAAATATTGTGTTGAATATTTTAAAACAAATTTGACTGGGCCCAGTCAAATTAGTTACAAAATATTCAACAGCTTCCTTGTAGTTTTTAGGAAATTGATAGCTAGGGCAGTCGGGATCGATCAATCCCAATATGGCGAGGTGTGGGTGGAGCTTAGCTAGTGATGGGCGGGGCATAGCTAAAAATGGAAACGTCCTTTAACAGTAGCCCACTAGAAATTGACGAGAGCTAGTAATAATAATAATAATAGTACATTTGTAATGCGCTAAATCCATGCAAGCTAGTAGTTTGTGGATGACCACCCTGGCGGGCTAGTAACAATTTGATATCTCAACCCTTTCATGGTCAAGCGGCCAGCCAAAAAACTCAATCCAGAGAAATGTTCATTTGCAGACCAAGAGATTATTTTTTAAATTTTATCACTAGAATGCCTGAGTCGATATTTGAACCAGTCATCCCTGTAGTAAAATTTTCTAAAATAGTTTTTGGTCTGCAAATGAACATTTTCTGCAAAAAAATTGAAATTTTCATGAGCAAAATCTTACCATTAGATGGGGGGTAATTACACCAGTTTTCATACAAAACAGAATTGAATAATACTGTATTACAGCATGAAATTAAACACACACTCTGCCAGATAATGGGATAAAACATGTAAAAGCAACTGCTGTTTACCAAGTAAGAGCTCATAAATTATAAATAGGGTTAGTAGATTCTAGTGATCTCTAGTCCTGTTGGCTAGTAGCGCAATTTTCAAACACTGATATATGAGATTACCTTGAGTGGCTACTTACTCATGATTCTATACACACTTGGTGTGATTTCCAAAATGAGGCAAGTAACAGGCATCGTGTCTGGATCCCATGCTGTATGTATATTGACATCGTAATCACCGGAACCACATAGCTGTGTCATCTTCGTTACAGCTTCCACTGTTAGCATGTCTCGGAGTTTCTCACTTATTTCAATAGCAAATACAAGATTAGAGATACACGTTTCCTTCAACTCTGCGGTATACTTAGTTATGACTTTATCAAGAAATGCTGCATAGTTCAAAACATCCTCGTCGATTGAGTAAATGCACACTATCCTAGACTCACATTTACTGGAATTCATTAAATACTGACCCATGACATTTTCATACAGACGAGATGATACAGAATCCTTCTCAGCGACACAGAGTAGTTGCTGATCGACGGGTAAACGTGTCACTGTTAGATTAGCTAGAGAACTTGAAAACCATTGCCTTAATACCTGACACTCCTTACTGATAGAATATGCTGCCGATTGTGGTGTGCTGCCGATTCTAGTTTCGGCTGACCATGTAAATACATTGCAGAGTTTGTACTGCTCCTTAAATGCAGTGAAAATCTCCTGTTCGGGATCCATTTTATCAATCAAGAGTAGCACGAGTATGCGACGGAGGCCATGCATACCAGTGTTAATAACTGCACCCACTGGACACTGGCACTGTTCCTCAGCCTGACGTAGATTATTTGTCACTTTCTGCCAAAGGCCATCTTCAAGCTGTGCTTGCATCTCCTTATCAAAAGTTTTATTGAATTTGACCATCTTTTTGCACACACGGATACATCCAGATTCATCTGGTCTCAGTAATTTTTCTAAAATGGTGCTCGAATCATCAGATCTGTCAAGAAACATATTAAATAAAGTAAAGGAAATATCAAATGATGTTTATTGGTAAATTGATACAATATTAAATATACTACCAATGGCAAAAATAGAAATAATTTGAAAAAAAGCATTTACTAGCTCTAGTCGTGCTTAACTTGGAACCAATTAGTGACGCTGCTGGCCATTCACTCTCCACCATGTGTCAGCTGTATGCACAGGTACTGCATACCTGAATATAACAAAAGCACACCTGACTATAGTTTCAGTCACTGAAAACAACAGCTTTCAGTCAAATTGTTTTAAAAGTAAACCATTTTACCTGTAGGACGTAGTGGCTAATCAGCTTAACACAAATATAACTGTATGATCGGCTGTAGAGGATATTATGTATTCGCTCGACATAAAGCAGAGTGCAAAGACACAGTAGCGTCACTAATTGGTTCCCACCCGAGTAACATAAATGGTATTTAGCAGCATATTTCAAATTATTCAGATTTTTATAACCACCAAAAAATTTTGGGGGACCATATATTATACATGTACATGTAGTCGTCGCATTCTCCGTCTGCCAAGGAGCCACAAGTGCCATAGTTTCAAAACTTATTTATATGTACATGTATAATCATGAGATTTGGTATGTGGATACATCTTACGGAGCTGTGCAGTGTATGAAAAAGTCTGCGTAACCTATTTTTGACCTACTGTTCATGGTTCACTGAACATTACAGAATATTTTTGTCCGGGCTGTAGTTTTAAGAGTTTTTGGTATATGGGAACTACTTGGTGTATGGATGCATTATAGGTTGAAAGTGTTTTGTGTACGAAAAGTAGGGTGGCAGTAGTAGTAGTAGTCGTTGTAGCCACTGCTAAACGCACTGGCTTCAATTTATGTGCTAACCCCGCCCATGGAATGCACATGTTTGTTTACTAGTAGTAGCAGCAGCAGTAGTGCTGCTACTGCAGTTTTTTTGGTGGTGGCAGGAGTGGGGGTGGTGGGGTGCTTGGTAGTGGTGGTGGTGGTCTTGCTGCTGTTGCAGTTAATAGTGGTGGTGATAGTGGTCACATGTGCGTGTGTGCGTGCATGCATGCGTGTGTGCGTGCATGTGTGCCTGCCTGCCTGCCTGTGTTTGCCCTTCATTAATTGTCATATGCCATCATAGATGGCGCAGTACTGAGACAAAAGAAATAAGGTGTCATCAATTGCGGTTAATGAAATAGATCATGTATAGCTCCGGCGCCTCATCCCGTTTCTACCTCCTGGTTAGCGAGGCTCGTGAAATGCGGAACGAGTCTGCGGGCGACCGGGGTGTACAGGAACTAACCTCTAGGGTCGGCGGAACGATCACGTTCCAGTGGGGACGGGCAAGCATCCTCGAGTGTACGACATGCCACCGTCTCGTCCCAGCTATTTGTGTAACCGGTATGATGTTGCATCCTGATGGTGTTTTTACGTAATTATATTATGGAACAGCGAGAAGCTGGCTTTTAGATAAGTGGCTTACGGATTAGTCGCTGCTAATTTACGGCATACCCTATTTTATATGTAACGATACTGCACCGTCTGATTGGTATCTCGCCAAAGATAGCTAACCTATCTTTGTGTGTATATATATATATGGAAGGTACTCGAGTGAGGAACGACTCCTAGTGCACCCTAACCAGTTTAATTTAAACTAATGCCTCAGGCCGGCCAATAAATTGGTTTTGCGAGAGGAAAATGCCTCGCGCGGGCCTCCATCACAGGGAAATGTCTACTATGCCGAAGCTGAGAAAAAGAATCGGTGTGATACTGTTCTCCTATTCAGAAAATAATGCACCGGTGCTGAATTATATATGTGTTATATGGGGTTTTTTATTGTGATGTACGCAGATTTACGTTCAGGTGGTGCAGATTTCAACAGAAATTGGTGCAGTCACCTCCCTAACGTTGTAGCTGAGTTAGTCGGCGCCACTTTATTTTGGCGGGCCTTCTCAAGGAACTAATCTAACAGTTAGGTTTTGAGTCCTGACACTGAAGATTTTATGCCGCTAACGGCCTATTCCCACTTAACTTTGACAAAGTTTGTCTTCTTGCGTAGCTCGCTCAGGCACCCATCCCGGGATGTATCTATTAAGTGGGCCCCTCAAGCCGAAGGCGAGTGCTTGTCTGGGCGACGAGTCGTGGAGCTGAAGCGTGACTCTTGACTACATGTCTGCACAACCACATATAACAAGACAAAAACAGGACAGCACAAAAGCGTTAAATAAGCACCGTATCTGGTTACTACAGGGCCGAAGCAGCAGCTAGCAGACTATGGTGACCTTCCATGAAGGCCCCACTCGGCCCTTCCAGTCACCAGAGAATTAGTCTGTGAGCACATCTTTTGCCAGTATCTAGAGTCGAGAACAAACCATACGAGACTCGTACCCTGGGATCTAACGATTAACTGGTAGGCCGGTTCCTACTATAATTGTTTTCGCAGTGAATTTCTACTTTGGCTTAAAGCTTATCCTAATATGCACCAATGAAGGTACTGGGAGCGTGTGTGTGTGTGTGTGTGTGTGTGTGTGTCGTCACTGTTTTGATTCTAGCCATCAAGAAACCTCAGCAATTTCAAGGGTCGGTTCTAACCAAACCAGTGGAGGGAGTTACCAGACAGTTATTGGCCAGATGACCGGAGAGCCGTAGAAAGAGACAGCTGCTCAAAGTGGTTAGTAGGCCATTAAGGTTGTTGGCCAGTTATAGAAAGATGGCTCGCTATGAGGTTTGATGCGAAGCCGTGAAAGTGACTTTACAATAAACAGTCTACTTTCCTGAGCAGTGGTCCCTAACTACTATTATTTCCTATCCTAATATCTGAGCTAACATTAAGCTAGGAGTTTGATACCACATTCCATGTCTATTGGCGCAGGCACGAGAAATGGTCCTTAGTGAAAAGGTGTTGCTGTTTTAGAAAATGGTCTGATGCCTATTGTACGTCCGTAGTATTAAAAAGCGAGTGTCAAGTTTGGCTATATATTTAGCGTATCAAAAGAATTAACAGTTTTAAGAACAGCACTCGCTGTAGGGTTGTGCGGTTATCCGGATTTGGAACCGTCCCCAGATTTTTAAGCCGGTGACATAATTTGACAAGAGTACAACCGTGTGTTTAAAGATTTGGTTTTATAATTATTTTTTTACGGATATATCATAATATATAGCATTGATTGTATAAATTTGCTTTAATTTTATCTATTTGCGAAATAAAATCTGAAATAAAACCATACCTACGCAGTATCGTAACAGGTGACTGTTGCTAGATCATATTGCTACATACGTTCAGAAATTATAATCTGCTAGCGTTTTATTAAATTCTATAATACACGCTTGAAAGCATATCATAAGCGATCAAGTGTTTCTGATATCTATGTCTATTATGAATTCTGAACGTGCATCCGGGACTCTAAACCCGGGACCTGATCTAACCTGCCAAAGTAAGTCGAGATCGAATGTGTCTAATCGCTCGGGTGATCAAGAGTAATTTCTCGTGAATGTTCAGGAGCTGGCTCGACGTATGTTGGACAATATAATTAACGCTTGACGCAGGTCGATATACATTATTAGCGCCGGAAAACAACTTTTACAGCTTACAACTGATACAGTTTTAAACCAAGTCCTTCCAAATTGCGCTTATGGTCTAAATTAAAATATGCATGAATTCCTTTTTCGCGGAAACTGTATGCTAGTAAATGGTATAATATGGCCGAGTTTGATTACACGTAACCGATTAATTAGATCAATAAATTTGATTTACTATGCAATGTATCTTTCTACGCATTATCCTAGAGGGGGGTATACAAATTGATAATTGTCTAGGAATCTAATATATAACGATTGTGCAAGAACTCGAAATGACATATCGTGAGGAATTTAAATGCGCAAAATCTAATGTTTTAAAGCAATTTAAGTAATGATTTCACTATATCCTCTAAAATTGCATCGGATACTATACATGTAGCTACAGATTTAAGTTAACACTAAAAACATTCTATTTTCGTGGTATTGCGAATTACTTTTTTTTCACGAAAACTGAAAATATTTTCAGTCAATAAACTGGATATCCGGTTAAAACCAGATTTATGGCCAACACCGTCACTGGTTGTGTTCTTACCAAAACCACACACCCCTAACCCGCTGCAGTACAATTTATACAGTGGTACAATAGGGTCTAACTGACCTAAGCGCCCACTTGTAATCAGCGCAAACATGGTATATACTAGCTAAGAAAAAGGGTGCATGCTAGTCATCAGCGCAAAATAAGGTTAATTACAAAAAGGGCGCCTGTCAGTCATCAGCGCAAAATAAGAATCTATGATGTAGATGTTTAAGAAGGCGTTCTCTCCTTAGAGGTGGTGCAGTGCGTCTTCTGTTGATTACAAATTGGTCTATTAGAAACTTAGTTATCACAGAAGAGGTGAAGTGGTTTCCTGCAGTGTAGAAACTTTGGAATTCAGATGACAAAAATGGTGCAGGGAAGAGACACTCTTGTTACAGGCATGTTTAGAGTTTGTTACAGCAAAGGTACACGACGATTTTCGCCACAAGCTCAGGTGAGGCGACAAAAGCAATGTCCAACAGTGAAAATGGCTTAGGTTGTAATGACCTAAGCACTTATTGTTCTAGCATTAGATATATGCTACTTTTGAGAAACCACTTTTTAGCGTGACTTAGACAGCTTTGGTGAGATATTAACGAGCAAATCGTACACAGTCAATTTATGGTATTAGTCGAAGTGAGCCCCTTTTCAGATTATAGTGTAGGTGGTGGTCTTGCTGCACCTCTACTTAGTTCGAGGTGGCCAATGACCATTTTATACTTTTTAGTTTATTAGTCCCCAAAGGACAGAAAGATTGTTGGTGCATTCTACGGTTGTGTCATCCGGCCAAGGTGTCAGGTAATAGTCAACAACTGAGCAGGTGTAGATTGCTGAAGCTGTTCAACACAGTGTTTGGGAGAGCCTTACGGTAACGACAACCGTATCGGACTACCTCCACGTTCGACTGAATTGTAGCCGATACGGTTCCTTTTATACTTTATGGTGACCAATCAGAAGTCACCAAGGCCAAAACATGTGTAAGTGACGTCAACCGACCTTCACAATGGCCAGATGCTGAAGCATCCGCGAGACGGCCCTAAATGCATTTATAACGACTATATTTTAATTTAATATCTCAGCCATTCATGGTCCGATTTTACTTTGGTTAACAGATTCGTGTCTCCCAGCGAATCTTGGTTAAGATTAATCTGTAGATGAAAAGGATGGGCCTCGTATTACCAATTTGAGAATACAGGCGATTATATACACAAAAGGTGCCATACTCCCACTGTCTATGCAGCTAGTCATTTTCGCGACTATTTGTTCTTTGGACATGTACGTTGGTCCACAGGACTGTGAAGGGTGAGTTTGGAGCATCTCAGCCCAGGCCGTTTCGTCACCCGGTGATAAGCGATCCACGCGACACATGCTGTTGGTTTCCAAGTTAGGCATTGTTGGTTTCCAAGTTCAAATCAGCTGATTATCTCTATACGAGAAATTTTATAAACACAGGTGTTTATAAACACATACGTACAAGTCACAATTTGAAGGTGCTTAAGGCTTAGATGCATGTAAGATAAACATGAGATATTCACCTTTGATGAATTTAGTCCTAAGTGGCTTATTAGTAGGCTTGTGTGATTTTTGCTTTGAAACATCGCGATCGATTTTATAAAAAAAATTGCGATTTTCGATTAAATCGTAGGTCCAAATTCCCAAAAGTATAAACCGGGATAACTTGACTTGTTTCTAGAAAGTTGAAATAAATGATACAAAAATAGCACGAAATTAGAACACATGTTCATGCGACGAATTAAACGAAATCAAGGATTTCTTTTTTCACGAGAGAGTTGATACTTACCTCCCTAATACTTTTGATATTGCTAAATATTGGCTTTCACTCAATAAACACTCAGATTAAAACAGTTAGGTGCCCCTACTGGGCAGGGAGTCAGAGCGTAGTCTGGCGGATGCCAGCCCCACCACCGCGCATGCGCAGACTAGCACTTCCTCTGACTAATTTATTGGCTGATACACATGCAACTATAAAGAGCCTGAAGACCGAGCCTCTGTGGGGTGGAGAGGCCGGGTCCGTATCTAGGGAGGTAAGTATCAACTCTCTCGTGAAAAAAGAAATCCTTGATTTCGTTTATTTCACATCAAGAGTATACTTACCTCCCTAATACTTTTGATATTGCCAGAATTCGACAGTGAATTCGGCGGGAGGGAGGCGAGGTCAAAAGACCAGCTCATCCCTATACGCTTTTCTGCGTTTAAGGCACTTAAACTTCTGAAACTGTATGAAAAAACAGTCAGGATTTGACTAACCATCGGATAACACCCCCGATGTATGAGAGATGACCGAATGTCATATGCGCTCCCCCCCCCTCCTTCCTGGGAGGAAGAGTCGAATGACCTCAATGTCCTATACGCTCTCTACGTACAAGTGCCATGTACTACAGGACAGAGACGAAAAAACTCCATTTTCGTATACTCTCAACAATGAACCACATAAATACACAAAACCATCATCATATAAATAACGGGTAACGTGACAAGACAATCAACAATGGACAACACATACACAAGACTGACCTTGTTGAAATGGCTGCTGACATCCTCTTCCCATTGGTGAAGATCGATGCAGTCCCAAATTAGTGGTTGTTTCCATAAATTAATTGTGAAATATATAAGCAATGAGGAAACCCCATCAAAAATATATATGCCTAGTTATTTTTTCAAAATCGACAAGGCGAGAGGATTAGAGGTGTCACGGAGATAATGGTCTGTAAAACTTGACTCACAGTGCCACTGAGCCACCGACATAATATCATCCACAGGGACCCCATTAAATAGGGCAGTGGATGTCACTACGCCGCGGACACTGTGAGCCTTGGCCACGTCAACCTGCTTCCCAGTGGCGGATTTATGGCAAAACTGAATGCATTCTACAATCCACCTGGAAATGGTGTCCTTAGAAGCCCTGCCATGGGGTTCAATATATGACAACCATAACGCTGACTGGTCGGTGCGCCACTCCGCCGTACGTTGTTTGTACCGGCGAAGCGCCCGGACAGGACACCATGCTTTAGAATTAGGATCATATCTAGTTAAAGCAGGCAAAATAATAGGTTGACCTGGATATTTCAACGACTGATTTTTAGCCAAGAAATTAATCCTAGGTAGCAGCTTAAGGCCTTCCCTTGAAACCACAAAACGGTCATCCTCGGCTGATAAGGCATGAATCTCACTCCTACGCCTAGCCGAGGCCGCAGCAATTAAAAACACAGTCTTCAGTGTTAATAGTTTCATAGAAATGGAACTAAGTGGTTCAAACGGCTTATCACCTAGTACTTGAAGCACTAGCGATAAACTCCAAGACGGAATCACAGGTGGATTCCTTGGTCTTAGATTGCCCATGCCTTTAATTAATACATTCAATGTATTCACTTCATCACTTCCCCTCTTAGCCAAGCAAGGAATAACAGACATTAAAGCTGACTTATAACCAGCAATAGAGTTAGGCTTGAGGCTATAGGCATCATAGAGGTGACAGAGGAAATCAGCTACTACCTGAATAGATGCATCCATTGGATCAATACATCTTTTTGAGCACCATTCTGCAAATCTGTTGATTTTATAATTATATGCTCTGGAGGTTGACCCCCTCCTGGCTTTGGCCATAAACATGGCTGCTTGCTCAGAAAAGCCCTCCTTAATTCTAGATTCCTTGACAACATCCACGCAGTCAATCTGAACATTGACGGATTGTCGTGAAGGGCCTTGCCCTGGAAGATAATATCGTCCATCAGAGGCAGAGGAACCGGATTGCAGACCAGAAGGTCCAGCAGATCCGTATACCATGATCGGCTTGGCCAATCCGGGGCGATCAGAAGCACTTGGCATTCCTCTTGTCTGGTTTTCTGAAGAATTTTTGGAATCAGGATTGCTGGAGGGAATGCGTATGCATACATTCTCCCCCAGCTGATAGCTAACGCATCTGTTGCGAAAGCGCTTGGATCCGGAATCGGAGAGACGTACGTCGTCATCTTCGCATTCTTCTTCGTTGCGAACAAATCGATGTTGGGTTTCCCCCAATGGTCGAACAGACGATCCGCCACACATTGATTTAGTTGCCATTCCGTGGGTAAAACACTCATCCTTCGGCTCAATGAGTCTGCTAGCAGGTTTAACCTTCCCGGAATATGAACTGCTTTCAAGGTAATCTGGTGATCCAGACACCAACAAAGCAGTCTCCATGTCATCATACAGAGACTGGGCGACTTCGTTCCGCCCTGGCGGTTTATGTAAGTCACAACTGTTGAGTTGTCTGAACGAATAAGAACAATCTTGCCCTGAACTTTCTGTAAGAAATGTTCCAGGCCCAGGACTACTGCTCTTAGCTCCAGTAGATTTATATGTTCCTTTGACTGTTCCAGATTCCAAAGCCCTGATATCGTGGACTCTTCCAGGCAAGCTCCCCAGCCCTCCATCGATGCATCTGTATACACAGTCACCTGAGGGTGGGGAGGGGTTAGCATAACCCCCACCAAGAGATTCTCTGTGTCCAACCACCATTGCAGGTGATGAATCAGAGGCGCCAACACTGACACATTCGAGTCCAGCGAACCTGTACTCTGGGTCCATTGTGTCATGAGAAATAACTGGATCGGCCGCCTGCGTAAGGCGGCCTGAGGAATGACTGGTTCCAATGAAACCATCAACCCCAGCATTCTCAAGTAAACCCGTGCCAGGACATGACGACTGTCGCACACCGACTGAATTAATGAGATGAGTTTCTGAACTCTCTCCTGAGTAGGATAAACATATCCTGTCTCTAGATCGAAGAACATCCCCAGGTAAACAAACTTCTGGGATGGAGTCAGCTCTGATTTTGGGAAATTGATCATCCAGCCTAAGTCTGTGAGAGTTTTCAAAACAATCTCCAGACTGGCCGACAAACTTTCCCGGGTGTGCGCTTTCAACAGCCAGTCGTCTATGTACGTGTGGACTGCTATGCTTCTCCTGCGGAGGTATGCGGTGATCGCAAGAACCACACGGGTGAAAACCCGAGGAGCCGTGGAAATTCCGAAGGGTAGCACCCTGAATTCCCACTGTCTGCCCTGGAATGCAAATCTCAGGAAGCGACGGAAACTCCTGTGTATGGGGATGTGGAAATAAGCGTCCTTCAAATCTATCGACGCTGTCCACATTCCCCTCTCTAACCCCGCCAACACCGAGCGCACAGTCTCCATCTTGAAACTGGGCGTCTCTATGAACTTGTTCAATGGCTTGAGGTTGAGAATTGGTCTCCACCCTCCGGTGTTCTTTGTTACTAAGAACAGGGTTGAATAGAAGCCCGGACACCTCTGTGCCGGCTGAATAGCTCCTTTTTGTATGAGGGAATTTATTTCTTCCTCGATACACAACCTTTGATCTGGATCTCTCGGATTTGGAGTCCAGATCGGCACTAGAGACAGTCGCGATGGCGGGCCTGTCATCCAATCGGGATGATACCCGACTGAAAGCCATCGCAAGACTAAACGGTCCTGAGTTAACCGTTCCCACTCTTGCATGTGGTCGGCTAATCGGCCTCCCATCGGTCCACCTAGGGATAGAGGTGGACATAAGGAGTGCAAGAGCGGCACTGTCTCCTTTGCCAGAAACACCGGCGCGGTTCTCACCGCGGTAACCGTCCCATCAGGAACGATTACCCCGCCCAGATCCTCGCGCGCCACGACCAGCACCGCGCGCACCTCGGTGCGCGGGCGGCTGCCTGGCTGACTGCGCCTGAGGAGCCTGCGCCCCCCTCGCTGCTGGCCGAATCGCACGCGGCCGAGGCCGGCGCTGCGATGGTGGTTGGCCTCTGACCTGGCCACTACCACCTCGAGCCTGCAGGGGACGATACGCAGGGGGTGCGGCGCGAACGTTGGCACGACGAAGCACCTCAAACTGTTCGCGCAGCGCCCTCTGGTTATTGACCAGAGTAACCGTCTCCTGGAGGTGTCTACATCCCTCACCTCCAAAGAGACCAGGACCTGTCATAGGCGTACGTAGTAGCCTATTGTAGAGGTCCTGGGACGGGCACAGATTATCCAAGGCAAAAGTGCGCCTTGCCCGGACACTCCTGGTCACCGCCCGCGTCATACAGTCCAGAGCCAGGTTGATACCATCCTGGATGGCTCGCTGGACTGTGACCGGACTTGGCTGGCGCGATGCGGATGCTGTTACTACCCCTTGTAACAGCTGGGAGACGTGGGACAGAGCGGCAATCGAAGCCCTCCCACTCTCCTCCGCATCACGCAACGCGGCATTTGCCGAACGCAACGCGTTCGAACACAAGACTCCCGTGTCAGAACGGGAGCCTGGCCGCGCATCCTCACCCAAAGCCGCGCGGTCATCCACGCTCGGCTTTGGTACCACACCGTACCGCTGGTAGTCCAGGGGCACGATGCGGCAACGCCTGGCCACCTCGCGCGGGGCCTTAGCGAGACGTCCACTCGACTTAATGGACGTCTCCGCCGCCTCGAACATGTCAACGACATGCTCTGCCAGCGGCAGAGAAGGCATAGCGTTAGCAGTAGGCTTACCAGCTAACCACGGCCTGTGTTCACGCTGGCTAGCCGACTGCTCCACGGGCAGATCTGGTCTAACACTCACCAGCCACTGGCAAGCGTCAGACCAATCCTCCTCCGTGGCTAGTTGCGAGCGCTCTACAAGACGGGGGCCTTCGTCTTCCTCCTGAGCGCAAGCAACAGAGCTTGACGGCGGATACGCTGATATCCCTGGCAAGCCAGGGAGAGCATGCGGGCCTGATAATACCGGCATGCTAATCTCACTGGCTTGACCAGGAGCAGGCGCCGTGGTAGAGCGCGGGGCATATACCGCCCCACCACGGCCCCGGCCAGCACCAGCTACACTCTCGGCAAGCCGAGGTATGCGGTACCGCTGGCCTTCAGCGCCCAGGGCCACAGTCTGAACCGTGGATTCTACCCCTGGGAGAGTAGAACCGTGGAAAAAGGCGCCTGTATTCCCCGCGAGGGGCGCACAAACGTCATATTCCATGGCCACGTCTTCAGACGGCGACCCCAACAGGTAATCATCATCCTCCTGGCCAGAAAGATTAGACTCCGGGTCAGCAAAGAGAGCTAACACGGACTGGCCAGGGAAGGTGCCATACGAGGTACTGGCAACCGCGGTGTGCGGATACCCCTGGACTGATGAGCAGCCCGCGGGTTCCAGCGACGACCGTCCACGGTCCCTATTGGGCGCGGCAATAAGCCTGCTGCCAGGGCCGTGGAACACCCCCTCTAATGGGGCCACCTCTGAATCTTCAAACAACGGAAGCGTACTAAGGAACGTTGATTCAGAGGTGGGGATTACCTGCTCCGAAGCAGATGATGAGGCCAATAAAGGACTTGGTCCAGGAAGCATGCCACGAAGCAACTCTGGAACCAAATCCTTTATTGTCCTCCTCATCTCTCCCAACATCTCGGTCCGGAAGGCCTCCATGTCCACCGCGGACGAGGCCTTCCTCTTACCCTTCTTACTTACGACCTCTTTTTTCAGCTTCTTTTTCTCCTCCTCCATCTTGTCCTTCGCCTGCAAGCACAAGAATTCGGACATTAGCTCGCCCCCCCCCCCCCCCCAGTGCTTACATATCTCGCAATTAAGCAAGGGACCACAGGGGCTACACTGAAAACATAGATGAGGGCCAAACTTGTCCCTCAAAAATCGTCCACAGGACGCACAACCAGGTCTCTGAAAAAGGCCAAAGGACGAGGAGTATGAGCAAACTAGTTAAGCTTAGAAAACTCACCAACTCAAGAGAAGAAAAAATGATCATAAAGATCATAATTTTTATCAGAAACCAGCTTCGGACAACTTTAATTGTAAATAAAGAGCAAGGCTGATTATGACGTCATTAATCCTATGACAGGACAAAATCGATCCCCAACAAACATCCCAGTGCAAGTACCCGGGGAGCTACTGCCCAATTCACATACATAGGACGGTAGCTTTGAGTAGGTACGAGTGCAACTGCGTAAACTCGTCCTATAGTACGATTTACATTTAAGAGTAATCAACAGAACGCACAGTTCAAAATCAAATAATCTGGAATGTTATTGCTTTATTTTCTTTAATTTGACATGACAACCGAATCAAAAAGGAAAAATTATTACACCGTCTGAAATTGTTAACTCTAGAATTAAAAAGAATTATGTTCACTGATTGCCTAACACTCTGCAACTAAGTATATACTTGGTATTTCACGACAGACTCAGGGTCTGCAGGGAAAGAAGGAAAATTATATGGCGATTCGACGGAGTCACTAGCTGGTTTTCTCAATGACAAAGGTGTTATCTCGCTATTGTTAGCTTGTTTATTGTAGCACTTTGTCTTGTGATTAGTAATTATTCGGCACGTGCATGGTACAGCGGGATATAAACACAATGAACACAGGGATGAATCGATTATAATTGTACTCATGTACTGATAAATTCGACGGAAAAGTACACACTTCAGATTTTAAAAAAACATGAAATTTTTTACGATTTTCCGATTTTTCCTCAATTACATCGTAAAAATCGCGATTTAAAAAATAAATCGACTTTCACGATTAAATTGAAAAATCGCACAAGTTTCTTTTTAGCAATATTGTAGTGACAGAATGTAGATTGAATGGACCTTTTCAGTTTTAGCTTGGCCCCCCCACCCACCCCCCACCTCTAGCTAAGCTCCACACATATTTCACCGTGTTGGGATCGATCGATCCCCAAATTCTCTATCAATTTCCTGAAAACTATACAGGTAAGCTGTTGAATATTTTGTGGGTGCCGTTGCAGCCTATGGCAGTAGCAGTGCCCAGTCAAATTAGTTTTAAAATATTCAACAGAATGTTTATTAAATGGTAAAGAAGTACAATGCCGTCTTCAATTATGCATTCGTGATGTACTTATCTACGATGTCATTGATTATGATGTCATTCTACACGTGGCGTAGTTAATTTTAATGTCATATGATGGATGGATAGAAGGGAGAGCCATTAATGAGAAAGTTTCCGAGTTCTGACATGTCTGACAGGTTCCTGTCTAACCATCTTCTGCTGGCTTATACCAAATGCATGTCATCGTTGATGATACTTACATTATATTCTCAGTGACCTCTGACATATAGCATGGTAGAAGATCATTGGTAAAGCTGCTCGGTATGTTGATTAGGTGGTGCCACATGAAGACGTTGCAAGGCAACAGGTTATACCGACGAGCTACAATCTTTCTCAGTTTATCCACGTCAGTATTTGAGTCGTCTAGAGAATTTGGTATGCATAAAGCGCCTGTTGACATGACAAAAAAAGTGAGTACAGAGATGGGTTTCGAGACATTTATCCCAGGGTTATACAACACCAACTAGATCCGACATATCTTTTATGATGTAAATATAATCTGTTAAACCTTAGCACTCTGATGTCAACATTCTGTATTTTACTGTGTCAATATTAAAGAAACTGCGACAGCACCATCTCCCACCAAATTTGTTGGAAAATCTACACCAGTTCATCTTTTAATTTAATTTGAAAATTAACGATTTTGACACCAGAATGGTAAGTGTTAGATATTTAAATCCATTAACCCAATAATCCTTTAAATTCAAGTATTTCAAATTCAGTACAAGTACACGTATAAAGGAAAGCTGTTGAATATTTTGAAACTAATTTGGAATCTGTTGCCGCCAGTTTCCAAATTTCCACATATTCAACAGAATATTCCATAGATCATAAAGAATTTCTTGTCTCTGGTTTGTGAGGTTTAACCTGTTCATAGACAAATCAGCAAAAAATCGCATCTGCAGTGGTCTTGAGAAATCTCCCGAATTTGCATTCCAAGGGAAGTCTAGTTTTTAATATCTATCTACCACTGGAAATAGATGAATCCGACCTGTCCCTCAAGTATATAATATCGTAATCAATTACGACTGGAATCTGTTGAATTACAATCGTAATGGACCTTTCCATTTTTAGCTATGCCCCGCCCATCTCTAGCTAAGTAAGCTCCACCCATACCTCACTCGTGTTGGGATAGAACGATCTCTGAACTCCCTGCCTATCAATTTCCAGAAAACTATACAGGTCAGCTGTTGAATATTTTGAAACTAATTTGACTGGGTGCTGTTGCTACCTATAGCAGCAACAGCGGCCAGTCAAAATAGTTTCAAAATATTCAACAGCATGTTTATTAAATAGTACAGACATACAATTCTTACTTGTCGGACTATTAAGAGTTAAAGACGGCCCTAATAGAATCATTTATGATGTAATGACTATGTCATGCTACACACCGCTTAGCTGATTATGACATCATATGATGTCAAATCATCGATGGATACTCTGGAAATGTGAATTGACAGAGAATACATCATGAAGCTGGAATAGTACGTAAAGTGCACGAATTGTATGCATTTGATAGATTTCCTATAATTTAATAAATATTCTATTGAATATTTTGCAGCTAATTTGACTCGGCGTTACGGCAGCAACAATACCCCCTCAAATTAGTTTCAAAATATTCAACAACTTAACCTGAATACAGTTACCTTGAAAATGGGATTTGCAGAAATCATAATCAAAATATGTAAATTGGGAGCTGAAATCGCAGTCACAATGACCTCAGGCACCTCGGAAAGAAAGGTCCACCATGAATGTGTAAGAAAAGTATGTCTTTGGTAAATTTACAAATTAATAAAAATTTTGTTGAAAATATTTTTGAAACTGATTTAACTGTGAGCTATTGCAGCAACAGCTTCCAGTAAAATTAGTTTCAAAATATTCAACAGCTAATGGTTACATTCAAATCGAGATTCTGGGACTGCAGTGTTAAAATCGATTCCAACACACACACGCACGCACACACACACGCACGCACACACACACACACACAAAGTTGGCGGAGCTTAACTAAAAGTGGGTCCCCAAAGGACATAAGCATAAGTACAAATGGTTCCCTGTATTGACTATATACCCATAATCACGTTACCGAGTTTGTCACTTGGTGGCTCATTTTCTGACATAGGGCTGCTGGTAGACGAATGCAACCCTTCATCGCTCACTTTTTCAAGTCGCAACTCAAGACACCTCATTGGCCCACTTGTGCTTGATTTCAAGTTGCCGGCGCTATGCTTGCCATTCTCTGTGCACTGTTTCTTACTATCCATGCACATCTCTATTGTACTGTCAGAGTCATTGTTTACGTGTGGTGAATGGAGCTCGGAAAACTCTTCCCGAAAACTCTGATTTGATTGAAAATTATCTGCCTTTCTTTTGCCGTTTTTTACCAATTTCTTTCCATCAGGATCGGCTCCGCTGTAAGAAAGACGGCGAAAGATCTCAGTTCTATTAAGCTCAACAGTATCACTATCCTCAGATGGGTCGAGCAGACCGCCTTTACTAGGTGCAGTTGACTTATATGGCTGTGCTTTGTCATAGTCATCAAACATGTCATTATCCTCGCCATCAGCATCACTGCCTGAAGAACTGCTGGATGTTTCCTGATTGTTCTGCGGCATATCCTCTGAAATGTAAATACATGGTACAATCTGACTCATCTTCAATGCCAATATTACGTACACATTAATAACATTTCTCAGTTGAGCCTGGGAAACTGCTATGTTGCCCTCTTTAACCCTTATCACTCTGAGGTCGAAATTTTTAATTTCTAAATTAAATTAAAAGATAAACTGGTGTTCAGTTTTCAACAAACTTAGTGGAAGATGGTGCTGTCGGAGACAACAACACTTTCAACCAAAATTGTTGAAAAATGAACAGCAGTTTCTTTGCTACTGACACTGTAAAAGATAGAATATTGACATCAGAGTGGTAAGCGTTAACATGCTTAAGGGGATCACAAACACGAATTAGATTTCAATAAAGACTAAAGTTGGCATATTTTCACTAACTCAAAACTGACTTAAAATTTTGGTTATGGTCATGAATTTTGACACGTCATAAAATTCCTGGTAAGACATCATCGTACGAAATGTCAAACACATGGATTCAGATTATGCCACACATGTCTTCAAATCAGTAGAAAGTTCAGAAACTAGTGTATTATACAGCTATGAAACGGGACATGACATCAGCTCTGATTTAAATACAATAATAACAAACATAAGTGTTTCTCTTGCATCTTTTAATATGGTGGTGACTGAAAGAGCTGTTGTGACATATCAATCGTCAACAACAAAGGACTATTCACACGATCACATCATACCACAACAATCATTCACAAGATGACCTTAGTTCGTGATTCTCATGAGAAATTGAAGACAATGACTTTCCATGAAGAAACATACTACCGTTAAATTCCGTAGATATTGCACACTTTTTTGCTCAAATTACATGTTATAAAAAGCTACTGCACACTATATACAAGGATAAATATTTGTCACATTTTTTCCCCTCTATTTTTCGGCAGAATCGCAAGATTCAGAGTTGGAAATGTGATTTTATGAATCGGGAATCAGTCGGGAATAACGATCGCATTCTATCATGTCTATAATGGTACTACCTCAACTGGATCGTTGAAATGTCTTACTAGTCTAAATATTGTGTTATACATTTATTAAATACCATATTGTGTTGTAAAATGATTTAATAAAACATCTTTCAACTTTTTTACAACGCCATTGTTTCTTGTAATTTGTTCTAATTTATTCAGAGTTGGACATAGAGATGTGTAAAATCCAGATTGCTATACAGACACGGCCATAAATGAGTTGAATTAAGTACGATATAGCCGCTGTTTTCCAAGGCAATCTACCATTTATTATATCTATAGAAAGGGACGTTACTCTGGTCTTCCCAAGTTGGACATAGAGATAGTTAAAATCCACAGATTGCTACCCAGATACGGTCATAAATGCGTTAAAAAAGGAATGATAAAGCCGATGTTTTCCAAGGCGATCTAGCATTTACATAGATATAGAAAGGAATGTTTTCTATTCGCTAAATGGGACAATGTTTTGACCAATCGGTGGGCAGGATGATGATTATGATTGACAGTTTAAGGTTAAAGGTCACAGCTCTCAAAGATTTGGATTCTAACCTGTTCTGATGGAAATTATATTTGTATTTTTATACCATTCAATAAAGTTTAATACAAAATATTTGCTAAACGTGTAGGCAAATTATATTCCCGTGATTAAACAACAGGTTAATGCACGCCACAAAGCATATTCGACATGCAGTAAGTCAGTGACTTTTTGGTACTAGTTTTCGTTCACATGTCTCTCAATCTTACTGCACGCTATACTCGAAAACAAGTTATTTTCAGGCCGACTTTGGTCAAATTTAGGGATGTGCGCTATGCACAATAGCACAGTATATACAGAATTTAACGGTAATACGAAATTCGAAACCATTCAAATATATTTTATTTTACTTCAAGTATACAAAAGTGTAATTTGGCGTTCTGTGCACCCCTTTAACATTTTAATGGCCAAGTTGGCCAAAACAGGCCTCAGCTGTGGTTTTGAGAAATGTTCATTTGCAGACAAAGAAATTACCTTTGAAAATTTATCATTAGAATGACTGGCTCGAAAACCGAGCCACTCATTCCACTGATAAATGTTCAACAATAATGACAAAGACATGCCAGACATAGACAGCCACTACTGTAACATTTTCTTGTTCTCGTTAATGTATTGTGTCATAGCCTCAGCACTGGTCCTAAGGAATATCCACTTGCAGCCCAAGAGATTACGTTTTAAATTTTACATATAGTATGCCGCCTGGATCGATAAACGAGCCAGTCATTTTAGTGGTAAATCTTTAAAAAAAGAAATTTTTGATCTGCAAATGGACATTCAATAAGCATATATTTTTTTTCCTTGACGTGTTTGATGTCTGAATGTTCTGTGGAATATTTTGAAATTAATTTGACCGGAACCTGTCGCTGCCTTAGGCACTAGCTCCATTAACATGGCATTGCGAGTACCCAATCTGAACACAGAAAATGCTAAAGAAAGTTGAAATACTCGACTGGGGATAGGAATAGATGTTTGAATCATAAACATTTTCTGAATGACAGAATCAACTAGAGCCGGGCAATTTCCCGATATCGGGAATACCGCTATATTACCGTTATTGTCTCATTTATACTTATCATCAATACCGACGATACCGTCAATACCGTCAGTTGTATTTTTCATAAAATAAATTCATAATATAAACAAATTTAACTAGTCTCTGTCGTATGTCTATCATTGTCACGTCAATTCATCAGTTTGAATAAACTTACCCTATATCCACCTGTGTGTTGTGTCATTGTGTCCTATCCTCAGTCATATTATCTTCAATTAAATCATTTTATTTAATGTTCCATGATAATATCAACATCATAATAAATGCTGAAACATCCACTAATTATTTCTATTTCCGTGAAATGAAAATACGCTGCCATCTTGACAGTAAGCCCCGCTTTCATTTCGCATACAATTCTGATGACGTCATTACACTAATATCGGCCAGCGGATATATTAGAGCTCTGCTTTGAGAATGTTGTTCAAACAAATCTTAGCTCGGATCTAGGAAACCACTACTGTAATCCCCCTGATCTTTACTCGATCTGTTAAATGATCATGAATGGGTCACAACTGGCGGCGTCTTAGATCAATAGGAATGCCTGTTGGATTAGTGGGTGGATGTGCGAGAATAATAGAAACTAGACCGTTTAGATGCCTACCGGTAGACTAGTGATAATAAACTTCATTCAGAATATTTGTAAAACCTTTATATTATATTTTATATTAAAATGTTAATAAGATAAAGAAATTGTTCAGACTAGCTAGCTGATTATATTGATAAAGTAGCTTGGAAATTTTTTAATCTTATACATTCTAATAGCATAAACAGTGTCCATTTTAGAATTATATATTTTATACTTTGTAGCAAGCCTATAGGATGAAATGTGTTAGCTTCACGCCTTCAGCGGCGGTTCGCTTTGATGTATAGTACATAGACTGTCAAAATTAATCGTAACCGCTCAGACAGCCAAATTTACTGGAAATGCAGATCTAGTGCATGTTCAACCGGCCAACTATATATAATTGACCTGATTATTTGACAGTCGAAAATAGTGCATTCAACTGGAGAAGTCGCCGTTAGTTAACTATATTTGCCTAGTCGAACATATCTTTAGACCTATTTTCATCTTAACCAATCAGATTTGAGCTTTGGGAATTCCATTTTGCAAATGGCGAATGTTCTTTTTACACCATAAATTCATTAAATGGTTGAATAAAACATCGATAACAGCATAAAATACGAAGTTAATGCTTGGTGTATATATCACATGTGACTTTTAAATCACCTTAATCCATGCTAGTGGTGATCAGTAATGTCAGATGTTCCGTTTGTGCTATGACCCATGATTTTCGTAAGGGTTGAGTTTTCGTGGCGATTACTACCAATTTGAAAAAGACCATCTTATCCTAAGGCCCAATCACCTTCACGATATACCATGATACCGCGGTATTTTCCCAGATACTATTACCGCCTACCAAAATCCAATATCGCCCAGCTCTAGAATCAACTATCGAAATAACTGGAATATTTGTGGATGAAAAATGAATGATCAATCTCATCATTAGTCTCACCCTAAGGTTTCAGGAGATTATTGTGATAGCCATGTGATGTGTGTGCATGACTGTGTGTGAGCGCATGCGCGTGTGTGCATGGTGCGAAAACTTGTTATACTGAAGCATCTTCATCTAACTTGGATCAGAGATTAGGCTCGTGGCCTCGAAAAAGTATCGATTTTGACATTGTTTGGGATAAAAAAGGCAAGGACAAGATTATTGAACAAGTAAAATGTTTGGTGCAACAACAAGTTCAAGAGAGGTCTTGACCAAACTGGGCAAGTAGTTGCCCTTGGGATTCTGAATTCCATCGATCCAGAACTCCATGACTATCAATTTCTAGAAAACTAAGCTGTTGAATATTTTGAAACTAATTTGACCGGGTGCTATAGGCAGCAACAGCTCCCAGTCAAATTAGTTTCAAAATATTCAACAACATGTTTATTAAACAGTAGACAATCATACACGTCGTACAATCTGGCGGGCTATTAAGGGTCTGACTAAATGGGGTCATTCATTATGTAATTGATTATGACATCATCCTACACCTCACGTAGTCGACTATGACGTCACATGATTGACTGAGAAATTGGAATCCTCCATTGTGTCTCGCTAAATGTGCTAAACACATAATAGTCTTCCCTAAACACAGCTGGTCGCTTAATGCAGCCCTTGCCTAGAGTAAATAGCTGTTTGGACCAGAAGATAATGGTTCAGTTAGATGAGTCGTCTTATGTCAGCCTAGCTCATTTTAACCCTTTCATCAATAAATCCCTGAAAAAGTATATTCTTCATGATATAAAACGCATTGTGTTGAATATCTTAATTTCGAAATATTTAACAGTTCTGTATGGTTGCCTTGAAAATGAGATACATGTATATAGGGAATTCAACGGTGAAAGGGTTAATGTACATGTAACGTCATCGTGTGGTCTCAAAAGCAAATGTCCATTACAGGCAAACTTAATTGTGTGCGTGCGTGCATGCGTCTGTCTGTTCACACCTTTATCTTCCAGCAGGTTCTTAAAGTACTTTGTCTGATGCGCTTCACTGCAGAACACCCTGTGAAACAAAATGAAACTAAATAAATGGATAAGAAGATGATGTAAGTGGAATCGCTAGAAAACAATTAGGGAGGGGTGAAAGATAGTTCAATATCCTGGATGAGGGCATTCAATTCATGGGAGTGTCTGCTTGGGATGAGGCACACCCCCCCCCCCCCCCCCCTCTTCCATGAGAGGTGTCGGTCCTTCAAATGAAAATATCATATGCTCGGAGAAGCCATTTCATGCATTCATAAACAATATTATTGCCTTCTAACAGCTGCATATTTACTTGCTTATGTTATTAACGCAAACCTGTGAAATAATTTTAGGTGTGAATAGGAAGGGATGGAGAGAGAGAGAAGTGGTATGGAAGGAGAGTCCTGAGTGACTCTGCAGTCTCATCTATCAACAACGTGCATGCCGTAATCCATAAAACCATGGTCCATACACCTTCTATCGAATGACATTAAAAGGTTTTTGAGACCATTTCCAGTTTAATTTATCGCTTTCCAAACACTTTTATGATGTACATTATTCATATGATAGTTGCCGCTCATTTTGCCTCCAGAATATACAACAGTTTTTTGTCTCCTGACTTGATAGCAATTAAGGTTAATAACTATTATGCACTATATATATATGCAACACTACATTTGTAAATTTACCTGTATATGACTGTTTTTTTGTCATTATTTTTAAACGAAACAGAGGCACGTTTAGTGATCGTCTTCGGGTGCTCATGAGCGCAGTAGAAATGAAACGTTTTGTTGCACTTTGCCAAGGCGCAGCCCGCAGTTGCTCCAGATTTCGAGAGCTTGGACTTTTTGTCTCCTTTGCATATTGCACATTTCTGTGAATGTATACATGTAAGTAAATCAATATTAACGGCCTTCCTGCAGACTACATTTTCCATGGGGTTTAATTATGGATATGTTAAAAATTTTGAAAACAATTTGACTGAAAGTTGTTGGTGGCACCAACAACTTTCAATCAAATTATTTTTAAAATATTCAGCAGGTCCAGAGTTATTGGCACTTAAAATTATGGTCTGGTGGCTTAGAGCAGGCAGATATTTAAGTAATATAGCCTAGATACGCTAATTTAATGTAACCACAGACGGTGATCATCTAATGGAGGAAACTGATCTGTAACTCAAGGACATATCTGACATGTCTGATGTCATAATCAAATATATCACATGTTAGCTGATGTCGTTGTCAGGCGAATCGAAGTCAGTCACTAAAGTGTATGAATCATATGTATTTGATGAATTTACAATTTAATAAACATTCTATTGAATATAAATTTGAAAGTAATCTGACAGGAAGCTGTTGCTGCCAAA
Source organism: Chaetoderma sp. LZ-2023a (assembly GCA_034401795.1). NCBI lineage: Eukaryota > Metazoa > Mollusca > Caudofoveata > Chaetodermatida > Chaetodermatidae > Chaetoderma > Chaetoderma sp. LZ-2023a. The sequence goes on from CM067372.1 coordinate 144,400,655, forward strand.
TTAGGTTCAAAATATTCAATAGATTAACTGCATAATTACCTTGAAATTTAGATTCTGAGTTTCAAATAGATTTTAAGTTACGTAACAATCGGGCGGAGCTACTACCTGTAGCTAGAAACTGGAAGAGCATAGGTAGAACTGGATAACACTATTTACAAGATATACAGCAGCCATAGCAAATGTGGAATATAATGGATGAATGCGATCTGTCAGTCAAGTATATGACAACATAATCAATTCACCATTCCATTTTATCTATCCATCATATGACATCATAATCAACTATGCGACGTGTAAGAATCATGACATCATGAATGATTCGATATAGTCAGTCTTTAACGCCTAACCCTTACCACTCTGATACCAATATTTTATATTTTAAAATAGCAAGGAAACTGGTGTAGATTTTCCAACAATTTTGGTGGACGACAGCAGTAATACTGAATGTCTACGACAGCAACATCTTCCACAAAATTTGTTGAAAAGCGAACATCAGTTCATCTTTTAATTGGATTTTGAAACTAATTTGACTTGGTGCTGTTGTTGCCTATGTCAGCGCCCAGTCGAATTAGTTTCAAAATATTCAACAGAATGTTTATTGAATGGTAGTGACATACAATTCGTACAGCGTGTCGGACTATTAAGCATTAACACTGATTTAAAAATGTAAAATATTTAACAGCTTTCTTGTATAGTTTTCTGGAAATTGATAGTCAGAGTTCAGAGATCGATCGATCCCAACATGGCCCAGGTGTGAGCGGAGCTTAGCTAGAGATGGGCGGGGCATAGCTAAAACTGGAAAGGTCCATTACATCATATGTAGGATGATGTCACGATCAAAATGCGTAATGAATGATAGTAGGTCCATCATCAACCTTCAATAGTCTGTCAGTTACACGAATTGTATGTCTTTACTATTTAATAAACATACTGTTGAATATTTTGAAACTAATCTGACTGGCCGCTGTTACTGTCATATGCAGCAATGCCAATAGTGCCCAGTCAAATTAGTTTCAAAATATAATTTTCCTTAAAATTGGGATTTTTAGAATTCAGGTTCAAAGTATATAAATCGATCCCAACACGCGCAAAGCATGGGCAGAACTTAGATATAAATGGCCAGGGCATAGCTACGTGGATTCATCTCAATACACTTATCAGTGAGCATCCCAACCTCATTGTGCCATCCACTCTTATTACGAGGAGGCATGTATCATAGTTTGGGTCCAGTATGATTAAACAAGCATGAGATCTAAACATCATATAAAATCTTGAAAAAAACCCAGATTTTTATCACGGTCACTGTGACCTTGAGCTTTTTACTCCCAGGTCATTGTGTCATGTCTTCTTATTATAGGGAGGCATACGTCCAAGATTGGGTGTAGTATGCATAACCCAACTTTAGATAAGAACCATAAAGTTGAGCCTAAGGTAAAAATGTTACTGTTGAATAACAACTATGTTTTCCCCTTTTCGTACCGACTCTAGTGACCTTTGACCTTTTGATTGAGAAAGTGATTGTGTCATGCCAATTCGTCATCAGGAGACACGTGTCTAAATTTGGGTCCTGTATGCTTAACCAAACAATAGATAGCATCCATACATGAGATATAAACTGCCAAGTTGAGCTAAAAGCAAAATGTTTATGCTGTGAAAAACAATCTTTTTATGAAGATCCCAATGACATTGACCAGAACATCATTATATGATGCCCTCTCATCATAGGAAGGCAAGTATGTAGATTCGGGTTCAGTATGATTAACTAGATTAACAGGGTTCGTACACTTTTATATGTTTGAAATTCCATGACTTTTCATGATGAAAAATAACAAATTCCATGACTTCCAAGAATTAATATCTAGAAGATTTGTGTTTTTGACGTAGCAATATAAATTACGATCAGAGTTATTCTGAAAATGTCTGAATATTGCGTCTTGCAACAACCAAGCCAAAGCCTTGTTTTGATAAGCTGTTGCCATAATCTTTATTGTAATTTATGCCAACATATTTCTTTCATTTTTCATGATTATCATTTTCCATGACTTTTCCATGACCTATGACAAACAATGCTGATTTTCCATGACTTTCCAGGCCTGGAATTTAAAATTCCATGGTTTTCCATGAGCAGTATGAACCCTGTATACATGAAGCGCTAAGTTGAGCTAAATGCAAACTGTGCAATGCAACCACTGCCGCAGAGGGAGGTTCAGTGTACATTGCAATACGTGTATCACTTTTTACTTCATAATGTCCAGCTAATACAAATGGTCAGGAATGTGGTCAAGCAGGTCAGAAGCAGTAATTATGGTTGTCTTGATCAATGTCCATTTGCAGATCAAGAGAGGAATATTATATTAATTTTACCCTTGGGATGACTGGTTCGATGGGCCAGTCATGTGGTAAATTTTCTAAAATACATGTAATCTCTTATCCTGCAAATAGACCATGTTTGCTAAGCAAAAATTAAAATTTTCTTCGCAAATCTTGATCATTACACTAAATAGTAAAAGTGGCAATCTCTCTTTCATGGCTTTAATCAATGACAACCTTACATACAGCGTTGACTGTGCATGTACACTTCGTCCTCATTCTATAGCAGCCATAAAAACACGATATTTACATAGGAATTCTAACTGAATGTGCTCAATGATGTTCTAACACTACATGTACTTACCAGACCTCTTCCCCTGTAAATCTCTGACTTGACCTTATCCGGTTTAAAACCACCAAATTCTTCTGACTTGTATTGGATGAGCAGCGCTGAATATTGCTGAAAGACAAAATTACATACATTTGTATTAATACAGTACACCGCCACAATAAGTTAACAAAACCAGAAACAAGTTAGTACATGTACAGTTTTGAAAATAATGTAAGTCTACCAGTCCATGCTGTCACGTCACTCCACAAGAACTGACCAGTGACGTTGACAGCGACCGTCAGTTAGTCCTGAAGAAGTGATGGAGATGGTCACGAAAGCTACAAATTTCTACATCCCGGAAAGGTAACTAATATCTCTTTATTATCATATAAACAAGTCTTCTAGCCCGTTCCATATTTTTCGATATGAGCACACATGCCATATTCAACGGAGTATTTTCATCGGCTGTTGGGTGCGCAACCCATTTAAATCGACCAATTAAAACATCGATTGATGTGAGCGTGACTATACGGTACTTTTTACTACGATTTGTTTACTATGATTTGTCATTCATAAAACGTCATCGCAAAATGTCATCGTTTGAAAGTTTATCAGTCGGCAGCGAAGTATTGATTGATGGCCGTGGCTCTGCGATAGTCTTAGAAGAAGTGTCGTTTATGGCTGACATCGCCAGATTTTGTGTTTGTCACTATATTTTTCTGCGCATTCAGTATCTGTTATCAAGTAGTGGTGCGTCACAGCGGCGGTATCGATTTCACGAAAATCAACAATGAGAAATCAGATAAAAGTCACATCAGCAACTCTTGGCAAATATTTCAAAATTACAGTCTATATGATAAATAAAATCTCAAACTCGGTCACTTTTCATATCACTATTATGAACCTTGTTGAAAATTATAAATTTTGCACTCGCTAAAGCTCGTACAAATTGATAATTTTCAACTCGGTCCATAATAGTGATATGAAAAGTGACCTCATTCCAGATTCTCTATTTATGAATCATCCTGGGATCGGGAACATTTTCGGAAATAATGTAATATATATATATATATATATGTATGTATGTATGTATGTGTATGTATGTATGTATGTATGTGTATGTATAATATGTATATGTGTGTATATATACATATATAGTGTATATATATATATATATATATATACATATATATATATATATATATATATATATATATATATATATATATATATATATATATATATATATATATATATATATATATACTATTATAGTGATTATATGTTTATATGGGCCTACCTAAATGTGATCTATTGTACATTATAAGTTTGACTCATATCCTTTCTAACCGAAAATCTGTATGGCTAATAAAATCCCCAAATAGGTTAATTTACTGGCTAACAATCCCAGAAAGGTAGTCAAGTCCCTGTATAAGTTTTCATATCAAGGTAGCTTTTTAGCATTCTGTCACTGTGCCACTGTCTTGTGTGTCATATATATGTTAATGTATAAATGTTTTGTAATGTGTGTAAGGAGTCCATCGCTCAATAGGTTATGCCTTTGATGGACTGCCTGTTTAGATTCTATTTACATGTATAGAAAAACCATGAAATAAAGCAAATTTGAACTTTTGAACTTTGAACTATGATAGTATTATTGAACAGTTTGCGTACATATTATAAATGATAAAGCTAACAAACATGTATGTACAGTACAAGTGTCACAGTAAAAAAAATCTGAATGAGGAAATGCAAGAATATTGGCATCCATAAAATTTAAAAGCCAAGGGCATGATGACATTTACAAAACAAATTCAAAGCATTTGCACACCTATTTATGGGCTCCGTTTTGTTCTAGAGAGCATTGCATTTTGTGAAACTCTCCAAATTATTTCTGACTCAGCAAACCGATTGGCTTGCCTAACATGCCTAAAATGATTTAGTTCTGTGAGAATAATGGACCTTTGCATTTTTAGCTATGCCCCGCCATTCTCTAGCTAAGCTCCACCCACATCTTTCTCGTGTTGGGATCGATCGATCTCTGAACACCCTGACTATCAATTTCCAAAAAACTACACAGGTAAGCTGTTGAATATTTTGAAACTAACTTGACTGGGTGCTGTTGCTGCCTAAGGCAGCAAAAGCGCCCAGTCAAATTAGTTTCAAAATATTCAACAGCATGTTTATTAAATAGCAAGGAATTACAAATACATACAATTCATACAACGTGTCAGTCTGTTTGAGATTTGGTGACAGTCTATATGGAACCCTTTGTGACGTAATGATTGTGACGTCATCATACACGCGCTGAGCTGATTATGACGTCATACGAAGCCAGACGATGGATGGATACTCTGGAAAGGTGAATTGTTCATCGCACCTTTGGAAAAACATCTTACCCAGGGTTCATACACCTTCTGGAGAATAAAATTTCTTACTTTTTTCATACCTGTTCCAGAGCTAATTTATAAATTTTTTATTTTTTATTTATTTTTTTTTCATAAGGAGAATTTAACCAACATCACTGATAAAATTTAAAAACTAAAATATCATGTACTTATTGGCAAACTAATTTAAACTTATTAAACAATGTCTTACAGGCTAAAACTGTCTGATGGATCATTAACAGTTTAAACATGAAAACATTGTTTTCTAAATATAAACTAATGCATTATCTATTTTTCATTTAACACCGATGATCTTGATTATGTAGCTTTTAACCATGCTATTACATCTGACAAACAGGCTGCCCAAGCCCTCTATCGTGCCTTTGGTACAGCAACTCCGTCTTGATAAATCAAGAGGAAGGTCTGGTTAGGTGTCACATACGGTCTGGTTGAAAAATATATTAAAATGTTTTAATTTTAAATCGTAATGGAAACTGCATTTGCCAAGAAAGTTTAAAGAAAAAATAACATAGTAGAAATGAAAAATAAAATTACCAACGTCATACCATACCCATTTATGATGGCTCCAACCAGTGCCTATTTCAAAACTGCCTAATTTTTCATAAAACTGTCGGAATTAGACAGTATATTTTTTAATATTATCTATTATGTTTTGCAAATGAGAATCACGTTTGAAGATATTTAATTTCCCATACTTTTTCCAAAGCTTTAGCAGAAAATGCTGAATTTTCCATACTTTTCAAGGCTTGGAAATGGGATTACTTATTGTTCCATACTTTTCCAGGCTGTCCATACTTCAAGAGCATGAAACCTGCTTATCATACGGTCGGTCAGTATAATGTTGTGTGCAAAAAATATTTGAAATCCATTCTCTAAGATGGACAAAACATATCGGTGATACATTTGTAAACACAAAAATTGAAAATAATTTTGTCGTACAAATTCTTGCTGCTTTACATCTATGCTTAATGTATACCATTGCCCATCATTGTGGGAGTGCAAGGAAACCATGAATAATTATCAAGTCCCTAATTCCAGTGGTACATTTTCAAAAATAGTCTTCTCTTGGTCTGCAAATGAACATTCCTCATGACTGCAGAGGCCGGTTTTGGCCGGGTTTGGCATGAAATGGTTAGTACTGGGAATTAGTAAATTACATGTACTATAAATTAATGAAAAGTTAACCTTTTAACAATTATATCAGCCAAAAACGGCTTCTGCAGTAGTCTTGAGAAATGTCCATTTACAGACCAAGAGAAGAGTATTTAAAAAAATTTACCACTTAAATGACTGGCGTGATAACCGAGCCAGTCATTACAATGGAAAACTTTCAAAAATAGTCTTCTCTTGGTCTGCAAATGGACATTTTCTATAAAAATATTGTATTTTTTGTACAAATTTGAGGGTTAAATGGTTAATGTATCTTACCATGCATTTATGATGGGCAGCAATTTTCATTTTCCCATCATTCACAGAGTGCATGGGTCCACAGACACTCTCCGCGGCGCGGCCACGCTTGCAAAATCCACATACAGGCCCATCTGATGTAGCCATCACACTGTTTATGCATACAACACAGGAGAAAAGAAGTATGAAAGATTCTGTTCAAAATACAGTTCATGTTTTACACTGTTCAAAGACTTTTAGCCATTTAATGGACAGCCAAAACCAGCCTTTGCAATGGTCTTGAGGAATGTTGATCTGCAGTGCAATACATGCCTATTTTTCAAATTTTACCACTGAAATGAATGACTTAGTAACTGAGCGAGGAATTCCCGTGGTAAATTGTCAAAAATAGTCTTCTCTTGAACTCTTCTATATGAACATTCACATAACCAGTCACCCATTAATTTGTTCAAATCAGTTATTAAGCCAGTCATTTCAGTGGTAAATTTTCAAAAATATCCTTTTCCTGGTCTGGAAATACACATTTTACACGACCACTGCAAAAGCTCTTTTGACAAGCTTTAACCCTAAAATTTGTTCAATAAACTTTCAAGTTTTGCAAAGTAAATGTCCATTTGCAGGCTACGAGATGACTACTTTTGAAAATTTAGCTCTGGAATAACTGGCTCAGTTATCGAGCCAGTCATTCCAGTGTTAAATTTTCAAAAATAGCCTCTTGGCCTACAAATGGACATTTCGCAAGACCACCTCAAAGCCATTTTTGGCCAGTTTAAACGAGTGCTAGTGGTTTAAAATGGGTTAAGTAAAAATTGTTTATTTCCTTGATAAATCTTGACCATTAACTGTCTGCCTGCTGAATTTCCGACCACATTTTCCATGGGGTTTAAATCTGGATATACTGAATATTTTGCAAACTATTTGACTGAAAATTTCAGTCAAATTATTTTCAAAATATTTAGTAGGTCCAGAGTTAATCTTCTTCTTTTCATTCGCTGATCATACCGCCAGTCCTGTAAGTGATTATCGACATGATCATAAGCGTTAAGTGCATGGATCCACGGTTTATTAGAGTGCGCCGTGCGGCCTGGAACCTCCGTCTTCAGCACTCGAGGTTTCTGTCAGGGTTACCTCACCCTTACCTCCTTTAGTCGCCTCTTACGACACGCAGAGGATACGGAAGGTGTATTCTAAGCCCCACCTACAGGGCTGGGTCCAGAGTTAATAGCTTGCAGCAGTCAGATAGTTAACAGGTTATTTTGACGTCATACTTGTGTCTGTCATGTAATTTTAACATGCTGGGTATACCGGTAAGTTTCCTGAATATATTCAGGTTTTCACAGATTATGTAAATGCTCAAAGTTAAACATCTTCTAAGTCAATTTGCTAAAATAAAGTACTTTTTTTTAAAGAAATCCTGGCTTCAATTATTTCATGCCCTTTCAACATATTCAAGGATTGGAACATGTATGAACATGATGAAACCTGAGATAAGTGGTTTCTTACTTAGTACAAGTCATTTGCAATACAACGTAGCTCTGAAGTACATGTATTTGGGCTTATATCATTGCCATCATTTTATGATTTTCATATACTTCCCGTTCACATCACCCAATGCCATTTAACCTCTGAATCAAATAATGTAGCAAAAAATGAAACCTTACCGCTATCTCTAGTCATCAAGAATGGTCATCTATTCCGCTCGCCATTGAATTACTGTCCCATCTACATTTGTATTGGATACATTTTCCCTGCTTTTCCAGGTAGGGGTCAGCCCTTTAATGGCCAAGCTGGGCAAAACCAGCCTCTGAAGTGGTCTTCAGGAAGACAAGACCGGAATGATGGCCAATAATAGAGCCAGTTATTTTAGTGGTGATTTTTCTAAAATAGTCTTATCTTGGCCTAGAGATGGACATTGCCTACGGCAGGGTTGGAAATTTCCCGGGAAATACTAGTATTCCCCAGGGCAATGGAAAATACTGGGAAATATTGGGAAATACTGGGAAATATGCAGATATCACGTGGCAAGTTTATATTATTTAACCTCATGATTGTTTATCAAGCTTAAGAAAACACAGACAAGCATTAGCAAATACCATCTAGTGACATGTACATCAGTTGCAAACCTATACATAAGGAACATAGTTTTCGAACTGCTAAAGCAATACTACACCAGACAAAAATGAACATCCAATGAAATATGTGTACCTTATAATTTTATGAGGTATGACTGGATATTTGACAGTAAATCACTGTCTATAGATCTTCTTGGAGTTTTGGAGCTCTATGCAATTACCTATCCAATAATAAAAGGCTTTGTCTACTGTCAGAACATGCAATGTAAACTTACTTCTGAGGTCTTTAAAGTCGATTGCTGTGTACTTGCTTAACCCTTTAGCATTCAAATCCACGAAAATGGCTTCTGTCGTGGTCTTACTAAATGTCGATCTCGAGACCAAGAGAAGACTATTTTCGAAAATTTACCACTGGAATGAGTGCCTTGATAATTGAGCCAGTCATTCCACTAGGAAAATTTTTAAAATGGCCTCTTGATCTGCAAATAGATATTTTCTAGGAGATAATTGAAATTTGCTTGAACAAATTTGAGCATTAAAGGGTTAAATAACTAATTCGATGTCTGGGATGTCATTATATCTAAGTTAGTGCCATGATGACCGAATACATTTCATTCTGAAATGTTAAAATTGTAATTGCTATTTAAACCTGAAATTCACAGAATATGTTGAAAATAATGTGAAAGTCTGTGTTTTCAATCAGTCATGTAGCACGTAATAGTATAAATACTAAATAGTACATAATATTTGTATATAATCGTACACAACAGAATGAAATGTGTTGTCATCTCATTCCTTTAATCCCCAATTAGACACTTTGCTGTCTCCATTGTGGGAGAAATCTCACACCTGTATATGACAGGGTTGGGTTTTGGACAGTCCAAAACTAACTTTGAACAGACATTGTCCAAAACCTTTCTAAAACCTGAGTTAAATGGTTTAAACCAGTTCAAAACTGTCCAAAACTATGTTGGACATATCACCATACTCTTATGCATCATAATCCTATTAAAAAATAACAAGAAATCAGAGATTGCATCAAAAGCACTATATTAAACAAATCCATTTATTATACGAGTTATTATTACATTTTTATCAAATACATACAATTAAAACTTAAAAGGCTTAATTAGGTTTAATTAGTAGTCCAAATCAGACAGCCCTCTCAACATCTTGTAGCAAAACACTAGCTTTGACGCTTTCTCTACTCCAAGCCTATTACGGATTTTAGTGTGGATATAGCTAAAATTGCTAAAAATTCTCTCAATCGATGCTGATGATGCTGGTGCTTCAAGCAGCTGAATAGCCATATCAATAAAATCACCTGGCACACCTAGTGTTTTCAAGGCCTTCCACCATGTCACTGAAGGCACTTGAACTGCAGCATCACAGAAATATGATGCAGGAAATGGGCTGCTTTTAGCCTGGTATGCAATAAATGTTGCTATAAAGCTAGGGTTCTTAGCTATTATCCAATTGTTCACTTCTTCAAACTGTTTTGCTACCAGCATCTCGCCCTGAAACTTTGGATGTAATGTGTATGCGACAAGATGCTCTGGCAGGATTGCCTTGCTGAAACGTGCTAACAGAGTTTTCTTGTGTGGTTCTAGCAGAGTGTTGTTTAGTAATTCAAGCCAAACATGGCATGCATTGGCTAGTGTTGATGTGTCACTCTGACATGTGTCAATTGCTATTGAAATTGGCCGAAGTTGTTCGGCTAAGTCTCTTGCATTTCTAAACAGGTTAAAGTCCATTATCTTCTTGACAATAGAATTATCCATTTCTCCTTCTTGGTCTTGTACAATTTTCATGAAATGTGGACGGTTGTGAATGAAGGAGTCAATACACACGAGTTGACTCTTCCATCTAGTGTCACAAGGAAGCTGTGGCTTAACACTACCAATACATTCCGAGGGCCAGGATAGTGGCTTGTGGTGATTCCTGAAATATTTTTGAATCTCAACTACATGCTTAATTAGCGTATCCGGTGTTATGTCTTGCCCTAGTAAGTTTAGCCAGTGTGCAGAACAGCCATAGACAATAAGATCATTGTCATCAGCCTTCAAACCATCACGCATTTTTTCCATGTTCTTTGCATTATCTGTGACAATGCTCTTAACTGTACAGTTGTATTTTGTCTTAGCATATTGTATTGTCTCTTGACACTTCACCTTACAGTTTTCAGCACTTTTAGTCATAGAACCAGTGTCAAAGCTGTTTAGGAAGAAGCTCTTTCCTTCTACTTGCAAGCAGGATGCTATGATAGGTTCATTGTGAATGTTACTCCACCCATCCTCCACTAATGTTGCTGTCTTGCCATCAAGAATCACCTTCATATCCTCTGTCACCTGATCATGCACAGCATCTAGAAGCTTTCCACCAATCAGTTTACGTGAAGGGGGTTTATATCCTTGGCGTAGCATACTAACAACTTTTACGAACTGCGGATGTTCAGCCATTGAAAATGGAAGGTTACAAGCATAAAACAACCTCGCGACTTCTATATCTATTGCTGACTTCATCGCTGAGGTGGTAGTGATACAATGTCGGCTCAGATCGGGTTGAATTGAGAATTGAACTGGACAGGTTGGTGAGGGTGGTGCTGATTGTGATGGCAATTCTTCTCTTAGTCGCTCTGTGCATGGTGCAGCTGATGGTTTGTCCAGCTGAAACAAAGAAAAGGGATATTACATGTGCTATATAAGCCAAATGTAGATATACACCCTACGTGGTCCAAGCCATTTGGGGACAAGATATGATAATCTTTTTAAAAATTTACATTGAAATGACTGGCATTGCAACAAAATCAGTCATTCCTATGTTGAATTTTCAAAAGTAATTAATTTTATGTCATAATTCAATACATTTAAAATTTGGAATGGATAGAGTTAAAGATAGACCACCCTTCTGTCAAATAAATGCATGTTTTTATTTATTTTCAAAACTTTGGGACTTGCTGAATATTAGTTTGACTGTTTGCATCAGTCTATCTGAAGGGTGTTAGTGTGTTATGCCAAATTGTTTTCATAATATTACTGTAGTAAAATATTCAGGCAAGAGTATTTCTGAAAACCCTGGGTTGCAGAAAGTATAGGGTTAAGCAGATCATTGTGTGTTATTTCTAATCTTAAGCCAGTGCCCTCGCAGACCAATTATCACACCTATACCATTGAATTGTAAAGAGGCTCAGCATGTGATTGTGGTTATCAGAGATTATCAGACCTGGCTCTATTACTAGCATGGCAGAGAATAATTAACTCAGGTATCTGAACTAAAGGTGAGACATCCTGTTGATAACCCCTATGCGGCCAAGACAATTACAGTGAATAGTAACCTTACCTACATTGTACATTATGACTTTTAAACACAACTTAGCACAAATTTTTCACTGAAATGACTGGCTTAGTAAACGCGGCAGTCATTTCACGAGTAAATTTGTTTTCCAGTCAAATTAGTTTCAAAATATTCTGCAGTTTTCCCGCATAGTGTCCTTGAAAATGATAGCTGAGGAATTCATCGGTGAAAGGGTTAAGGCATGTATTAGATATATTGGACTCCTAGCACTCCAATGTCAACAAAAAACATTTTTCAAATAAAATTAAAAGATAAACTGTTTTTTTATTTTCAACAAATTTGTCCTCGCCCAACAAAATTGTTGAAAAATGAAAACCAGTTTCCTTGGTATAGTCACAATAAAATATAGAATTTTTAATTATTGACATTAGAGGGCAAGGGGTTAAGCATTAATTTTATTTACCTTCAAAATCTTGATGTCTTTGCTGATATGTGTGTCTGCACTGTCTGTATCAGCCTGTTCATCAGGACTTTCAGTAGACTTCTCATGCTTCTCATAGTGTATTTTCATCCTTGCTACCTTGTTGACAACTGTGTACTCACACTCTCTACACTTAGCCATTTGTTTGCCATTAATCTTAACTTCCAAAAAGTGCTTCCAAATTGGATCCTTAGGCCTACCCACCTTTGAAATACATATTAACTATTTCAAATACCATCAACACATAAATATTCAGGACAACAGAAGAATTCAAAGATTAATGTAGCACAAGGATATCTTTTTACTAATTGTCTAATTGATATCTAGCATTAACTGAGGATAGATGAAAACATGAAGAATCTAATTTATATTCTATCAGCTTAATGCCTTAATCCCAAATTTGCATAAGATCTTATGTAAACATAGCTAATGTGTGTACTGAGTAGTGCATTCTAAAATAGCCTTAGAGAGCAAGGGTCATCAGTTAATTGTTGAAACAACATCTTAGCAGACTATATTTTCTCTATGAGTTTAAGATTCTTCCATAGGCCATGAACATTTTGCAAGAAATAGATTTAGACACAGAGACAGTTCTCAATAATATAAACATCTAGCTGTACATAGGTAGTCTAATATGTTTACATTATTGATTAAATAGGGTTTCTGTGGGCTTAACACAACTGGTCGAAATATACAGAGTTAAAACATTTAAGACAAATAAAAGTTGAAAAAAATTAACCCATGGATTATAGAAAGAAGCAAATAAGACTCCTAATTTATTGAAATCATGTGTCCTTTTAGATTATTATTATTATTATATAGCAATAAAGTATCCAAAAATACATGTAGATAACCATCCATCAATATGTACATGTACCTGTATGTGTCTAAATGCTATATAGTTGTTTTAAGAAAATTACATTTCAGAAAAATATTTTTTATACCAATATTTTAGGTTTTGGACAGTTTTGGACAATTTAAGGTGTCCTAAACCTATTTTGGGCGGACGGTTTAAACCATGGTTTAAACCGCGGTTTAAACCATTAGTGTCCAAAACTTGCCAACCCTGGTATATGAGCTGAGTGTTGGAGACAGCATTGATTTCCATTGAAATCTAAGGCTAATGAGGTAGATAGACACATGTACCAGCATAGTTTGGTAATACATGTATAAGCTTAGATCTCAAGGCAGTACAATGGATTTGTATTGTATGTCACAATATGTACAGCATGCTAATGCATTGTATATCAGTTTAAACCTTTCACACCCACATCAGCCAAAAACGGCTTCTGCAGACCAAGAGAACAGCAGTTTTGAAAATTTACAACTGGAATGACTAACTCGACAACTGAGCCAGTTATTTCAGTGGTAAATTTTCAGAAATACATGTAGTCTTCTCTTGGTCTGTAAATTGACAGTTTCTTTGGGAAAATTAAAATTTTCTTGAACAAATTTGCTATGATGTGCCTATATTGCCTATTTGATCTCATAAGTCAACCTGTATTAGATACATGTATGGGCTTTTATATTAGTCCCTCTGATTAATATATCTAAGATATTTATTTTTAAATTTACCACTTCTTATGAGAATTTCCCGGTATTTCCCACTTTTTTTAGTGTTTTCTGGGTGGTATCAACCGGTATCTCCCGCACCTGAAAATTGCTGCCAACCCTGGTCATGGATCTATGCATGATTAATGTATTTTGCCACTGCAGTCATGGTAGTAGTATAAACATCCTACAGCTGCAATCAGTCCTTAGTAGAGGGGCGATGGGATGGGTGGCTGTTCTGATTCACTTCAGATCCCATACTAATCCGCCCACCCACCCACCTGCACATAATAGATGCATGCACACTCACACATACACCACACAGCATGCAAGCAGAGTACACAATGCACGCACACAACGAGGGGTCAAAATGTTCACTATTCCACTCGTTATTATGACCTCAAATTGCTATGGATTACCTCAATTTTAGGTGAGGTCACCCATGGATGAATTCAAATCCTGGAAATGTGCATTGATTATTATGAAAGGATGACCTCAGTTCAGTTTGGATGACCTCATTAAATGTGAGTTCATTGCCATGGATGACTTCATTTTTACCCATGCACACAACCACAGACAGCATACAACCATGCGCGCACAGGTTGAGGGAATTATTTATGCAGGGCCTGATCCAGACTGATTTTGAAGCCGTTATAGTCAGTTTGGGTGCACAAATTATGAAGACTAATAAAAAGCTCTTGGGGGAGCTGTATGGTATCGTCTGATAAATCTTTTCCACAAATTTGTGTGAAATATCACCTCCGAGGCATCTTTTGCACCAATCTACACAGCTAAGGGTGCCCAAACTCAAACCCTGGATCAGGCCCTGTTAAAGATGTTGTGAGGACTAGATACCCGATCGCTCTGATTAACTTGACAATCATAATACAGATTCTCCTTTACTAGAAAAACAAAATGCTTTTTAAATTTTTGTAGTCGGCCCAGCCAAAGATGAGATAAGCATATAGCAACCACCTTGACAACCAAACGTTTTTAGCTATCGTGCTAGAGTTGTGACGTCACACCGGGATGACACCAATTCCTATTAGTCTAGATTATTATCTCGAGGAGCATAGCTAGGTTCTCTACTGCTCCGCGTATTAGGCACCTATGCACATATTCTTTGACAATTCATTGTTCACACAGGGACACTACATTGTTCGAGATGCACAAAGTTTCAATAACATCGAAGTTGATGATATTTTTGTTGATTAAACTTAAAGGACAGACCTTATGGTCACGGTGCCTGACATCACAATTAGCTAGTCCTTATTTAGGCCTCAAGTAGGCTTAACTTTGCCGTACCTAGGCCCTCACCAGTCTTCACTATGACTTAAATAGGCCTTAGCGAGGCTTAAATAGGCCTTAACCAAGCCGTAGCCAGTTAACTGGACATTGCCCATGCTTGACTAGGCCAGATCTAGGGCGTAACTAGCTTTGACTAAGCCGTACCTATGTCTTGGCTCGTCCTTAGCCAGGCTGGGATAGACCGTAGGTAGACTTGGCTACATCTTCGCCAGGCATGACTAAGCCTTCCCTAGACCATTGCCAGGCTTAGCTATGCCTTGTTAAGGCTTTGCTAAGCCTAACGAAGAACTAGCTAAGACATAATTAAGACATTGTTAATCCTGACCACGGCTCAGCAATGGTCTAGCAAAGCCTGGGTAAGGCCTACCCAAGGCCTATATATGCCTACTCAAGTCTGGCTTATGCCTTGGTATGGCCGAATCCAGCCTAGGTACGGCACAGCCAAACCTACCTGAGGTTTAAGTAAGGACTAGCTAATGCCAACCTAAACCTAACTAAGACCCAGATAATGTATATCCAAGCCTAGATAAGGCCACGCTCAGGCCTAGCCAAGCTTAGCTATGGTCTAAGTAATGCCTAATCTAGCCTGGCTAATGCCTACCAAAGCAAAGCTAAGGCCTATGTAATGCCTAGCAAAGCCTGGTCATTGCCTATGTAAGGCTAAGCAATGCCAGGTTAAGGCCTTACTAAGATCTAGCCAAGTCTAAATAAGGATCAGGTAAGGTCTAAGTAAGGACTAACTAATGCCTACTTAAACATAGCTAAGGCCTAGGTAAGACTAAGCCAACCCTAGATAAGGCATAGCTTAAACTATATAAGGCTTAGCCTGACTTTAGCTACGGTGTAGGTAGTGCCTAGCTAATGCTAGGCAAAAACCTACGGTAACGAAGACCTATATAAAGTATATGCACGCCTAGATAAGGCCACACTCAGGTTTAGCCAAGCTAGCTATGGTCTAAGTAATGCCTAATCCAGCCTGCTCAAACCAAGCTAAGGCCTACGTAATGCCTAGCAAAGCCTGTTCAATGCCTACGTAAAGCTAAGCCACGCCAGGTTAAGGCCTAACTAAGATCTAGCCAAGTGTTAACAAGGACCAGGTAAGGTCAAAGTAGACTACGTAAGCATAGCTTAAGCCTAGGCAAGACTAAACGAAGCATAGATAAGGCACAGATTAGGCCAGGAAGATCTAACCAAGACTACCTAAGGCTTAGGTAACGACTAGGTAACCATTTGAAGCTAAGGTTAGATAAGGCATATTCAAGCCCTGATAAGGCCTAGCCATAGCTTAGCTAATGTCTAATTAAAACTTAGACAAGACTGGCTAAGGCAGAGCTATGGCCTAACCATGAATGCTAGACTAGGCCTGTAGGCTAGTATACTAGGACTGTAGGCTAGTAAGCGGGTAGACTAAGCATGTAGGCTAGTAGAGTAGTAGACTGTTGGACTAGGCCTGTAGGCTAGAAGACTGACCGACTAACTGACCGAGGTTGGACCGACTGACTGACCAACCAACTGACCCACCCACCCACTGACCAACTGACCCACCACCCACTGACCAACCGAGTGAACCGACTAAGGTCGGACCGACCGGCCCACCTACCCACTCAGCGACCGACCAACCGAGGTCTGACCGACCGACCGACCAACTCACCCACCCAAATCAACTGACCCACCCACCCACCGGCTGAGGTCGGACTGACCGACTGATCGGCCAAACCACCGACCGACCCAACAACCGACTGCCCGATCCACCGACTGATCAACCGACCGACCGACTGACTGATCAAACCACTGACCGATCAACTGATCCACCCAACCACCTACCTACCGACCAACCGAGGTCGGACTGACCGACAGACCAACTCATCCACCCACCCACCCACCTACCGACCGAGGTCAGAGCGACAAACCGACCAACTCACTCACTCAAACATTGACCGACAAACCGACCCACCCACCGACTGACCCACCCAATCACTGACCGACCGACCAATCCACCCACCGACTGACCCACCAGTCAGACCGACTGAGGTCGGACTCACCGGCAGAGGTCGGACTGACCCACCCACCGACTGACCAACCAACCAACCCACCGACAAACCAACCGACCACACACCCATTAATTCACTGAATCACATAACCACTGAATCACTCACTGAATAACTCACTTAATTTTCCACTCACTCACTTCCCTGTCACCCACCCACCCTCAACCACCCACGGATGTAAAATGAGAATAATGAGTGCAGCATAAATAATAGAATATTTTATCTAACCAACAAAACTGACGCCTTTACTTTCCAGTTTAATTTAATCATCCCAGGACTCGAATTTGCTCGGGACGAAATTGCATGATTTTCGAGGCGAAAAGTTGTGTACTACGTCATCACTGTTTTCGCAATGGCTGTTCGCTTGAAATTCGTTAACAATGAGCTAAAAAGTTAAATAACGTTAGATATAGGACATATTTAACATGATTTAAGGTGCGAGCAAATGGATACGTGAATTATACGAAGCAATAACCAGGGTTTGTGTCAAATATTGTAGCTAAGGTCGATTAAGAGGCGCGCTACCAAGCGGTGGCGGAGTTCTCCAACTTTCGAACATACTAATTGCTCTGACTCTCTCCGGCCCGTCAGTCTGTCCAAATATCTGTCACAGGGGCGGGTTGAGTCAGAGCAGACGCGGACTACATGCAATGATGCATGATAGCATCAGCATCATAGCAGCTCTCATCCCTTATGGCATGTACACTGTCTCGTATTGTATGTTAGGGGGTCCATCGACTCAGAGGCTGTGCCTTTGATGGACTGCCCATTTTCAATTTATATATATGTAAAATATGGTATAAAATAAACAACTTTGAACTTATTGAACCAGTTTTCGCAAAACGTAAGTGGCCAGACAAGGTTTTAAACCGTTCCAACATTCTATTCATCAAATGCACTGGCTATGCAACGATGAGCCACATTGCACTGACAGAAGCAAATATCCATAAACCAGGTAAATAGCTTACAGAATGGTTTCTAGCCGTTCTCTCTTTTTCAAAGATAACTTCTTGTTATTGTTGTTGTGTTGAGTAAATCCCGTCTATTAGAACGGTAGACTCGTGAATCTGAATCCAAATCTGTAGTTACTAAGCAACATTCTTAAAGAACATCATACCTAGATATGCCTCTGGAATTAGAATATTTTATTTGCACAAGACCTATAAACAAATAGATATAGTCTGACATAGAACGTTGACATAATCCACATAGTATAATTTTAAAGCCTGACAAGTGTATTGTGTAAACTAATGGAAAAGCTAGTACGGTCAGAAATAATAGAACATATGAAGAGAAACAAATTCTTCGGTAAAAGACAATTTGGTTTTATGGAAGGAAGATCAACAGCACTGCAACTACTAAAGGTACTGGATGAATGGACAAAAGTGGTGGACAAAGGGGGCAAATAGATGCCATATATATGGACTTTGTGAAGGCATTCGATACCATCCCGAATCATCAGCAAGCTGAGAAAATATGGTCTAAGTGAACGTATAATACTATGGGTACAGGACTTTCTTTCAAACAGAAGGCAATGCGTCGTGGGCAACGGACATGTTTCAGAAAACCACCCAGTAACAAGTGGAATCCCACAAGGCAGTGTGTTAGGGCCTATCCTGTGTGTGATATATATTAATGATCTTCCTGAGGCTGTAAGACCCACATGTTATCTCTTCGCAGATAACACAAAAATCTACAAGCAAATCAGATGCAAGAAAGATGAAATTGAGTTGCAAGAGGATCTGGATTACCTTCAGGTGTGGTCAAACACATGGCTATTGAGATTCCACCCAAACAAATGCAAAGTACTGATGGTAGAGAGCAAGGGAGGAAACCACCCAGATGAGAAGAGCTACCACCTCTACAAGCAAGATGGGACACTAGTAAATGTTGAGAACACGCAACAGGAAAAGGACATTGGGGTCACAGTAGACATGAACTTAACCTTCTCAAGCCACATTCAAGCCCATTAAGTTAACAAGGCGAACAGCATTATGGCGCTAATTAGAAGAACATTCATTTACTTGGATGAGGAAATGTTTAAGCAGCTGTTCCAGGCCCTGATGAGACCTCACCTAGAGTATGCGGTATGTGTGTGGAGCCCTCATCTGAAAAAAGGACGTAGCCCTAACAGAAAAAGTACTACGGCGAGCATCCAAACAAGTTCCAACATTAAGCAACATGAGCTATACAGATAGGCTGAAGAGACTGAAAATGCCCACAATGCGGTACAGAAGGATGTCTATAAACTCACCCATGAGATATATGATCCTGAAGCTTCTGAGGGGCTGCTGATCTTGGCAGAGAATAGAGGCACAAGAGGCCATAGCTTGAGACTGACCAAGCACCATATTAGAACGGACATTAGGAAATATATGTTTACAAATAGAGTGGTAGATATTTGGAATAGCTTGCCTGGTGCCATAGTAAATTGCAAACCTGTCTTTGCCTTTGAAGTGGCCTTAGATACATTTTGGGAGCAACAAGCCATTAAATTTGATTTCACGGCCGAATATCGGATGCCGGGAAGCCAGGAACGTGGAACATTTTTAATGGAAGAAGATGCGGGCATAGAGGCTGAACACAGCCTGTGTCCGTAGAAATATCCTAAGAACTCCAAAGAAATATATATATATATATATATATATATATATATATATATATATATATATATATATATATATATATATATATATATATATATATATAATATTTTAATACAATATATCATCGGATAATGGGTTTTCGAGGGTGTAAGCACATTTTCACTGATTTAATATCAGAGTAGGAATTTTATCAACAAATTTTGTCAATTTCATAACTACCAAACATTCAACGTCGATCACGTGGGGATATGATTCAAACTTACAAATACATTCATGGCCTTTATCGTGTTCAGTGCCCATTTTTGGAGATAGACAAACAAAACATCACTCAGGGACATAATTTTAAACTCACTAAGAGCCGAAGTAACAAACTAATTAGGCAGAACTTTTTTGCAAACTGAATTACGAATAGTTGGAATAGCTTACCAAATGAAGTAGTTAGTGCCGTAAGCCTAAATATCTTCAAAAATAAACTAGATTCATTTTGGTCAGATTTTTTGTATATGCAAGAGCCAGTACACAATCATTATCTTTCCTTTACCTCGAAACAAATTAACTAAGCAATAAGCATAATGTAGTCATCATCTATCTACAGGCAGTTTGCCTATAAGGGTAGTATATGATAAGTTAAGTTAAGTTAAGAAATAAAACATGCATAAAAATTATTTTTTAAAAACCTTAAAATAAACTTACTGCTTATAAATATCCACTACCTGGTCTACAGATGCAATCTCAGTATTGCGTCATGTGTTTTCGACGGTGATGTAATTGCGTAATTTCAACACTAGTGAGGCAGTGAATTGATGTCATTTTTATGATTTGAGCAAAGGGGAGTCTGTCACCAACAATAATGCCATAACCGGGTCTGATACAAACACAGAACTTAATTTATAGTTGTAAATCCAGATCAGGTTATATTCCGTTTTTCATGATAGCCAGGTAGCAGCAAATTTCAGCCAAAACATTAAAAAAGTTAAAATATTTCAGTTTATCGTTTGGAAATTGGTAAATATGGTATTGAAAACATAAGTGTTTTGCCTACCGAAAAATAGAAAAGAATTATTGAAATTTATTTTGTATGTGTGATGCATGCATGAGAACGTCAAAAGTATGTATCCTCAAAATCACACAACCCTCGAAAACACCTTACTGGACGACATATACTATATATTAACAATGATGATATGAATTAGGCTTAAAGGACACAATGGCACTGAAGTGTCTCGATACCGTGTAATAGGTTATAAGTCATTTAAGTATTCGTACTCAAAATAATAAAGCTAAGTAATAGCAATGGGGCACTGGGACTCCTATCCAATTCAGCAACCAACATCATCATACATACCATTATCCGCTACACTATATACAATAATAGTGTAGCCAATGGTTATATTTATATATATATATATATATATATATATATATATATATATATATATATATATATATATATATATATATATATATATATATATATATATATATATATATATATATATATACTACTACTACTACTACTACTACTACTACTACTACTACTACTACTACTACTACTACTACTACTACTACCACTACTACTACTACTACTACTACTACTACTACTACTACTACTACTACTACTACTACTACTACTACTACTACCGCCACCACCACCACCACCACCACCACCACCACCACTACTACTACTACTACTACTACTACTACTACTACTACTACTACTACTACTACTACTACTACTACCACCACCAACACCACAACAACCACTGCTACAGAGAATTTTCTGGGCTGGCAGCCATGGGACATGGTTGTGGTTCTATTAAGCCACCGGCCCTTCAGTTGAACTTCCTTTTCAATAGTTTGACAGATGTCGTGAGCTGTAGATTCAGCATACACACCAAAGCAAATGATTAGTGATATCAATAGAGCTGCAACTCAATGTAACCCTACGCACTGGCAACCACCTAGACACCGAGAAAGGTTAAGATGGGCATCCACACTGAAGCTATTTCGAAAGCGGAAAATTTGGCATGGAAGAAGGCCAAGTGATGCACCCCATGCCGAGAATGGTTAACATGAGCATCCACACTGAAGCTATTTCAAAAGCTGGCAATTTGGCATGGAAGGATGCTGGTTGGCCAGGCGATAAACTCCACACACCGACAATCACTAGAAAGACAGCAAAACAGAACCCTCGTCATGCACAGTGCCATATAACTGCTGACTCATGAACTCAATTTAACAATGAAATTATGCACGCATCAAAACACAATCAACACTCTATGTTCAAACTAATTTGTAAACATCATTCTGGAAGCCACATCACAAAGACCACTATAGTTATCTTTAATCCCTCATTATGTAGTTCAAAAATTGAAGGCTGGGCATACTACTTTGAAAATCTTCCAACATTCAAATACCACCCTAGTTTCAGCCAGGAAGCACTGAACTCTGCATCAATGGACCGCTCATTACTCAGCACCTTGTCAGCTGGACATCATGGTTTTACCGCTATCTCTGGACAAAAAATTAGAAACGCATGGCATCTGAATGAGAAAGGGGAAGGCCGCGGACCCAGATGAAATAATCACTCATTTGATCAACACTATATTCCATGAATGCAAAAATCCTTAATAGTATGAAGAAAGGCTTAGTTACTCCAATATTAAAGAAGGACAAACCTGCTAGTAATCCATATAGCTACATGCGTATTACAGTCACACCTTTGCCGGGAAAGGTTCTAGAGAAGAAACTGCTCAAGTGGACAAGCGCTATCACCAATCCACTCCAAAGCAAACAGCATTTCGGTATCGCCAGTGGATGCTCCTCAATTTATGCAGTATTACTGCTCACAAAGTGCATGGCAGAAGCCAAGGATATGAAGTTGCCACTATATATATATGTATATAACTTTCTTAGATGTATCAACCGCCGTAGACATTGTCTGCCACAAGAGTATGCTGAACTCTGCTTTTACCCAAGACATGATTGGGCAGCTATAGGGACTATTTAATATGTTGTATGCAGGGATTACTTCAGAAATCAAGTGTCTTGGTGGAGTATCTAGCCCGATTAATGAGGAACATGGTGCCTATGCTACTCCAGACCTGTTCAAGCTGTGCAGCAACCCATTACTGGACAGGTTGGTTGGTCATCCAGGAGCCATCCATATAAGACCCATCTCCGTAGGTGCAGTGATGTGTGCAGATAACCTGGCAGTCATATCAAAGAATCCAAGTGTTATGCAACAGCTACTCACCATCACAGAGACTGATGCTGCCAATGAGAGGTATTTGTTCAGTTTAACCAAAACAAAGGTTGTGATGCCGAAAACAGCACCTTGCTACTCTTACCCAGAAGTTTCTATCAAAGCTGAATGATCAGAGGGTAAAACTCACCTTTGAATCCACAGAACTGTTGATACCAAAAAAACCTGCAAACAATCACTTCTCGTATCCACACTGCACAATGCACCGCATACTTATTAATAGGAGATGATGTGCACAGGCTAAATAGAATCAACCCCAAGACATCAGGGAAAATCTGGGATATATGTGTCACACCAGCTTTCCTACATGGATTAGAGGCGTTGATACTTTCCAAGACAGAGATTCAGAAGACTACTACAGATGGTTCAGGAAGCAGATACAACACCTTCCAGCTTCAGCTGCAAATGCAGCTACCTATCTTCTTCCTGGAATTATTCCAATCAAAGGGCAGTTACACAAAAGAATTTTGACTCTGCTCATCAACATGCTTCGCAAACCAGATTCTATGCTAACCAGGTTTTACTGAGGCCCATGTTACCAAGCGTCAATTAGCAGTCAAAGAGAACTGCTCGCATAGCTGGTGATAATGGCTAGACAACTCCTTTCTCTGTATCAACTTCCATCAGCGTTTTAGCTACTGAAAAGTCAACCATCCAAGTACTCCTGGAATGTTTTACTGAAACAGAAGGTGAACGATTACTGGAGAGACCACTTAGTGACTGAAGCCAGCTCTAAAGTAACGTTATCATTCATCCACCTGAAA
Source organism: Chaetoderma sp. LZ-2023a (assembly GCA_034401795.1). NCBI lineage: Eukaryota > Metazoa > Mollusca > Caudofoveata > Chaetodermatida > Chaetodermatidae > Chaetoderma > Chaetoderma sp. LZ-2023a. Next base: position 144,424,500 of record CM067372.1, read on the forward strand.
TCTTGCACTATGAGCAGATGGCATCCTGTTTGAAAATTGGAGACTACAGATATCCTAACGGTCCTCAAAGCAGCAGTGAAAGCTAAGTTACTTACACAGAGGTACAACCTTTTGGTGGTTCTACCCGTAATCGTTCGCAGAGTACCAACTGCCCATTGTGCAAATCTGCAGTAGAAACAGTTGCTCAGTTCATCTTGTTCTATCCAAGTCTCGAGGAGGTTTGCAATGTTTGTCTCCATAGAATAGATGATATACTCCAAACAGCTGGCACACCAGGGCTGAGACAGTTGACAGAGGAAGATGCAACTAAACTAATCCTGGATACAACTCACTTTGTTGACATAAACAATCTGCTCAGAATCCTTCTTGAAGAAGTATCACAGGATCTCTGCTTCAGGCTACACAATGTTCTTGCATCAAAATTTAGCGGAACCTCACAATATACCCAATTACAACTCAAAACGCATGGTATGAGATTGAAATAATGATGATATGACCAACATACAGTTTACGCCAGTCCAGACCAGGCTTATGGCTTACCTAGAAGTGGAGAGGCAGTATCTACAGGACAAGTAACAAGTAAGCAAAAGAGTAATTCATAGACATATTGACTAATATTGTAGCTGCTATTGTTGTTGAGTTAGTATTAATGTTTACCACGGACATATATATCTAGGACATGTGGGAAGAATAGAAATTACACATTTTTGTGTAAATGTGTATCGGATATAGTTTCATTAATAGTAACTTGTCTCGTGTACATCTCACATGAATCCTCTTCTGAAATTTGTTGTGTACAACTTCATTAGAGCTCTGGTAATTTTCAAATTGTTAATACCGTAATGCATGCCTACTTTAGCTTAATGTGGTATCTTTAAACAATGTGCTATATTGGGTCGTGGTTCAAAGCTTAACACCTAATTCTATGATGAACTATGTTTATGTACTATGCTATCCGCACACATTCGAGATACAGGCAAACCAATTTTACAAGCATTAGATAAATTAATATGACGCATATCGTAACTATATCTTAAAGATTTTCAAAGACTTTATAACAAAATACAATACTTTCTTAAGCATATTTCTTTTTGAACAAGATGCTGTCTCAATCTTATGGGACATAAGATTTTAACCCTTTCATTCCTTTCTATCTAAAGAAATGCATTAAAATTGTTTCTAAAATATGGGTAATGAAGAAGAAGGATGCATCAGATTCATGATGTCTGATACAATGCATATTTTACATGTGACCATCATCAACGGTTAAGTGGCCATTCCTGGTCTGTAGATGGGCATTTAACTGCTGTGCAACGTAACATTGCTTGATGCATCGTGTGAGCTATATGATGCATCTCGTCTTGTGATCCGTCAGAATGCATCCGCATCATTAAAACTTTTCATCTGTAGCCCTCCGCAACTACAGGGCAGCTTTCAATTGCCGCACCAGTACGGCACTTTCAGCATACCATTTAAATTATTTACTTTGTAATGTAGATGTGACTAACTATTAGACATCCGCTCCCACAAACGCTCGTCTTCACTGTTCCTGAGAATGAGCCACATCAGACAGCTTTCCTGCAGTTTTCCATAGCAGCTGACTTCCGCACCATGCCATCTCATTCCAAATGTGTTACGCTTCAACTACAGTTACTCTAGAACTGTTTATGTACCGATGACTAATAGGTACTCCGTCATTGTCATATTATTATTGCATTACGTTTATGTAGCAGGTACTGATGTCTAATAGGTGCCTGTCGGTCGTTTGAGACCACATTTTTATAGTTTATTATTATAATGTATATATTATTCTTATTTTTGTGATAAGTTATAGTAATCGCCATCCTAGTTATATGTTTTGCTTATTTTATATTAAAACATTGGAACCACAGTTCGCTAGGCTACAAAATCCAGCAACAACAACCGCACCACCTTGTTCCCCAACAGCATCAATTTTTCAGTGAGGTCGCTGTTCATGTTCTCATTGTGCGAACATGACATACGGCCAACTAAAGCTGGACTATTCTAGCATGATAGGATAGATTTATAGTAGTAGGGATGATCACTCAATAGGAGACATTTTGTGTAAGTCCCTTTTCCGGGAGTAGAGGATATGTAACACCGCACACCGGCTAGGTTGTATAAATTGGCCATATACCTTAAGGCCTCCATTATATGAGTGATTGTCTCTGTCTACGCTCCTCCAGCCTCCGACCTTATTAATTGTTTGGACTCCCTTCCATCACATTGTTTAGATCTGACTGTGAAACTATAGGGGTTTCAGAGTGGTTAGAAACAATGTAACGATAACTGCATACACTTCCCCCTGTATCTTCGGATACTAGTTAGTTAGATAACCCCGCCAAAGTAGGAAGCACTGCGAAAATATTATAGTTACTTGCCTGCAGTGCATCTCTGGGCGCAATTACATAACTCTAACAACAAGTAAAATGTTAGTTCCCGGGGGCGGATCTCAAAGGATCCGCCCCCGACACATTGGTGGCGGACAGGACTCAGCTCTCGATCTAACTCTACAAGTGACCGGGTGGGGTCTTGGAACCCACCACGCCCTCACGGGAAGGTCGCTAAAGTTGGATAGCTGCTTCTTTGTCCCTACCCTAAACGTATATGTGCTTTTCAATGCTTATGTACTGTGACTCTTCCTCCGCTTCGGCATTGTAGGCATTTTCCTGTGACGGAGGCCTGCGCGAGGCACTTCCCTCTCGCAACAAATAATTGTGTTAGAGGTTAATATGGTTTATATTAAACTTACTAAGTAGCCGCATTAGGACCCTCCTTTGCGGGGATGCCTGACGTATCTTACTCTGTGAGATACCTCTGTCAAGGGCCATGATGACGAGTCATCTACTTGACCCTATGTACTAGACCTCTCCCTGGTAGCACCAAACGAGGACCTTTGTTTGACTGCTACAATACTTAATTATTGTATGTATTTAATTATGTCCCACCCTAAATGGAGCTGTGGGACCATCACACCGGTGACACCAACAGTGCGGATGAGACCATGATGTTGAACTTCTGCGGCAATGGTTGCACGACCCCACTGGAATGTGAATGTTCCACCGGCTCTGAAAGTCAGTCTTTGTATAATCCGGCAGCACGCAACACCGGATCCGCAGCCCCGAGATCTGCAGCTTACCAGCAGCCTCGTCCCAACATACCGCGCACTGGTGGTACAGCAGAGCGCGAGTATCCGGTGGACCAGCACATACACCCGGAGGCTAGAGTGCATACATGCATGCATGCATGCGTGACATGTGTGAGGGGAGTGTACGGACTCAGCACAGGAGGGCTTAAATAAGGTGACTTACTCCTCTACTGATCCTATGGCCGCGATATGCCTCACTGCCATGTCTTGGTAATGTGTACTGCCATCAGCTGGATCACGAGGATCAAAAAATTGCCTAGTGTGTCTTGTAGTTCGAATCGACCAAACAGGTACCAGCCGTACCAGCCAAGCTGGGTATGCGCCGCCCGTCCTGGATTCGTTCCCTGAACACACACCCCTGGGTAGAGCCATAAGCATATATGAGCCTATGGGAGAGATCATGTTATAAAAACGACTAAAATCGTTAAAGCGCATAGTGCGCATGCGCACGCTTAGATGCTATTTTTGACAGAGCACGTAGTGTACGACCAAGATAGGATGACACTTTTAGTGTACCAAGACAGTACAATGTAATCCTTTTTGATCACCTTTTACCGCCGAATCTGGCATTAATCAAGCCCAGAATTCGACGGGCTTTCCAAATCTGTAAACCATTTCAAAATCGGTTAAGAATTGGCTGAGTTTTCCACGGAAATCCCCTTTTGATTGTCTTCAAAATATTGCCGTGACGTCATAACCACGTGTACACAGAACTTCTAGAATGTTTTAGACATCACTGCGGGGACGGTTAAATAACCACTTTTTGGCGTGGCCGGCAGATCCAGCGAGTCATCCACCAAAGAACATCGCTGCCTCTACATCTGTAGAATCACATTTTCAGGCCGGGAAATGCCTCACCGCAAGTTCGTGTTCCGAATTAGTTCTTGATATATTCGTGAACAATATCTAAAAAGTTCCAAAATGCTCCCGCAGGCAACGGGAGTTACAAAATTGCGTTAGTGCGGTGGGTTGGATTACTACTGGCTACGGGAGAGAAACTGAGAGAAAGCGAAGTGATCTGCGTAATGCCTGTCGTGCTGATGGTAGCTGACACAGGTCCAACCTATTCGGCCCCTGGCCAAGGATGCTCTCGAGCTCTGGATCTCGTCTCCTTTATACTACTCTGGACGTCACAGGCGCAGGCTCCAACCATTCATCGGTCGAGCAACAGCCAATCAGCGCGTAGCTAATAATAACGTAATCGAATGTTCTAAAACATTCGAGAAGTTCTGCGCCCACGTGGCTATGACGTCACGGCAATATCTTGAAGATAATCAAGAAGGGTTTTCTGCGGATAACTCAGCCATTTCTTAACCGATTTTGAAATGATTTACAGATTTAAAAAGTCCGTCGAATTCTGGTCTTGATTAATGCCAGATTCGGCGGGAATAGGTAATCAAAAAGGATTACTGGGTACCATCTCAGTCCAATAAAAGCGTCATCCCATCTTGGTCGTAAACTACGTGCTCCATCAAAAATAGCATCTAAGCGTGCGCATGCGCATTATGCGCTTTAACAAACAGTCGTTTTTACAATGCGATCTCTCTCATAGGCCTATATACGCTTATGGCTCTACCCAGGGGGGGGGCGTGTTCAGGGAATGAATCTAGGACGGGCAGCACGTACCCAGCTTGGCCCGGTCGATCCGAACTACACCACCCCCTCCTAGTTTGACATCCGTGGCAAATGATCGTGCATGGCGGATCGACGCATGGACGTATGCTAGGCAGGAATTATAGACTTCCCGGGTAGGCGCGTGGCCGGAGAGGAGTAGTGACACAATAGACGCTTATTCAAGAGACAGAGCACATAGAGGTGCCAAAGAGGAGAGGGGAGGCAGACTTTTAGTTTTTCAATTTTTGACCTGGAATTATTTTTCCAGACCTTTTCTTTTTTTGTTTTGTTTTATTTTAATATTTTGGTGCGTGCAGTAACTTTATTTAGTAAATGATTCCAAACAATAGATCGCATGGGTGTTCTCTCTGGGTGCGGATAATCATTGTCTCCGTAGAGAAAACCCAAGCTCCACGGTACCACAATTTAAGTTTTTAAATATAATAAATTAATATATATATATATATATATATATATATATATATATATATATATATATATATATATATATATATATATATATATATATATATATATGTATACATATAAAATCCATGTAACATACCCGTACGGGGTATTTAGTTAATTACTCCCGAATTACGTGCGCACATGGGTAAATAAAGGGGTACGCAACACATATCTTTTATTACTAAAAATATATTTGCCGCCCGTTATAGCGGGTCCGCAACAGGCAGCCCTCGCTGACCCCATAGCCATCCTGACATCTAAGACAGGAAGAAAAATAATAAGAAAAATATAATATAATAATAACTTAACAGTTAGTTTATCAGGCAGCTCCAGCGTAGCTGAGATTGCATGACATGATTATGACATTATTGCACTGCAGGAGGTTGTATTCGTTATGTCGCACACGGCGTTCTTACAACATCGGAGTCCGCAGTGCTCATTGTGTGTGGGACACAGCTGGGCACCAAAGTGTGCAGCTGTGTCGGATAACCGTAGTCATCCTAGGGACAGGATTCATATATAATAAGAAGAAAGGTATTTAAAAAATAAAGTAATAATTAATACACTTCCATGAATCGCACCACTGATGTTTCTGCTGTATCACAAATGATCACACCTCTGCTGCGAAAGTTCCCCACTGAGTCTGGGTTCCGCGACTGATGGTGGTTGGTCGTGGTGGATGTACTATCATTGCTGAGATACGTTCACTATTACTGGCACTGTCGGAAATGTCTGAAGTGATGGTGGCGGAAATATGAGCGTCCATGTCTCTCACAGTTACTGCCGGTTCTAAAATATCCGTCTGTGAGGCAACGGTGGTGCTAATGGTTGCTAACGTGGTTGATGCTGTAGTGGTGGTAGTTGCCGTGGTGGCTGCAGTAGCTGTCGTGGTGATGGCGGTGAGTTGTATCATAGGCTGAGGCAATGATGAGGGGAGCGGATACGGCAGGAGATGACATCTATCGAGACTTAGCATATTTTAACAGATGATTTGTGGTGACATTAGGTACAGGCTGAATGTCCTGCGTGTGGGCGATACGTCTCTTTCCCGCGTATGGTCATTCCGGTGTGGTTCCTTTTCTGATGGCGGGATCAGAAAGGCTAGGAGGCGGATGCTGGACAACACGAGTCGTAGTTATGCTAATCGATGCAGGCTGTGATGGTCCTGGTCCCTCGTCTATGGTCAGGTCTGGTGGAGATGGTGACTGCGGGTAACTTGGAATGTCTATTCCCACAGGTGTCGTGATGACTACCGAAATCGGCTGAGTGGCTAAAACTGCTTCAGAAACTACGAGTGTGGGTGTAGTGGCTGTAGTTGGATGGTTGATTACTGATGCGGGTGCTGCCGGACTGGACTCTGCAGGAGACTTTCGCTTCTTACTCCGCTTCAGGACTGGTGTAGGTGTAGTGACTGGTAGTGGCGTAAAACTCCCCGACGTGGCTGCGAGCAGGATTTCATGTCTTGCTGTTGGTACATTGCTTACGGTAGCCGCGGGAGAACGATGACTAACGGGATATCTACGAGTAGTGTGCTTCGTGTGGGCCATCTTCTCGGTCGGGAGAACTTTGACCAGAAACCGAGATTCAAAATGTGTGGCTAAAACGGCATGATCCTCATTCTCTTCCCCGGGAACTAATGTCACTTCTAATACACGGTGACGATAACGGAGCGCATGGATCACTCTGTAGCGAGTAGCGGTGTAGAGATACTGACACGTCATGCAGAAGGCTGACTGGAGGAGATGATCCTTATTAACATGAAGTGTGCGGTCGGATTTTCTCGTAAAAGTTCTCCGCTAGCTAATAACGAGCTGCATGGGAACTGTTTTGGAACAGGTACCGATTCTTCTTCAGACGAATCCGATAACGCTAAATCTTCAAGGAGTGACATCTCATTCCCGCATGGTAGCTGGCTGCGGGAACCGTATTCAAAACCTAATGCCCTATCTCTTCACAGTGTTTAACTTTCCAGGCCAAGTATAATAATGAACTAATAATAAAACAGCAGAATTTGGTTTTCGACACGAAAGAAGTCTAATGCTATCTGTTCTTTCCTGGTGTCGAGTTTTGACGGGAAGACAAAGTTTCAGAGCGCGCTTCCTCCTTTTATACTATTTGGTAACGTCATAGGCGGCAGTTGGCCACACCTGGAAGTTTTAACAGGTGATTCGGTCGGCCCTATATGGAAAGTTTTCTCTTTCCCGCTCTAGACGTCTAGGGATTAATTCTTCCCGTATAAAGGGAGTACATTTAATTATAGGAAGAATGGCTCGTTAACTTTGTCCTAATTTTGTGCTTTTAACAGCCTCCGATCAACATAGAAACGTGGTACTGCTTTTTCTTTGCGGAGCCTCACCTTTTAATTAGCATGCGGCGGTTCTTCAGATTGGATGCTTATAAACTTGCCTGTTTTAATTTTAGGCTGGAGTGCTCGATGGTGTGTGTGGGAGCCTGGTGACGTCAGCGGCAATTACCCCCGACTCACCCTCGCCACTCCTCCATCACGCTGTGGTAGTCACGTCTTTGGGCAGCTCTTGTGTTTAAAGCATTTGATCCAATTTACTGGAAATAGCAGTAAATGCCACGTGGCTCCAAAAAAGCACGTGGTTGATTGGAAACATATATGCTGTTTATGGCGACGGCCAAAATACTGTTGCTGAGGTGTAGTCTGTTGTAGATGCGAGAGATAGAAATATATATATATATGTTACATACAGAATCTTTATAATATAATGTCCCCTATTTGTGAAAGTTCTTTAACATGCGTCTTGGAATATGTCTGTAATAAGTAGTTCTCAGCCCGTGTTGATTATAGACTGGAATGCAGGGAAGAGAATTTTTGAAATTCTTTTTGTAATTATACTGTTAGATTTTTTATGCCACTTTACTGGCCTGTGCGCTAATGATGTGTAGCACGGTAGAGCAGTTGTGTTCTTAATCGAAAATTTAACAGTAAAGTTGTAATTAATTTGATGTGTGGTTTAAACAGATCTATTCAGGCGGTAGATCAACGTTACTGGTCCCGACAAGATAGCTGTGTTTTCCGAGCGGGAGGGCTTGCCAAGCATTCTCCTCAATGGGTAGAACTAGCTCCGTTCCAGCCTAGACCAGACACATTAATACCATTTAATAATGGTTCAATTAGAGTACAACTCGAAAGTGGGTGCCACAGTTATTACAATTTACAATGCCGTCGCTTGGACATTGTGAATAGAGTCAACCTGAGTGTCTGTGTTCCTGACATGTTGGTGATTTGAATCTGATACGCGTGGATGGTTATCTGTGGATGATACTTGCGCTGTGGTGAAGGTTACGTTTTTATGGCCGCCAGATGCGGGAGTGGGGAGGGAAAGGCGGAGTGAATGTCAACTTTATCGAACCCTGAGGATATTTCACTCTGTAATGGCCGAGCCCGTGGGTGGGACAGAGTCACTTTAGAGCACAGATGACCTATCGGATGCTGTCGTAACTTTGATCAATCCATTGTCGAATTCAACTTTTCGGTAGCTAATTCCTACTCATGACTGACGACAATACGGGCATCTTGCTCTCTTAATAATATTGACTGTTATTACGTGTAGATGAAGTATGTAGACTTAGCTGTTTCCGTACGACGTCAGGAAAATGGAAAGGGAGGATCATTGGACAAACGTTCCTCCCGTGACGCGTACTGTAGATGGCTGTAGTGCATTCCTTATATCCATATGCTCAGTTCTTCCATAACTGGATAAGAAGGTGTGTGCCGCAGATTTGTTGGCTGTTGTCTGTTGATGCCGATGTTATAAGCAAAGTGGGCGCATTCCAGTTTTCCACGCTGGTGAGCACCAAGTCTGTTGTTATTGCGGGAGGTGGGGGTTTGTGGGAGATATTATTTCTCCCGTAATTTGTGCAGGAATTTTTATGTCTCTATCGGAAATTAATTAATACCGGTAGGTGCTGCTAAATGCTGTTGTTGCCGATGTTGAATGTCTCTGTTATGCTGAGTATAACTGAGTAAGTATGTGATGTACGTGCAATGACGAATTGACGTATCCAGCCTTGAGGGCAAGTGTGTTCGGTATGTGATGACGTTCTGTCTGTGGTGTGATGTCCTGACTGCTCATGGGGGAGTATGGTAGGCCGAATGGATGGGATGGCCTTTGGACAGGGGGATGTGGTCATCTCCCATTACATGATGGTTCGCGTCCTGTGATAATTTTTAGACACCAGGAAAATTCGAGCCGAGAGTCCGCTGAACAGGCTGCTTCCCTGCCCACCGTGGGGGGGGGGGGGGGAATGTTGGTTGGTGCGGTACGGGATGCCACCTCCTCTGTTGCAGCAGTCTCTCTCATATCTGAAGATTCACAGTCAACGGACGACGAGTGGAGTGTGAAATGGACGGGGCCGGTGATGTCCGAACTTGGTGCATAGATTAGGGATGCGAATTGGAGTGATGGCGGGGGTGGGACTCTGGGAGAGGGTGTCCCTTGGATGGAGCGTGGTTTCGCGCTTTTGGGAATTGGTTGGGTACACCTTGTTGTATGGTTCTGCGGTTCTGGACACGCCAAGGCTTCATCCAGCCTCTTCACTTCCATGCTATTCACTATATGTTCCACCCCACAGGAAGCATGGCTTGGGTCAGCCTCAGCTTCTGCTTGTGGTAACTCTATGAGGGTGGGTGGGGGGGGCATAACATGAAGTGAGTGGGAATGGGAAGAGATCGGAGGAACAACTTTTCCATCTGGTCCCATGGACAAAACAAACACAAAATTCTTAAGATACGACTTCCCAGATCGAGTAGACACGCGCTGAGGAGGGAGAGGGCGAGTACGTATCTCGTCATCGTCGTCAGCATTAGCCGCTTGTTCACCCACATTCTGGCTTGGTAGAAGTGGGACTGAACTGGCACCATGGTGCTCTGCGCTAACCGTGGGATTACTAATTTCCGTAGAAATATCTGTCTGGCTACCAGTGTCATGAAAAACGCCCAGTCTGAGCTCTGGTGCTGGGTCGTCACTGACACAAGGTTTAAGTCGATCGAAGTGGATGACTGAGGCCAGGCCATCTGAAGCACGGATACGGTAGGCCACGTCCGACGTCTTACCTACTACCACATAGGGGCCTTTCCACTGGTAACTTGCTTTACTTGGCACGTTTGCAGATCGTCGTGAATCGTGTACCCAAACCATCCTTCCTGCTTCATACGGATCTCCCTGCACCGTCCAGTCATGCCATGTCTTTTGCCGCTGGTGTGCAGTTGATAATGTTTCTTTTACTAACTTGTGGGCTTGTTCTATCCTCTGCCGCAAGAGTTCAACATAGACAGATGGTGGATTTTTCTCCCCTGGTATCCGAGGCATGGCCAGATCGAGGGGTAAGGCTAATTCACGGCCTAACATTAACCGAGCAGGGGTGTAGCACGTGCTGGAATGTACTGAAGTGTGGTAAGCCATGAGTACATACGGGAGCCGTAGGTCCCAATCTCTACAATCAAGGTGTGTTTCCTTAGTAAGCATCTCCGAGAGAGTTCTGTTGAATCTCTCTACCATCCTGTCACTCCGGGTGTGGTATGGAGTCGTCCTTGTTTTGACGATATGGAACAATTTGCAGAGCTCTGATATGAGCCGGCTCTCAAAATTACTTCCTTGATCAGAGTGCAACTCATAAGGCATACCAAAATGGCAGAACACATTGCTTGCCAAGACCTCCGCTACGGTGGATGCCTCTTCGTCCGGCAAAGCAAATGCTTCTACCCACTTCGTAAAATAATCTTGTAATATGAGGATGTATTTATTCCCATCATCCGTCGTATTCAAGGGTCCGAGCACGTCGATAGCCACTCGCTCCCACGGTGCACCAACAAGCTTAATTTGAGATGGTGCAATGTGGTGTTGGCCAACAGCGCGTCTTTGGCATGGGATATATTTGGCAACCCATGCCTTGACACTATCGTGAATCCTGATCCAGTGAAATCTCAATTTGATACGGGCAACAGTCCTTTCCATGGCCAGATGCCCGGCATTATCATGCAGTTGTTTTAATATAAGTTCACGATAACTTTCCGGGACTACCAGAAGGTCATTAATATACAGAAAGTTATTTATTAATCGACATTCTTCAAACTGTTGGTAATAATATTTTGCTGTGGTGGAAAGTGGTGTTACCGATTCCTTAGGAGGACGTACCCCCTCCTGGATCCATGCGTATATATTTCGTGTCTGCACGTCTGTTGTTTGGTGGCGTGCGATTTTCTCCGGATTCCACTCTGCACACCTCAATTCGGGGAACTCCGGAGATGGCTGTGTTGACTGTGTCACGGTAGCGGCCTCTTCGTGTTCAGCTTCCACGCCAATTCTACTAAGGGCGTCGGCATCCCCATGCAATTTACCGGGACTGTGAGCAGCATTCAAGTTTTAGGCCTGCAGGAATTCCTGCCATCTCGCTACCTGGCCCGCCGGATTTTTCATATTCCTGAGCCATCGTAGTGAGGCATGGTCTGTACGGAGTGCAAAAGGGTGCCCATACAGAAAGTGTTTATAATACTTGACAAAATGTACCGCTGCTAATAGTTCTCGCTTGGTGGTTGCGTATCTTCTCTCCATTTCATTCAGAGTACGCGAACCATAACCCAATACCTGCTCCATCCATCTTCTGTGACCTGAGATAGAACCGCGCTGATAGCATAAGCTGACGCGTCAGTGTCTAAGATGAAATCGAGGTTTGGATTAGGATGAGCAAGAATCGGGGCGGTCGTCAAGAGTTCTTTCAACTCCCTGAAGGAGCCTTCACACTCACTCGTCCACACAAATGGTCGATCTTTCTTGGTGATCTTGTAGAGAGATGAAGCAATCTTGCTTAAATGTCGGATGTAACGCCAATAGTACTGGCATAGGCCAAGAAAACATCGTGTCTCCGTAACTGAAGAGGGCTGTGGCCACTCTGCTACTGCCTTAGTTTTTGATGGCTGAGTAGCCACTCCATCACCGGATATGACGTGTCCCAAGAACTCAACGTTCTGTCTAAAGAGGTGACATTTCTTTGTTTTGAGTTTTAAATTGGCCGTGCGGAACATTGATAGCACGTTGTCCAAATTTATTATGGTTTGGTCAAACGTTGGTCCGAAGACTATTATTACATCATCAATGTAACAAAGACAGATTTCCCATTGCAGGTAGTTAATACCTGCTCAATGAGTCGTTCAAAAGTTCTGGGAGCGTTGCACAACCCATAGGGCATCTTGTGGAATTTAAAGGTCCGTCCATGGTTACTTGCCCGTAACCGCTAGCTAAGTAAAGGGTACAAAACCACTTGGCTCCGGACAAGGAATCCAAGGCCTGATCTATCTGAGGTAATGGATAAGCGTCCTTGAGGCTAAGATCATTAAGGCAGTGGTAGACAATACAAAACTGCAAGGTTCCGTCCTTTTGCCTGCTAGTACTATTGGGCTAGCCCATGGAGAGGCTGAGGGTTCAATAATACCTGTTCGCAACATGTCGTTCACTTGTCGGTGTGCTTCTGCTTCCTTATGAATGGGAAGACGTCGTATGGGTTGTCATGCGGGGGCGATTATTGCCCGTGTCGATGGAGTGTCGTACGAGATGAGTCTCTCCGAGATCCATGTCTCCAGAGGAAAACTATCACGATATTTCTGTAGTAATTTCCGAATTTCACGTTTCTGTGATTGCTGTAATCTAACTGTGGCACGTAGATACAAATCATGTAAATGTTCGGGTAAATCATCAGTCATATGCGGTGGTGTGTCAGCGGATATAGGTGATCCCAATGAGATTATGTCCACTAAATGGCCGCAGCGTACTCCTGGTTCCAGAGTGATGGGATCTGCGGTACCATTAAACACTCTAAAAGGTATATTTTCCTTATTGGTAGTGTCTATTATTATGCGGGGACTTGCGCATTGTGAGGCGATCATATAATCAGGATCGGGTTCCAGCATGGTGATGTGTGTGTTGCTTCCTAACTGTGGTGCGGTGGCCCATAAGATTTGTTCCTGTCCCGGCTCAACTGTGGCTGTACTGGATAATATTACAGCACACGAATCGTATAATGACAACGATGGTCCAATAGGTTTTCGTCGGCCGTGTATGTCGAGTTCCTGTTGTTTGCAATGTATGATGGCTTCACTGGCACTGAGGAAATCAGAGCCAAGTAGGGCATCGTTATGAATAGAGGCAATGACAACTCGCTGTATGATTTGCATCTCCTCTAAACTGACTACACCAGCTACAGGCACATCAGCTCCCGTAGCAGTCTGTAGGTAAATGTTTGTAGGTTTAAGGGGAGGCTTCTTATGCGGTGGGATGCTCTCATATAAGTGCTTGTTAAATAGTGATTGAAGCACCAGTGTCGACGGTGACACTGGTGGAAACGCCACTAAACAGACAGGCACATTTGTATATTACTTTGTGGTGTACCTGTTGAAGCGTTTCCAATGACGCCGTCTGCGACAATGGCTTCGGAGCGGAATCACTCTGTATGTACTCTGACTGTTTCCTAATTGCTTCTATTAATGTGGTGGATGGCTGAGCGAGGAAAGGGCCAGTTCCTCGTCGCCGCTGCTGTGAGGGCTGTAGTGAAGGCGGAGCTGGGGGTAGCAATGATGATGGTGATGTTGCTGTTTCAGGGTATGCTGTATTGGTGTAGACAGTGGTGTGCACGGGATGACGGATACGCTATACCTGTGCAAGCCATTTCTTACAATGCTTCATGGGATGCTTTGGTGAAGCACAGAAGAAACAGTGATGCCACCAGGGACGTGTTCTTCCCTGTTTACGTCGGCGCTTGCGAATCCATGAGGTGGAGCAAACCACTTCTCCTGAGTCGCTGCTGTCTGTGGATGCGGGAGATGCTGCTGGATGGGGCGGTGTTCTGCATACCACCAAAGGACACCGAGAATTTAGTGTCTTGGTGGAGGGATGTGGTTCTTGCAAAAACGTTGAAGAGTAGTAGGCAAGAATGGGTCCACTCTAATATTTCAACCAAAATGCTTGAAAAAGAAAAGACCATGCCTAGTGAGATTATGACTATCGGGTTGCGTGCTGTTTTACGTGAAGACGGGACGAGCGATTCTCGAAGGATTCCCACGTCACCGTCTCATGTAATTCTTAGTATGCTGAATTAGTAGCTGCTACTTTTATTTATGTGGGCTTTCTGCTTTCCTTAACCAGCTTTTACTTTTTAGAAACAAGAACAATTTTAGGCCGCAAATGGCTGGTATCTACCTAGCTATTAGACACAGCTGTCATTGAGAACAGATGCCCCAAGACATCAATACAGAAGACAGCGCTCATACATGTTACTCAGTAAGATCTCCGAACTGGATAAGAATCCTAACATCTCACTCTGTAACCACATAAAATGTCACAGGACACTGGTCACTTTTCACAAAAGCATTTTTAGGCAACTGTTCTATCGTTATGGTGGGGGTAAGAGAGACGAGTACCCACCATAAATGTCCTTCCCGTGAGGGTGTGGTAGATCTAAATATCATGGCCATACATTTTTTATGGAATTCGGATATCGCCCATCAACGGGTCCTATGGAACTAACGGTTTAACCTGTCGTTAGGTTTATATACATATTGCCCAGTTTTGCACTGCGGTGCGGGAGGATTGGTCAGCAAATAAAATAATAATTAAGATATGTGTTCACAGTGCTTTCCTACATTGGCAAAAGTGCTAACTACTAAGTATCCGAAGATACGGGGGAATGTATGTGACACCACACCATGGCCATCACCGCTCGGAAACCCCAACAGTTTCCCAGGGTCAGATCAGCCCATGGCGCGGATAGGGGCATCCAAACAACTAAGGAGCCACAAGGCTGAGTGGAACATGAAGAGAGACAAAATCTTAGAGTTATGAGTCTTGCCGGAGTGCAGTGCTAAATTATCACACTACCGGAAGAGAAGAGTATATTACAGATTTCTTAACGAAGAATGTGTCTCTAATCATATCAAACCTATCCTAACGAGCTGAATAGAAAAGGTTTAGTCGGTAGCATGCCGGGCTAAACAGAGTTATAGCATGGACAGCGACCTCAGTGGAAAATTGTTGGTGGCGGGAGAAAGTGCTGCATATATAAATGTTGCTGTATAGTGTTTCCTACGTGCACTGCAGTCCTATATTTTCTACAAATAAACAAAACATATGAACTGATGGCTACTGGCCATATATATATAAACTAACCAGAACAATCAATACAGTTTCAAATGATCAGAATTATATATCTTAGTACAGGTTAACGAACCTACTATGGTGCGGTTAGTGAAAACACCTTACAGAAAATGAGAATAACTATAAACATATACAGAAATAATAACTAGCGGTCCTAAGACCGTTACGGTACCTTTTAGTCATCGGGACTATTTATACGGATACAATATCATCAGAAGAGTACATTTAGCGGAATAATTAAAATGTTAAGTGTAGTTACTTGAATACTCGGTAGCCATTCTTAAGTTAGGCTATCGTGTTACTGAAATTTATACGTCATTCTTTTGTTGACGTGAGTTGATGCATTCTCAGGAAGCTGGAAAATTCCCACAGGTTGGTTCCCGCAGACAGGATTCCCGCAAGCAGCTCATGGCGGGAGCGCATCGCTAAGGACTGTAAGCACAATATAGAATGTCTAACGAGTAGTCAGTAAGAAATACAATAGCATTACTGCTGTGAAGAAAGTTCCCGTACACCGATGGCACGGATGGAAGTTGACAAGAACCCAATCACAAGCAGGGGTTGTTAGATGCAGATGAAGATACAAAACAAAGTTTAACGGTGCTGGGTATGTCAGCCAGCTCTGAAGACGCACCGGGCAAAGTTTACTTGCTGCGGTTGAAAGTTAGAAGAACCTGCACGACATCAGTGCGGGGATGGTTGAAATACCACTTTTTGGCGTGGCCGGCAGATCCAGCGAGTCATCCACCAAAGAACATCACTGTCTCTACATCTGTAGAATCACATATTCAGGCCGTAAAGGCCTTACCGCAAGTTCGTGTTCAGAAGTAGATTTTGATACCCGTGAACAATAATTAGAAAGTTCCAAATTGCTCCCGCAAGATTGGAGTTACAAAATTGTTTTAGTGCGGTGGGTTGGGTAACTGCTAGCTACGGGAGAAAAACCGACAGAAAACGAAGTAATATGCGTATTGTCTGTCGTGCTGATAGTAGCTGGTACAGGTCCAACCTGTTTGGCCCCTGGCCGAGGATGCTCTCGATCTCTGGATCGCGTCTCCCTTCATACCCCTCATGACGTCACAGGCGCAAGCTCCAACCAGATTACAGGGTACCATCTCAGTACACTTAAAAAGCATCATCCCATCTTGGTCGTAAACTGCGTGCTCCATCAAAAATAGCATCTAAGCGTGCGCATGCACATTATGTGCTTTAACGAACGTAGTCGTTTTTACAACGCGATCTCTCTCATAGGCCTATATACGCTTATGGCTCTACCCAGGGAGGCGTGTTCAGGGAACGAATCCAGGATGGGCGGCGCGTACCCAGCTTGGCTGGTACAGCCGGTACCCGCCCAGTCGATCCGAACTACAATCCCCACCGAATGCCATAAGAAGGTCTGGGCATGATTTCCATATCTGCCACCCCCTCATGGGAAGGACAATTACGGTGGGTATTCCTCTCTCTCTTACCCCCACCATAACGATAGATCAGGTGCCTAAAAATGCTTTTGTGAAAAGTAACCAATGTCCTGTGACGTTTTATGTGGTTACGGAGTGAGATGTCCGGATTCTTATCCAGTTCGGAGATCTTACTAAGTAACATGTATGTGTGCTGTCTTCTGTATTGATGTCTTAGGGCATCCGTTCTCAATGACAGCCGTATCTAAAAGCTAGGTAGACGCCAGCCATTTGCGGCCTAAAATAATTCTTGTCTCTAAAAACTAAATATGAGGGTAAGCATAGAAGAAGGCCCACATAAATAAAAGCGGCAACTACTAATTCAGCATACTGAGAATTACATAAGACGGTGACATGGGAATCCTTCGGGAATCGTTTGTCCCGTCTTCACGTAAAACAGCACGCAACCTTATAGTCATAATCTCACTAGGTATGGTCTTTTCTTTACAGCATTTTGGTTAAATATTAGAGTGGGCCCCTTTTGACTAAGTACTACTCTTCTCCCGCTTTAAGCAGTGGCAACATTTTCCCATGACGGAGGCCCGTGCGAGGCACTTGCCTCTCGCAAAGATTTTGTGACAACGGAGAGAGAGAGAGAGAGAGAGAGTAGTGCCCGTGTGATGCATATGATTTTCCGTCACTACAAAGATAATTTTCTTTCCTTTCAGCTTAGAGGTATAATAGCTTATAATAAGTTAATTAGTTAAGTCTCATGTACGGGAGCCTCCCTGGCGGGATACCTCTGCGGACCTACGAGTCTGTGTGGTACCTCCGGGAGCCCCACGTTTAAAGGTTCATCAGGCTGTCTCCATGTCTCGTATTTTCGTATGCTCATTATTTTTATCTAGCATACTTGACGGTCTGTTTAGGTAAAACTATTGTATAGACTTATTTTAATTAGGTCACCAAATCAAATCTTGTAAGTCCATAGATCACGAAATTGCTATGGACAGGCATACTGGTGACACAAACTCTTGGGATGAGACTGTTGTATTTAATGTTCGCGACAATGGTCACACGGCCCCACCGGAATGATTGAGTTCCACCGGCCTTAGGAGCCTGTCTTTGTTACCCGTAGGGCAGTATCGTACAGGATCCATTACTCCGAGACTGGAAGCTAACTAGCATCATGATTCGTCGTGCACTTGCGGCGCGGCGAGTCGACATCAGACACCAGAATGGCCCGACACCACCCCGCGAGCTACAGTCTGGTAGTGTATGTTGGGCAGACCACTCGATTGCTACAAGTTGCATGGGTTTGGGCATCTTTAACACATTTTCAACCATGTTACCCTCTTCCCCGTGTGTTGAATCTTCGAAGTAAGTGGAGAGTGTATAGGCTCCTCAGCAGTGGGAAGGTCGCCTGAATTGTTTATGTCCATTTGAGAATCCGTATGTCTATCGATTTCTAGTTATATTATGATTTGTAACCCCTAACTATAATATCTCGCCTGTCTTAAGAGGATAAGTTGTGTACCTATAGATGACGATAGTACCACACTAACTCACCAATATTGAAGTGGGTAGACCAGTCAGGCTAGTGGATCGCTATGTCAAAATGGGTATGGTCTAATGCTATCAGGCATGGGCGTATTCTAAAGACAAAAGAAATACTCAAAAATGGGATACGGTAAATAACTAACTATTCTACCAAATGTCTGTATTACTTAAAATCACACACGTAATTGATTTGATATAACTATTAACTAGATATATGATTTCTTTAAATATTTATATCTATATAATTATTAAGCATGCTTGTGCTGGGATGGTATCCCGCCTTAGCCAAGTGTCCTTCTAGTTGGTTCTGTCTGGATAAGTAAAGTTGACTTAAGTTGATCTTGCTGAAAGAAGTTGTGCAAAGGCAACTTAAGTTATCTGGCTGAGCGATCTATTTGTGCAAGTTGACTGGAGTTGATTTGGCCAAACAAAAAGAAGTTGACGTAAGTCTATCATAAAGCAAACGGCCTCTGCTCCTCAATCACTGCAAGTGCAATGGCTCACCTGGAACGACTATAAATGTTGGTTAGTTTCTTCTACCTATGACAGCTACTGCTTATCTGAGGCCAGATAAACAAATGTCAGATGTGTTGTGGTAACATACCAGACCAAGTGAAATTTTTTGGCTGCCGTAAAACAATTGTTCCCCTGTCGCTCAGCTAGTTACTAGAAAGACAATGACTCACCTGCGTTAGGCGACAGGGTGGACGCGTCTAGTATCAATTGACAACAACAGATCCCAGTTAATTGATTTTGGAGATTTCCCAAGGACGGCAGGGAATCTATGGTCTGGCTAGATTTGAGTTGGTCAGTATGTTACCTAAATTGTATGTTTTGAATACAGGTAGAATGGTCTGGATGGGCGTGGTTTCGGTAGTATAAAAGAACAATAACGGCTCCCAGTCGAATAATTTTAGAAATTTTCCAAGGATGGGGGCAATCTATGTTCTGATTGGACTTCAGGCTGACTGAAGTTGGTTGACGGCAGGCTATCTCCTTCCAATTTCCTTGGTTACAGGTGAACTGATTTATGTCGGCAACGTTATGTTGAGTAGTCAGGAGGTGCTGTTGCTACACCTAGCACCATATAAGTTGCCAGGTTTAATTGACCAAGCGTTGCCGTTAAAATTGACCACATATGCAGGTTCTTGTGTTACCCTTCCGCCTGTCCTATGTAGTTATCTCAATTCTAGCCTGAGGTAAAAGCGTGTTGTTAATCGTGACCTAATCCGATTTGCATACTTCAATTGCTCAGTCAAGTGAGTTACTGTGACAAGTTGTTACTACTCATGACAGATCAGATTTATAATCTGTAATTATCCAGTCTAGTTATCTGCTGCGACAAGTCGTTGCTATCCATGCGCAGCAACTAGTTGCTAATTAAATAAACATGTTGCAAGGTCGCCAGCAGGTGTGCGTTCGCTTTGAAAGTGATAAAAGCACTTGGTATTGTTTGTTTATCATATGTCTGCTTACCAATTCATAAAAATAAATCATGCAGGTTTGTATTGGAAATTGACCACACAGTTGTGGCACTTTAAATCACCTGTGAATGTATGCTGTTATGAATAGATGACCCCAGATTTTAAGAGTGTTTGAACAGCACTTTGACACGCAAGCACGCACGCACGCACGCACGCACGCACGCACGCACGCCCGCCCGCCCGCCCGCCCGCCCGCCCGCCCGCCCGCTCGCACGCACGCACGCACGCACGCACGCACGCACTAACTAATCAATATGTATAAATATAGAAAGGATTTTTAAGCAAAAATAATTCTGAGTGATTTCATGGAAACGTTGAGTGTGGTCCCATTTTAGCAGTGCTGAAATGCTATAGAGAACGGATGACTTTACTGCCCCTTAGTGGTGGGGTGGGGTGGGGTGGGTGGCTGGTGTGGCTGGTGACGCCACACCCGATAACTTTTACCTTGAAAATGTTAGAGTCATTTCAGAGATACCTCAAGCGAGGATGATAGTAAGCATGCTACATTCAATACAGAGATATGGTGATTTCACTATCCTTTTGGGCGTGAGTGGTTTGGTGTGGGTGGTTAAACCACACCCATGAAATTTTTCTCGTCTAAATCCATCCTTATGACCACTTTGTGACGCAACAAATTGTCCTGGGTCTGTCGTGGGAGAGGGTGGCAATCCTTCCTTCCTCCTGTGTTCGTGAGAGGCGTGTGTATGGCTTTTCCTGTCTTGTGGTTCTGGCTCCTTGAAAGCTGTGTCCCTCAATGGCTCTGTAGAATTCGCCTCAGAAAGGTACCTGCTGGCGGCGGTTTGATCAGTTCTCCCGTCTTCACAAAAGCACCAGCTGACGGCGGTCCGCTCAGCTTACTCTCTGCCTGGTCTGATCTCCCCCCCCCCCCCCACCCCCACCCCCACCCCTATCTCTCTCTCTCTCTCTCTCTCTCTCTCTCTCTCTCTCTCTCTCTCTCTCTCTCTCTCTCTCTCTCTCTCTCTCCTCCCCTCCCTCCCTCCCTCCCTCCCTCCCTCCCCCCCCCCCTCCCCCCCCCCCTCTCCCTCTCTCTCTCTCTCTCTCTCTCTCTCTCTCTCTCTCTCTCTCTCTGGTCCAATCAGCTCTCTTTAAGCCTTGAGTTGACCCTGCTTATATAGCAAGATCTCTGTTAATTACTCCCACACTTAGGACATATAAATTCTCTAAATCGATTAATAAAACTCATATGCAATGGTACATTCCATAGCTACATAGACCGGCGTGCCTTTGATGTACAAACAATCCATCAATCTTTTGCAACCGCCATTGTGGTCTTGCCCAACACGCTTATCAAAAGGTAAGTGCTATTATCAGGGAATATTTGTGTGCGATAACATACCGTTGCTTATCTCCAGAATTGAACAAGCCATGTTTTTCCACATAAAGTTCAATTTTGACAGTATAATCATCTTTCGCTTTGATGTAGTGAGAGACAAAGGCCCATCACTTTTCCTATATATGAAATTCTACACCCGCGCTAGCTCTATGATCAGCTTGTCTCTACAGGTTTTCGGTCAACCTCATTTCGCTCCAGTGGGCAGACATATGTACTATGTATTTTTTACATTATAATCAACTCTGCAAACTACAGAAAAATATCGGTTTGAAATATCTCTTGCTCTTGTTTATCAAAGTGGTGGGGTGGGGTGGGGAGGGGTGGAGTGGTCGAGAAACATATGCATGTGACTGCTACAGTTTCTGTTATCTAAAAGTGGTGTGGTTGCGACATAATTCAATGTTCGTGCGCCCCTCCATAAGTGTCTGACAATAATATTTTGGTAATACCATTCATACGGTTTTACCAACTGAGTTCCCATATCGATATATTGACTAAAATCTCGAAGACTTTCTGGACTAAACAGTTCTTCAGTTAATATTCCTACCTTGTTAGAGGAAGTTTGAAATCTAAACTTCAATCTCAATTCATAGTAAGTGTCTACGATACTTTCTAACAAATCAACCAGCTGACCAAACTGTATCAAAAGTATGACAATTTTGTCACTGTTGTGCTAAATTTCATTCAACGTCTATTAGTGATATTGGCTACAGCTCAAGAAATATGAGTACGTTGTTGACATTTCATGGATATTTCTTCAAATGCATGTTTCATATGAGACACAAGATGATTAGAAAAGTGAATTAGTTGATTAGTTTTTGACATTGCTGTCTTAACAATTTGTTTCATACCTTCAACGTCGCCTGAAGTCGCTACTACAAATAATCAAGATGGTATATCACCAACAAAGTTTAGTAAACCACGCTTTCATCTCGCATGCTGAATTAAATCCATGTTCACATTTTCTGCTGAATGACGAATACGACGTAGTCGATATTTCCAACTCAAAACGTCGTTAACTGAAAGATTTTGTTCTCTTTTCAGTGTTTATGGGATTGTCAACACTAATGACTTGTTGTACAAAATTAGTTGGTAATGTTGGTGGTGTTATTGAAATAATGATCATCCATTCAGCCGTCACTACTAAAATGGGCTTATGGCCAGTAATTGCAACTCCGTTCGGTAGTTATCCATTCAGTGGTTATGCGTTATGGATATCTTAAGTATATCGTAAAGATTATTAAAGAAGTTATAAGAAAATACAATTATTTCTTAAGCATGTTCCTGTCTGTCCAAGATGCCTCCATTTCTATTTAACGAAATGCACCAAGCTAGTGTTTAAGATATGGGTGTGAGTCTTCATTATTATGACCTTACTATAGGTAGACGTTTGACTAATTGGACTCATTTTTTTAGCAAGACCATTACTTCGGGGGTATAGTGAGCTAGAGGTGATGTGTTTGAACTCATAATGGACCTTTCCATTTTTAGCTATGTCCCGCCCATCACTAGCTAAGCTCCACCCACACCTCGCCGTGTTTGGATTGATCGATCCCCGAATGCCCTAGCTATCAATTTCCTGAAAACTATACAGGGAAGCTGTTGAGTATTTTGTAACAAATTAGACAGGGTGCTGTTGCTGCCATAGGCAGCAACAGCGCCCAGTCAAATTAGTTACAAAATATTCAACAGAATATTTATTAAATAGTAAAAGCAAACAATTTGAACAACAGCCCATAGACCGTCATCAAATATGCGTTCGTGACATACTTATCGACGTCATTCATGACGTCATTCATTATGATGTCATTGTAGACACCACGCAGTTCATTATGACGTCATATGATGGGTGGGTACTCTGGAAAGGTGAATTACCTGCAAAATTCTTAGATTCATAGCTGGAACGCTGAGTACCATTATCTGATACTTCAATTTCTGGAATACCATATCTTGAAATATTCACTTGAATCCTTTTACAATCTGCTTAGAAGTTGTCTCTAATATCAGAATAATTTCTGGATACTTTGACAGGTAATCAATAATCACAAGGCAATCTTTCTCTGACAAATGGAACAAATCAGATCCTACTTTCATCCATGGTGTGTTCGGAATGTCATGCTGTTTTAATGGTGCATTACTTATGTTGCTTGTATCTGTGTACCTGACAAGCAGAGCAGCTATTGGCAACTTGTTCAATCTCGTTGGCCATTCTTGGTCAATACGGAGCCCCCTATAGCTCTTCTCTTACACTTGTGGATGGCCAAATGACCTTCGTGTATTCGCTTTATCATTTCAGCTCTCAGGATTGCAGGAACTAGCGTTTGATTTCCTTTTAATAGAACTCTGTCTGGTAACGTTAATTCTTCGCGAAATTGACTGTACAGGTTTCATGATTATGCATTTCCTAAAAAATTCTGCAAATGCTGAATAACTTTCTGCAATTGAGTGTCATTGGCAGAGGCGTCTGCAAACCGCTAATGCAAACAAACTTTCTAATGCAATTGGTAAAGTTAAGTTTATCAGATCAATGTGAACATCTAATTATTTCTCCGTTGACCTGACAGGTGTTGATTGAGGATATGCTCTGGATAACGCATCAGCTAGCACAAGGTACTTGCTAAGTGTATATTCAATCTTTAAATCATAGGCTCTAAGCTTCAACATGAGTCTTTGAATCTGCTGTGTCATGTCATTGATACCTTTCTTTGCTGTTGCTGGTAACTGGCAACCAAGTGCTCTCATGATCTTGGGGGAACACGGCTCCCAGGCCATCTTTGGATGCATCTGTTGAAATTTTGGTCTTCCTTTTCTGACCATAGTACTTTAATACTGGTTCTGTGATGATGGTTTTCTTTATTGTTCCTATTCTCATGTATGGTGGTCTGCCCAGTCCCCGCACACATTGTCTTGTAATAACTTTCTAAGTGTTGTTGTTCTCGCTAGCAAGCATGGTATACATTTTCCAGGGTATTTGATTACTCCGAGACCTCTCTGCAAATCATTAAGACATGTAGGCATCGACATATCTTTGATTGCTCTTATCTTTGTGGGAGCAGGTTGAACACCTTGACTCGTGTATCTGCTGCCACCTAAGAATGTAATCTCATTTACTCTGAATTTGCACTTGCTCATATTGAGCTCATCACTGTAGACGTGTACACCAGGAAGTCCCTCAAATATATGTTGCATAGTTTTATGAAAAGCTCAACTGGCAGAACAGACACCAAATGGCAATCCTTTGAAGCAATGCCTTCCAAATGGTGTGTTGAAAGTGGATAGTTTGGGCCTCTCTTCATCTAATTGACTTTGCCAAAACAATGAAGAAGCGTCAAGATTTGAGTGCAATTGAGTACCAGCCATTTCAGTTGTTATTTCAGTTTTTGCACCAATGTGGTGGAAATGCTCCCTCCTTATGCTGCCATTAAGATTTTTGGGATCCAAGCAGTCTCAAGTCGAAATTGTGTCTCTCTACATGAACACGAAAACTAACCCAATCTGTTGGTTCATCAATCTTGTCCACCACTCCAAGATCGATCATGCGATTAGGTTCATTACAAACTCTGTTTCGGAGAGTCACTGGAATCTTTCTAGTCGCATGCATGGCAGGCACTTCACCTTCCTTCAGTTGAATGCGCTGCTTCATTGATAGGCATCCAATACCCTCGAGGATAGCAGCATACTGGGCTATAAATGCTTTGATCGCATTGCTTGGACTGGCATATTCCTTGTCAGGGCTTTCTGAACTTCCATGTGTAATTGAATTAGTATCAGAGACACCTTTACAGGCTACAAATGAATTCTCTATGTTTATTATGTGTATTCATTTAACAATACCCAATGGTGCAGAGTGGGAGAGCGAATACGCTGTGCACGGAGTCGCATTATCAGCGTGCAATAATTGTCATGCACTATACAAGTAGAGGCCTATGCCTTGTGCGACGGCAATTATGGTACATCATACCAATCGCGTGCAATAGGACGATGCCATCCACCTGGAAGCACAGCGGTGATCAAACAAACCAATTAAATCCGGTAGCCACCTCGTCAAACATTCTTATGTCAAGGGAGGAAATTCGTGACATGTTATTTATATTTTAATGTAGACGATGCCATAACTAATCTCCCCTTACTTTGCAATAAAAACGCTAGGATGCAGCTTTAGACTCGACATGAATAAGAGTATCGCTAAAGCTAGACAACAGTATCCATGATGGACAGGGAGTACCCAAGAGGGATCCAGTTTTAGCTATGCCCCGCCCATCTCTTAATCTCCATCCACATTTTGACCCTATTGGGATCGATCGATCATGCAGTCTCTGAAGCTCAATTTCCAGAAAACTATATACGTAGGGTCTTGAATATTTTGAAACTAATTTAACTGAGTATTGTATGGCCAAGTCAGATTAGTTTCAAAATATTCAACAGCGTCGTACTGCATGTTTATTAAACAGTACAGTCATATATAATTTGTACAACCTGACGGACTAAATCGAGTCATTCATGACGTAATTGATTATGACGTCAGCCTATACACGTCACGTAGTTTATTATGACGTCATATGATTGATGGATAAATTGGAATCCTTCATTAAGTTTCAAGTGGCTAAACAAATTTTCACTAAATGTTGAGGGAGATTTGCGTGGTTTGTGTGGGCCTATAATCGTGCAAAGGTTGTTTCATCCTATTCTAGTTACGCCCAACAAGCGTGTCGTATCACAATGTATCTAGGCTTCCACGACAGAATTTAAGCACACGCTTGACGCCTAAGTGGGTCATGGGTGGGCGTCAAACTATTAACCCTTTTAGGCCTTTACCGCTCCACTGAAATGTCTCCCGCCCACCCCCGTCCGATAATGCTGGTTATAGGGTCAGTACTGGATCAATATCTGGTCAATACGCCCTGATGTCTGGCCCAGTACAGGACCAGTAGCCAGCGGTATAAGGGTCAAGGCTATGAGCGATCTGGCTAATAGATGTTTGTAAGACAGCAACAGCTTTAGAGTAACACCATATTCAAAATTAACACAAATTAGTGAATTGAACAACGCAATATCATGCAAGTTCTCTTTTCACAACTAACTCTTACCCTTACTACGCCCATTCATTTTTAAAAACCTCACCCACACCCAAAGATAAAGAACGATAACCCGTTACACCTTGCGAGGTCAAAATACAAAAGTAAATCCATGCAAACTTTGCAGGAAATAGTAGATTTTAATTTTGGTGAGGGATTGCAACACATGGCGGATGTACAGACGTGAGGATGACATTTTCTACACCAAATTCAAGGATGACTTTGGGGGGGGGGGGCGCCGGCAGAAATGGCTCCTTACACATATGTAGATTCTAAGGAACGGAGCAGTATGACCATAACGACAGAGCCCACCTGCTTCATATTGGAAAGCATGGACACTATTGTGATAATAGTGACATGAAGGCTTCGGCAGCACCGAAAACTCATATCTTTCATAGTAGACCATTTAGCAAGGAGAAGACTCTAAATAGCGCCAGTTTAACTGATTACCGTTTCTTAGGAACACTTACTAGTTACTACATGGCAGAAATTTAGTTGTCTTGAAGGCCGCTCACAGTGTCCTATACTCGCAAGTCCTGTAGAAATAGAGAAGTCAAAGGAAATATTGGTGAAGAAGAAACGAAACCCGAGGATGAATTGAATGATGATGAAGAAAATATGATGTGACAGAAAATGCGAAGTGTGCATGCGTGTGCGTGCGTGCATGCGTGGATTCATTCGATTCACTCCCATCGCGAGTAACTTTGGAAAGAGGAATCAACTGCGCGTTCAAAAGGATATCGTCGACCGAAATGTTTTGAAAACAGGACTCTGTAGTGCAAGCTAAAGGCGTGCATGACAGTTATCGCACTCCTTTTACAAGAGAAAAGGGGGCACTGTAACCAAGAAAGGGTTCTCTGAACCTATGTCACATCCCTCTGGATCATATCTGTTTTATCAGCAGCCAACGCGACATTAAATCGATGACTAATCGTTAAATCTACTACATCGGGTGTCTACGAAATAACAACGGTCATTGACAGTCACGGGTGGTTAGATAGGGGCTATGTTATCTTTAAACAGCCGAGCGCAGGCGTCCTAAATACATATTCAACCGATAAGAAGGTTCCAGAAAAATCCGGGGACGACCGCAAACTTCTAAACTACCAGCTGAGCAGTTGACATTAAAAACAAATGAGGTCAAAATGGTTTTAAAATTGATAACAGCTGAGTTAGCTGGAGCTAAAAAAAACATCCTGTTTCATTGACGTACGAGTAGCTGTGTTGTGGGTGACGTACATGTTTACCTGTCCATAACGGTCACTGTTTGGTTAATAAAAAATGGTCACTAAAGACAGACGATCGCTTAATATAACTCATTTCCTACAGTATGTATATTGTCGCCGCAAATGATGGTGGTTCTTTTAGACAGCTGGTCTTACGACCACCCGTCTTTAAGAATCTCTATCACATGGTCCCCAAAAGCAGGAATCCGTTATAACCGATATAACGGTACATATTTACCTGTCGTCCTTGTCTCGCCTTGTCACGCGCCGGAAAACTTGTAGTTGACGTCAGCAGAAGTAGGTATATAATATGAGCCTACATAGCAACTGGTGTAAATATTGTGATAAGAAATCTACTGGATCGAGAGATGCGATAGGCTCATTCGCTCGACGACGCACGGCATGTTTAAAATAGTTTAACAAAATATTTATTGGTTTCCTTGTAAAGGTCTCACCCGGTCGCTAATTTCGTAATTTCTCACCATAAAAATATTCCCCAAAAATGCGCAAACTCTATCATGGGTCTGCAATTATACACTCATTTAACACGCCCATAAAGAACCTTCTCTAGAGGATGAATTAAATAGGGCAGACAATGCATTATTAATAGGCCTACGTAAGAGATATTGTCAGAACACACTCAGAATTAAAATAATTTTAAATTAGTTTCATAATTTTAGTTGCAATTAGTAGGCTATTAGTCTGTCAGTCGGTCAGTAAATTTTGTGACCATTTCTGCCAAAGCCGGCTATTAGACATAGTTCATGAGCTACAAAACGATATTTTTAATAGTCTTATGATGTCCGCATATGACAAAGAAGTATTATAGGCTTCTCTAAGCGGTGTTTTAAGGGGTGGAACCAAGACTGCTGCCTAAAGGCCGAAAGTGCCACGGAAAAACTTATGATCGCCAGAGGAGTTGCATTTTCTAATTGAGCTATTTATAGTTTAACATAGTGTAGACTGGGATTTACTTTCTGTAGGAATTTAATGTCCAAAGTAAGATAGTGGTTGATTTAGGGCGTGATAGAAAGAAAAATATTAGGTAACAATTCTTTGATATCCGTAGCCCCTGTAGGACCCCAAAAATACAAGATGGCCGCCGTCGCTTATGGAAACTACAGAGAATGTTAAGAATTTGGCCAGCTCTCCAGCAACAATGCCAGTAATCTTAGGTAACAAGTACGGATCGATCAACAATCGTGAGCTTGTGAGTGCTATTGGGCAAGAGAAGTGTCTGATTGGTTTCCATACCTTCACTTGGGCAGATTAGGGTGGGAAATATGTTGGCATCTCAAAGAGGAGTTGGATCGCGTCGTATCTATCCTTGCCCAATGATAACCCATCGTCTCTTCCTTTCAGCTACTGGGTGATGTGGTCCTCGCAAACACTGAACTGGTGGACGGTGAGCTGCCAGAAGAAGTGCCTATCGATAGGTTCGTGTGCTCAGTATACGGTTGGTGGGGGGAGGGGGTTGTTGGGGTGACTTTTATTTAGGTCCATAAATCTGGAGGGCGAGAAGCTACCGCCGACCAGAGCAACGCTGTTGCCCCCTATCTTAAGTACGGATTTTGTGATTGCGTTGACTGGTATAAGGATGAACTGATGTTATAGGGGTTGCAATGTCGTAACAACATGACGATGGCGTAAGCACCCGGAAGTGTACGGATTCAGCATCATAGATCAACCGTATCTGATTAAATAAAGCTGATAAACATACTGTGGTTCCGGGACAAAAACTATGTACACAATCTCACGCATGCCTACAGTACATTGCAGTTCTCTGCCTACATCACTATTTGTATTACGATTAGTTATTACTTGTATTTGCATATCTTTATTCAGGTTGTTCATTGGTTTGACCTTGAGCATGAGATTCTGCATGTGTTTCATTGCTAATGTTACGTTTGTATTCTATTATGCTGTAATTGTAATTGACACATGGCGAACTTGCTATAAATTGGTTTTACCGAATGTACTTTATATGTTAACATTTCTTTTGACATTCCCACGTGACTTTCGCGTCAAATCGCCTTGAAGGGTGTCCAAAATGATACATGTTTGAAAAACCTACAATAGACTCAAACATCATGCAAATTGATGAATTAATACGAGAGGTACTCGTAATTCTTCACCGAGCGGTAAAAAATGACATTGACCATGTTGCGTGACATTGACCTCCAATCGGACTGAAACCTAATCCAAATGAGCAGGCATGTTTGAAAACGGTACAATAAGGTCTAATATTATGCAAATTGATCAATTTACTCCAGAGGTGCTCAGATTTCTGCACGGAGAAGCTACAAATGGCCATGGCCTTGACCTTGCTCTGTGACGTTGACCTCCTTCCGAGATAAAACATATTCGAAATGATCGGGCATGTTTAAAAACCCTACAATAGCGTCTAACTTTGTACCAAAATGTCGATTGGAAACATATTCTAAATGACCAGGCATGTTTGAAAACCATAAAATTTACTAAAATCATTGAAATTGATCAAGTGATTCCAGAGATATGCCATTCTCTGTAGTCTCCATGAACGACGGCGGCCATCTTGGATTTTCTTCGCCCTACAGGGGTCACGGTGGTCGAAAGAATTGTTACCTAAAAATTTTAATTTACTTTACACCTGTATGAAATGAGCTCAACCACTATCCAAATTTGGGCATCCAATTCTTACGGGACAGTGATTTCCATACATGGTGGTCTGCACTGCATGCATCATAATTGTATCGTTGACAACGTTACTGTTATTAATTTATTTTTCTGTTTTAAGCAGATGTTGTCACGTAGTAAATAATGACAATATGTATTTATCTTTGTCTTATTTTCAAAGGGTAGCGATGTTGAAAATGTGCATAGCTGTTGGTCATATAGGCCTACAAAGTAAATTGTATCAGCAGGGTATAATACTAGCATTATGGACTTCTAATTGTACATACGGATGTATACTGTATTACTGATATTGCAAAACTAAATTCACAATGGCGAATACATGCAAAAATCAGTACTTGAATATATTAATTATTTTCACCACCTTCGCACACACGCAACTGAGGAGACCATGCCGACATCTCATATGCTGTTAGTAAAGATCAATGTAGAACATGTTTTATATTTCTGTCAAGTGGGGGAATTGAAGTCCAAAAATAGAGCCCCTTTTGGGATTTTGCCGCTCGCCTATATTATATAAGATTATTATATGATACGGAATATCTAGTCAGAGTTTTCTTCGTTCTACCAATTTGGCCGTGAAGTAGCAAGTAAATATCAAGTTGACAATGTTACAAAGATCTGGATTTATATTTTATGGACAAACACTCTGATACAGTGCATCTGAATCTCATTCAATATAGGGATCCGATCTGTCACTTAAGGATCTGGCGTCATAAACAAAAGCTACATGTTAGCTGACGTCATAATCAAGATCACATGGCTCCGTCACGAAAAGCGAAAAGTTGATCACAAAATTGTACGAACTGTAGTATATGTCTTCGAGGGCGTTAGACTTTAGTAAACATTCTATTTAATATTTTGAAACTTTTTTCTTTTTTGGAATATTTTGAAACTAATTTGATGGATAGTTATGTATATGGCGGATTGCCTTTAGAAATTACCTTGAAAGGTCAAATAGTTTATAGTTAGCGACCTTGCCGAGTCACTCGGTAGCCGGAGACAGACTATCCAACTATCTCGTGACTGCACAATCTTTAATGTCTGGGGATGGAGAGATTAAGCAAACAAGTTTACTAGAGAAATTAAGCAGATAAGCCTACTTATTCTCTGCAGCCTTTATGTGACTGGCCATGACTGGTCACATGATAGAGCAATGGAGGCTTCGTCTGTCATCGTCAGCAAGCAAACCTAGCGTCATCAACTATCTCTCAGAAAACTGGAAAAATCCACAATTATGTGCACAGGTTCAAAACGGATTACTTGATGTATACCATGAGTGGAAAAAAAATGTTTCAAACTAATAAATTGTGTTTACACCGATGTCGAGGATCTTCAGAGTAGGCTACACAAGAAGAGACAGACACCCTCAAACTACTGCATGCATTACATGTTGCCCAACATTCTACTCAGTGATTTTTGCACTCAGAAAACCAAGATATGACTAATGTATTTAGCTATGGGCTGAACATTAGATAGTTACGTGGTCATCAAGTGTGAACCATTGACAGGGAATCGAACCCACAGCCGACGAAAGCGCCAAGCATCATAGCCCACAAACCCTTCCACCACAACAACGTCGCAAGCATTGGTGTGGTGGAAACGTTTGTGGGTTACGATGTTTGGCGCTTTCGTCGGTTGTAGGTTGACATACATGCTGGTATGGGAAAACATAATGCAGCTAGCTAGGAATAATACTATCTACCAAGATGTATTCACTCTGTTTAGAAGAGAATGGTTTTTGTCTGAAAACGTGGTACTTGCTCTTTAAGGGCTGCTAATCTCATCTCAAATGTTGTATTGCACCGATAGATATAGATTATGGTTTATAGATTCTATATCATTCATATTCTGTCACATTTCCTTATCTGTATCACAGTTATCTGCTTGGTAATATCGTTTAAATTTTGAGCAGTGATCTCCACCATTTTGTCTCCTCTAGCGATAGAGCGTGATGGCATGTAAGTGTCAATGCATTACTTCTTAATTATATAATAATCATCTTGTTGAAAATCTCATCTCTTCTTTAACCATTTGGTGGATTTCAACCAAATTTGGCTGGAAAGATTCTATACTGGTAAGCTCCAGAAATTCTAAGTAGACTTTTTATTGCTCCATTTTTTATGAAATTCTTAGACTTTATGGAAAATTTACCGGAAATTATCAAAATGCGTCTCCTCCTTAGCCGCTTGACGAATTTCAACCACATTTGGCTAGAAGGACTATATGGTCGTAGGCTTCAGAAATTTGTATTAAAAACATGACTGGTCAATGTTTTGAATGAAAATCCCAGATCTTATGAACAATTTACCGGAAATTGTCGAAACGCCTCTCTACCCATAATGGATTTTAACAGAATTTGGCTAGAAGGTCCCTATGGGGGTACACTCCAGAGCTTCTATTCAGAATTTTGATTGGTCACTTCTTTTGAAGTAAAATCGTAGATTTTTTGATAAGTATTCAGAAATTCTTTTAATGGTACTAAGAATTAATTTAAACCAAATTTCTCCAGAATTACCACCATCGTAATAATTTCTGAAACCACCATTCAGAATGTTGACTGGCATATCTTTCCGACAGCCATCTTGCTTTTATTGATTTTTTAAGACAAAATTGTTTTATATAGGTTTTTGGGTGTAGTGATTTCAGGTTTTCCACATTCGAAACTATCGGATAAACGGGTTAGCACCAATCTTGGATATTTTTCTACCAAAAGCGCCCATAGGAAATAAGAAATTTAAAATGCTTCTCGCGAACCAGTAGACTGATTCTAGCCAAATTTCGTAGGGCGCATTCTGTTCTGGTTGCAATTCTGGCCAAAACCTGAAGGTTCTATTTATAGGCGATGGCTTTTCTCCAACATTCGAACTTCCAATATGGAGAATATGTCTCACCTGAGCGACCGATGATCCGAAAGGTTCCTATATCTATATATCGTCACATGAGGGTTTGGGTTAAAAATCTCTTAACCAATCGGACTTGAAGTCTACCCGAAGAGGCCTACTACTAAGGCTAAGGAAAGCTGGCTTCTTCCAATCCATGGAACTACCTGTGCATATATGTTTGCACCTGTTCTGCAGGTTGTGGTCGGGTGATGGGAGGGATTAACCAACCCGGAGCCAGTAACCCACCCCCTGGGACATGCAATGGCCGCCCTATGAATGGCTATACCCTAAGCGTATGAGGGCGAAAATGTCTAAGACACAATTTGCCCTCTCTGCGCGTTGCGCCGGGCCACTGGCAGTACCCCCGTAATAGACAGGTTTTTCTTCATATAACGGGATAGGAGACTAATGACTGGGTGGCCATTTTAGCCTTTCATATACATGATCTTTGCAGAGTTTCTTTCTCGTAACGGCTATGATCACAAAAGTTTCCATAGACGTTTGGTTTCTTTGGAAAGCCTTGCAGACC
Organism: Chaetoderma sp. LZ-2023a; assembly: GCA_034401795.1. Lineage (NCBI taxonomy): Eukaryota > Metazoa > Mollusca > Caudofoveata > Chaetodermatida > Chaetodermatidae > Chaetoderma > Chaetoderma sp. LZ-2023a. The sequence goes on from CM067372.1 coordinate 144,458,106, forward strand.
CAGCTTCCTTGCCATGATAATATTAAGCGAAGAGGAGGCCACTTATAAAATCATAAATTCCTAAACACCTTGAAAGAAAACAACGAAAAATGCAATGTCGTCATTTAACTTGCAGCTGTTACCGAGACCCCTACACCCGAAAAGACGAATACCGATTGGTTGAAAAATTCCTAAGAAAGCCAACCATTCGCTGAAAGATAATGAGATGCAGAGCAGAAAGTATAAAAGCTGATCGCTCTGTGATCTCAGCACCGAGTCACTGAAAGGTTGCTCAGTCGCTGCCTCGCCAATGACCCCAGTCGACTGTATGCGTCCTGCTTCCAGGTTCCAAGGTCAGTAATGATGGTGAAATTGCATTGTGGGACCATCGTGGCTTCAACTGCTCGCAGTGGGATACCATCTACATAGGCAGTGGAATAACGTTTAAATTGTGAAGGGGACGCTCCACAATAGCGGGCCAAAATAACAGCTTAAATTTCTCCGCCTCCAGCAAACCACCACCTCTGCACCGCTCTGAAAACATCGCTGATCTGAAACCTCTGCACACCGTCTTCTGACTTCGAAAGTAAGTAGGCCTGCTACACTACAGCCGCACCACTGATTCCTTCTCACTGAGACCCGCCTGAAATATCTCGGCCACACTCCACCTGACGCAAAGAAGAACTCCGCTCGACATCAGCCTCCAAGCGAGCTCGACTTAACACCAGTTCCCACGACCGAACCAGATAACCGCTGTGTCTCTGGAATCCCTTCCCAGTTCGTGGCGTCTTCTTAGCACCCGAACTCGGCGGAGGTTCCGCTAAACGTTCTCCTCTTTAGTTACAGGGGTGCGCTGTATGTCTGCAAAGATGCAGGGAAGATCATCCCTTGGACCGCGCTAAGCCCTCTTTGCCATCGCTCAAGGCAGTCTGATAGACCCAAGCCAAAGATTCACCCGACCCTGGAAGGGATTAGTTTCTCGCATAGCCTAACCAATTGCGTCCTCCCGTGGCCACCCGACGCCTTAACCCACAAAGCATTCTAGCTAGCCTAAACCACTGATTCGCGCCAGATTCACTCTAAGAACATTAGAGGTAGGCCTTTGGATACCCGTAGAGAATTTTGGATCAACGAGGTGGCATTGACTAAAAACTCAACCACCACCCACCCCACACCACCCAACCCCCCCCCCCTCTCCCATCCCCCCCACCCCCAGAGAGCCACTTGCAATCGCTTTTTCCTCACTCACCCCCCCCCCCCTCAAGTCACCCACCCACCCCACCCCTCCCAATACCGGTTACCAATACCGGTACAGTAGTCCTTAGTGTCTCTTGTTGACCTCGGATGGTGGGGTCGGGGATCTCTAGACGGGCGGAAGGGCAGGGGAAATAATAATCAAATAAGACAAATTTACGGATATCATCCTATATCAACTTCCTTCAGATATTCTCATTCACTAACCCATTAACTGCTTATTCTAAAGATCACGAGGTGGGTGGTATAGCTGGGATCCATTAAAATGCCTTTATTGAAGGTTGTCTTACAGGAAATTTATACAAAGCTACCAAAGTTAGCGTTCATACTAGAGGGATACGTCCAATTGATCACGAGGATTCAGTTATTGTCATAACGTGTGTACGCGTGAACGCTTACACGCGTAACGAACGTTTGTGATCGATTGCACTTACATCAGACTAAATCTCTAGCGCGAACACGGAGCAATCGAAAGCCACTTGTGACAATAGTAGCCTCCTATTAGGCCTATTACATCGCGGTGACAAATCAGTAAGTGCACTGCTTATTTATTGGCCTACTGTTTATTAAAATTGTTCGGTAGTCCTTCCTTACAGGAGTAGCCGATAACTAACCCACTACACCCACCACAAGCACTTCCGACAGCGCATAACATAACCTAGGTCTACATGTGCAATCCCATGTGCACAGCTCTTTTGTTACTATCAACGTCATATAACGATATTATTCTATAAAATACTATTCATGACAGTCGACAATGTACTAAATAACCCCAACTGTAGTTATTTACCGTTCTTCACAAGTTTTTGTGAGAATTTCAGATATGAAGATCATTAAGTACTGGATAACACACGAATACTCAACCTTTTAACCATCACAGAAATGAAATAACAAATTCTTTATAATGTAAGGAATATACTTCTGAATATTTTGAAACTAATTTGACTGGAGGCTGTTGCTGCTTATGGCAGCTACAGCTTCCAGTCAAATTAGTTTCAAAATATACAGCAGCTTTCTTGGAAGCCTATAGTTGTTTTGAAATTGGGGAAGGTGGGGGTGGGGTGGGGTGGGGTGGGGTGGGGCGGGGGAGGGGGACATAATATTTGTGAAGTTGAGTGGATGCAAAAGGTCAACCAAAAGGGGGGGGGGTTAAAAATTTTGAAATCTAGATGCTCGCAGATGGTATCTCGTGCATTTCCAGAGGTAAATATGGACCATCGGTTGGCTGTCAAATTATTCTTTTTTAGCCATTTAACTTCATTTTTTTGTTTATTCAATTTTTTTAGCCGTTCAGTTGTGAAAACAGACTTGGATAAAAAAAAAAACCTGAATGGAAACGAAAATAGCTATCTGGACAGTGGACATCATGTCCAAACAGCTCGTTTGTAAAAAGAGAAATTGCATAAAACACATTTATTCACTCAAAAAAATCTGTATAGCAGAAATTGGGGTCTGGTAAAGATCTGGGGCCGGTAGCAACAGCTACCAGTCAAATTAGTTTCAAAATATTCAACAGATTACCTATATAGTTTTCTGGAAATTAATGGTTAGGGAGTTCATGGATCGATTGATCCCAACACGAGCGAGGTGTGGGTGGAGCTTAGCTAGAGCTGGGCAGCGCATAGCTAAAACTGGGAATGTCCATTAGTTTAAACTCTTACTGATTGCATCATACAACTCGTCATCAGGGCGTGGTATTGTGCATTAGTGCGGATCTAGGGGGGGGGGGGGGGGTACTGATGTAATAAATATGTATTTTAACATTTATGGCATGCTAATTTAAACAGCAACACAGCCATTTAAAAACTTAAACGCGTTAATGCCATGATTTAACCGGGAACTGATATAGCGGTATGCAGTTGGCAATTCAGTGATCAAATGTTTATAATGACTGATCTAGCAGGGGGGTGGTAACCAAACCCTTTATTAAGATCCTGAACGGGTATTTGTCGAATGGCAGAAATCGGTCAACTGGAGGAGCACTGTTTACCCTGGTCTGTTTACATCCTATGTTACGGTAATAGCGCATTAATACGCCACTGGAACGCACATTAAAAGCATTCCAGAAAAGTCACCAGTAGCTTTTCAGTACAGGCCAGTTCATCAATTATTTGCAAAACATGGTGTAAATGGGCATAGAGTGCAAGTTTCACCGCCTCCTCATCCTGCGTCTGCATTATAATTCATAAACACAAACACTAGAAATAAGAAGAAAGACGTTTCTAAAGCCTAATGTCCACACATAACATTGGCTGTAAGATCATAAAACAAGAGATAATAGGTCATTACGTACGCTACAATATATGTTACTATAGTCATCTGGCTGAGGGGGTATTTGTGTACATGAAAGGTTAAATCACTCTTCAAAACTGGAAATTAGACCCATTGGGCTGTCAGAAAAGTGAGGGTGATCGGGGGGGGGGGGGGGGGGGGGGCTACCCCGGCAATAAAGGAGAAAATTGGCATTATCATGGGAGAATAGGCTAAAATTGACAATATCAGGATATTGCTAAGGTTCGTGTATATATATATATATATATATATATATATATATATATATATATATATATATATATATATATATATATATATATATATATATATATATATATATATATATATATATATATATATATATATATATATATACTAAAATGATAAATATCATCAAATTCGTATCTCGCGAAATCTCCTTCGATATGAGATCGACAAAAGTATTCAATAAGGAGCCACGCCTCTATTTTTAGATTGACTAATGCCTATTCTACCAAGTACATAGAGCAATGCGCTTAACCCTTTAACCCTCGAATTTGTTCAAGAAAATTTCTAAGAAAATGTCCATTTGCAGATCAAGAGAAGACTATTTTTGACAATTTATCACTGGAATGACACTGGCTCAGTTATCGAGTCGGTCATTCCAGTGATAAATTGTTAAAAATAGTTTTCTCCTGGTCTGCAAATGGACATCTCTCAAGACCACTGCAAAAGCCGTTTTAGCTGATATGACGGTTAAAGGGTTAATGACCGTCTCTAGAAATTAACCATATAGTCCGGAATCAGGCAATGTGGCTGGCCCCGAAGGATGTCTCGCGGGGTGGATGGTCGTAAAATTACAGTGCCAAAATATACATGATTAGAACATGTCGATCGTGTTGGATTGGAATCGACACGCCACGTACTGAAGACAGATTCCAGAATATATGTGGGTACAAAACTGCCCGTTAGCCCATTACTTGGGTTTACATCACCTCTCGATCATCATTTCAACGACGGGGATTCGGATATCCACTCTAATATAAAACTAGTTTATTTGAACGTTAACTGTTCCGATACGCGATTTCCTGAAATCCAAAGAATCTGGAGGTAGACTTGTAATTCGCTCCAAACCGTATGCCTGCTCCGCCACGGTTTAGCAGATCATCATGTCTAAAGTAAGACCAGTTCTATTCACCACAATGATTGCAGAATAAAATTTTTTGCGTTGCCTTTGGCTTGCCTCCCTCAGGGGTGTAGAAACGTATTTGGACCTGGGGGTTGAGAGGGTGGGGGCCGAAGTAAGGGTGGGGCAAAATACTAGGGGCCGCTATGGTGATAGACGATGGGAGAAGCAAAACCTGGGGCGTGGGGGGGGGGGGGTGCTATCTCCCTCTTGCCACAACGCACCACCCCTCTTCCTACACCTATGTAGCCAGGTGGACAAATTGGCCATTTGGTAGTGAGACGCATTCATCTTGAGTCAACAGCGCCTCAAAGCGCTCAAAACGTTAATTATATTATGTTTAATTAAGCATCTAATCGACCTTTGCATTTTTAGCTATGCCCCGCCCATCACTAGCTAAGCTCCACCCACACCTCGCCGTGTTGGGATTGATCGATCCCCGAATGCCCTAGCTATCAAATTCTTGAAAACTATACAGGGAAGCTGTTGAATATTTGGCAGCAACAGCGCCCAGTCAAATTAGTTTCAAAATATTCAACAGAATATTTATTAAATAGTACAAAGCAAACAATTTGTACAGCAACGCATAGACCGTCTTCAAATATGTGTTCGTGACGTACTTATCGACGTCATTCATGACGTCATTCATTGCGATGTCATTGTACACATCACAGTTCATTATGCCGTAATACGATGGGTGGGTACTCTGGAAAGGTGAATTGTCAAGATTTGTAAAGGAATGAAATTTTTTTATCTATGAATGTAATCCATTTGAAGTCCAAGAGAAGACATTTTTATAGGAATTTATCAATGGAATTTACAAAAAGTGTTCGGCTGCCCCTGCAAACAATGCCATATTTGCCCAACGTTGGGCCAACGCATGTTTATTCGTTGGGCAATGGGTCAACATAGTTTGACTCGTTGGGATTACGTTGGTCAAACGTATCACGTAATTTTCCCACGTATAGAAACAACGTTGGGCCAGCTCAAGTTAACTTACCATCAGCCAGGCAACGTAAATACAACGTTGGCCCAACGTAACTAATTTTCTATTAAGCATCCACACGTAAGGTCAACGTTGGGCCAACTAAGCCACGCTGTGGGCCAACGTATGGCCAACAAGCAAAACTACGTTGGGCCAAAGAATAAAACTTAGCCCCTACGTTGGGCCAACGAAACAAAGTTTGCTGGGCGTTTTGGACAGATTGACTATTAAAAGGTTTAGAAAATTCAAATTCAATCATATTCATAATCAATGTCCAAATTGCAGGTCAAGAGAAAACTATTTTGTTGAAAATTTATCACTGGAATCATTGGTTCGGTAACCGAGCCAGTCATACAGGTAGATTTTCAAAAATAGACTTTTCTTGGCTTGCAAATGAACATTCCTCAACACGACTGAAGAGGATGGTTTGGTCGGTTTCACTATTAATTGCTTAAATTGATACAAGCTGTGTTAAAGTTGGCGAGAGCATTTATACTTTGAAATTGTGGCCGGGCGGCCACCGTTCGTGGCCTGTCCCACACGGTATGGCCAGGGGTGGGGTGGGTGAGTGTATAAGTGTGAGGAAGGGGGTTTGGGGTGGGGGTGGTGTCGGGTATCTGGTCATCATGAAAGTCCACATATCCCTCGAGTTCCGGGTCAGCCAGTTCCTGACAGTTCGCGGTCCGTGCAAAGAAAGTATGTGCAACCTCCAAAAGGTTCACCCAGTCAATGGCATCGCCAGAACGCGTCTTACCTTATGAGAAAACCTATCTACTACGAGGGAACTCCCAGTGGCCCCGGCACATGCGCTGAAGAAGTAAATCTTGTTCGTATTGCCATCTATTAGGGTAGCTATAGTACATACCGACATGCGGCATTTACGGGTTCCTGGTTGGTTAAACCTACTCGTTACCCACAAAATTGAACTATTACAGGCACGAGAGGGGAGCGTATGCTAAGCTGATAGCTCAACTCAAATGTAGTTTTACCGTATACGGGAAGCTAACGTCTTTGCGAGACGATGTTGTAGTTGTACCATAGAACTCTTATACATAGCCTATAGATAACACACACGCCCGCCCGCCCGCCTGTCCGTCCATCCGCACGCACACGTACACACGCATAACACCCCACCCCAACCAAACAACCACCCGATCATTACAGCAATAAGTATTTCGGATATTTTACTATGTAGACCTAGAATCCTCCGAAATAGGTTATCTTTCAATGGACAACTCATGATGCACCTGACATATCACCTGTGTCGCTCAGGGTCAAAGATTAAAATTAATATTCGCCATCGTGGCCTGTTTAGTTAGGCTAAAATACAGCCAAATAGGCAAAAAAATGTAGAAAGATGGTCGCCAAAGAGTAGCATTAGCCATTTACCCTTTACCCCTTACCACTTACAGATAAAAAGAATCCGACCCATTATTTATGATGTAGGCCTAATGAATATTCTGTTGAATATATGTTGAAGCTAATTTAACTGGTAGCTGTTTCTGCCTATGCACCCGTAGAAAGGCGGTCGGTCCTTCTTGGTGAGTTTAGTCGTCTTACATGGAAACATCAGCTCGACACTAACAGGTCATTCACTCCATATGACCGTGGAGTTATTGACATATGAGTAGCCAGCTAATTATATTAAAATATATCTTTTTTTTTTAGGCCCATCTGCCATGGAGGCCATGATGTAGGCTTATACCAGAGACTGATAGAACTACCAGCGTACGTGTATGAGTACGTAACTATTCGTGCGTGCGTGGAGGAGTGCGACTTCTACGTATAGGCCTACTGTACATGCGCAAAATAGGTGTTCTTGGTAAAACATCACATGATCACAAGCATGATGGCGCGTACCACGGGAAATGATAAGTTTGCGGTTATCTGCGGGGTTAGCTAGTATATGCCTCTAGAAGAGGTGAAGTTGGCAAAGAAATTAACTCTTTAGCACTAAGTCTGGCCAAAAACGTCTTCTGTAGAAATGCCCATTTGCAGAACAAAGAAGACTATTTTTTAAATTTTACCAATAACTGGCTCGATAATCGAGCTAGTCATTCCAGTGACAAATTAAAAAAAATAGTCTTCTTTTGTTCTGCAATTAATGGACGTTCTCCAGAGTACCCACCGAAAGTTGAAATTGTCTTGAACATATTTGCGCGTTGTAGGGTAGTAACTATCTACGCCAGGCCTACTACCCTGGTGAAGCAGCTTCCTGGGCCGATACCGGGCCGACACTAAGCTGTGTTATCTGGGTACTATTCAGTTATCTGTAACAACAGCCCTGTATTTGCGTAGGCCTATACACTGCATCTAAGCATATGGCCTAGATATGGCATAATAATTGATAATCCTATCAGATCTAATAAATCCCATGAAAAGACCCAATAGCTATTTTAATCCCCAAGTAGATAGTGGTTACGGAGATCAAGTGTCGCTCATATTACCAAAACTAATTATAGTTCATGTCTCTGCTTACCAACTGTCAAAGCTGGCGTCATTCCAGACTATATAGGGTACATGTAATGCCATAAGGGCGGCGCCACAAAAGTTAGAAAATGCTGACAACATACTGGTAACTTAATATGCTTGAAACACGAACATTGGTTTCTTAGCAAGGTTCATAATTTGCTATGATTATGTAAACAAGCCCGTGTGTAGCAGACACAGACTCCTGTACTAACAGTGGATGTGGAGTTAGGTTGGGGTGGAGTGACTGAATATAAGGCTAGATTAAGCGGATATAAATACATATATCGTTGACTTCAGTCAAACCGACCAATTTCGGACTACTCTAGGTAGGCCAGTCCTACAATATGGTAACAAATATTGGCCATTTGAACTGCATGAGACCTCCAGACTACATAACAGGCTGTCATCATAGTTAATAATAACAACAACAAGTCAACAAATTGGCAGAGCTAGCATAAATTGTACTAGAACCCCCACCCCACCCCCTTGCTGCTGACTTGTCATTAAGATGAAGATAGTGTTCGATTCTCCGATAAACAACATGTAAATTTCGCGAACCACTGTTTTCCAACGGGACTCCAAATCACCAACAATCCCAACATATCGCGATTAATGGCCCCACATTTACACCACTGACACCAGAATGCTAAACAGTAAAATGGTTGAAAGTGTATACTTTTAGAGGCTTAACTTATGTACCTCAATATAATGAAACGAAGTAAATCATAATCATTTCATTCCGTCTTGCCCATTCACACTATAATGTTTGAAAATAAAATTGTTAAGATCTTATACTTTTACTGGCATAAATTGTGTGCCTAAATGTAATGAAACGAAATAAAATATTGGCATATGATGATTTTATTACGTATGGTCATCACCCAAAAACTAAATGCTCTGAAATGCATTCTTCTTCATTTGATGAACAAATTTATTATTAATTCTGCTGCTCAGATTTTTTCTGGTCTTATTCGTTATCGCGCTGAGTAAGCCTATTCTGGCTGCAGGTCTGTCACTCTGTATGTATGTAATATGGACTGGTCACTGATGCTCTCTCAGTGCCCAGTTCATGTTACATAGGCCTACATATAGAGGGACTGTGCGTGCGTGCGTGAATGCGTGCGTGCGTGGATGCGTGTGTGCTTGCGTGCGTAAGTACGTACGTTGGTGCGTGCGTTGGTGGGTGGGTGGGTGATTGATGATTGGGCTGCCTGCTTTTCTAGGCATAATAGTAGAAGAGTGACGGGATTGGCGGCTGCTCTGATTGGTCGAGAGAGTGATGGCGTCATCTGATTTGCATATTAGGCCACGCCAATATGCCCAAATGTAGTCAGGGGCGAAGCCTATTTTTACCGATTTTTTAAAGGGCCACGGACCTAGGGAATGACCTAATATGCAAATGAGGTGACGTCATAACTCTCTCGACCAATCAGGCCAGCCGCCCATCACTTCACCGCATTTTAGTGGTGTAGAGCTTTGATCTGTGCTGATGAGTGACAGCTGTAATGAGCTGTGAAGGGGATGGGGGGGGGGGGGGCGAAGGCTCATTTGCATGTTAGTGACATCATAACCCTCGACCAATCAGCGCAGCCACCTCAACAGCCACAATTGTTCGAGGTGTTGAAATATTGACCCTCGGTAAAGCTGATTGATGGGCATATTGACACATGAAAGTGTTAGGGGTATAAGGAGGGGTTTGGGAGTGGGGTCAAGCAGTTGATTATGTGACCCCTCGAGGCCTATCAGTGCAGCCACCCCTACAGTCACCAATGTTTGATCTGTAGAGGTCATGAGCCATGAAACTGTTAGACCTGGGGATAAATGATATATTGATGGCATCATAATTTGCAGTCAATAGGTGCCAGCTGCCTCTAGTGTCTCCAGGGTTTGCTCTGTGGAGTTAATGAAACGTACAAATGGTTATTGGTCTTTGTGTCAGGAGCTCTATAGAATCATAACAGGTTCAACCAGACCTGTAGTCTCTGCTGCTGCTGCTACTACTACTTCCACGACTACTACTACTTCTACTCCTTCTACTACTGCTTCTACTACTACTACTACTACTACTACTACTACTACTACTACTACTACTACTACGACGACGACGACGACGACGACGACGACGACGACGACGACTACTACTACTACTGCTTGTATTGCTGGTACTGCAATTACCACTGCTGAAGAGGTAATGGGTGTATATTCTAATAAAAGTTTTAACATTCAAACATGATTGTAGTGTTTCCTGGCGTAGAACAAGACAAGATGGCAATGTAAAACAATGTATGTCCAACCCCAGGGTCTCTCCTATCAAGAACAGCAAGGCTTAACATAACCTGAGCTCCTGCAGAAATACCTCAAAATATGTTATCACTAACCACACATGCCATCCTGATTATAATAATATTAATTATTATTAATAATAATATTAATATCAATAATAATAATAATAATAATAATAATAATAATAATATTAATAATAATAATAATAATAATAATAATAATAATAATTGATATTATAATAATAAGGCCAGTGCATGGGCCCTAGATTTACACCCGTGAAAGCTGACCACTCGTTGTACTGGTTTTGTGGAAATATGTTGAGGAGTTCAGCCAGACAAAATATTTTCAAAATATTCGTCAGCCTACTTATTAAATATCCTATTCCATACAGAGTTATAAAAACCCATACATGTATCACACCTGGATATGATGTCCAAGCCTTATAACACATTCGACCTAACGCGAGCCTGCCTGAAGTCACTGTTAAGAGAACGTCTCGCTCCTGTGCTCTAAAATGAGTCAACAGGTTAATGGGTTCAGAAGTAGCTGCATCGAGGTATCTTAAGCTAAGAAAACTCTAGGCTTATAATGGATTCCACAAGGACCACCCTACATAAAGAGAGACTGACTAAGTAGCTAAAAAGTATACTCTAAAAAGATTAACATTTCCTAATTCTTCAGATGTGGTGTTTTGACCTGTAGAGATGTATTGGAAGGGTAATGATGTGTGAGAGTGTTAGGGGCGGGGCCTAGTTCAAATATTGATGATGTCATAACTCGCTGCCAATAGGGGTGGCCACCTCTAGGGTTGCCAATGTTTGCTCTGTGGAGTTAATGAACACCGCAAATGGTTCGGGTGTGTGTGTGTCGGGAGCTCTATAGTCATAATGGGTTCAACTATATCTGTAGTCTACTACTACTACTACTACTACTGCTGCTGCTGCTGCTGCTGCTGCTGCTACTACTACTACTACTACTACTACTACTACTACTACTGTTGATTGCATCTAGGGTTGCCAATGTTTCGTTATGTGGAATTAATTAACCATGTAAAGGCATAGTGGGTTGTATGGTGATCGCTGTATAGAATCATATAGAATCATAACTTATTCAACTAGATATGTGTCCTACTGCTGTCCATACTACTCCTAGTACTAGAACTACTGCAGAGTCAAGGGACATATACTCTAAGTGTTTTACCAGTCAAACACGCCTGTAGTGTTTCCTGGCCTAGAATAAAACAATATAGCAATAGCAATCAATGTATGTCCAGCCCCAGGGGCTCTCATCTATCAAGAAGACCAAGGCTTAGCATAAGCTATGAGCTCCTGCAAAAATACCTCAAAATATGCTATTGCTAACTGCTACACAACACGCCTAATCATAATAATATTAATTTTAATAATATTAATAATAAGTAATATTATAATAATAAGGCTCACTTTCGGGCCCTAGATTTACAGCCGTGAAAGCTGGATGAGCGTTATATGCCTTTGCAGAAAATATGTTAAACCCTCAGCCAGTCAAAATATTTTCAGAGTATTCTCCAGTACACTTATTAAGCAGTACACAGCCGATTTGTACAAATATCCAGCTATTCTCAGTAGAGTTAGAAAAACCTGCATATAGCCTATATAAAACTGGATACGTGGGCCATATTTAAGTTAATAAAAGGTTTCAGCTATGACAAAATCTTAAGAAACTATTTCGGCTCAAATTGTGACATACATCTATGGGTAATGCCTCATACAGTCAGATTAGTTTCAAAATATTCACCAGAACATTTTATAAAATTGTAAAACGAGGCAATTTGTGCAACCAGTTGAGCTATTACTATGTTATGACACATTTTGTGCAGCATGGCATGCATATGTACACACCTACGTGCGTACACACTCATGTTAGTGCCATTGTCAGTGCGTGTGTGAGTAGCAGCTCGCGACCATATGTCCTGGAGTTCAAACGTCTCAGGCTATGTAAAAAATTGGCAAATTGTCTGTGGGGGGTGGGGGGGGGACCAATTTATAGAGGTCAATATGCACTCTTACCCCTCCCCTTGCCACAACCACCACCCTCATTGATGCTTAGATAACTGGTAACTGTACATATGACAGGGTCAGCATACAATGTCATGTCTCAACGGGTTCTGTAGCCAAATCTCTGCCAAACTGAGTATGATAATTAATTACAACAGCTCCCAGTCAAATTAGATCCAAAATAGTCAACAAAATGTTTATTAAATAGTAAAAACAAATGATTTGTACAACTGTCGACCTATTCAGCTTCATGACAAAGTATTTCTCTCTCATTTATGATTGTGATGACAGACTGCATGTGACGTAATTGCTTATGACATCATAGGGCGTGCACATGCATGTGTGCATGCTTATGTGCGTGCGGACGTGCACATGTATGGGGTTGAGTGTGATTGTGCCACAACTACAACAACAACAACATCAACAACAACAACAACAATAAAAACAACAACAACAGCAAACCCCAGTCAACGTCAACAACAACAGCACCAACAATTGTAAGCATGACAATGTCAACAACAACAACAACAACAACAACAACAACAACAACAACAATAATGCAAAACTGAAGAATATTTCGAACACTGATGTTGTCTAGAACTGCACATAGCTAGCATCCCAATTAACATGGACCATAATGTTGATTAAATTAGAACACTCATGCCCGCAATTCGGGTAACTGGCAAATGTATTCAAGGTCCTGGATAACCTTATCACAGATATATGCTGCTGGTACTATTTCTACTGCCACAACATTTTCACAAATAAGTCAGCAGATAAGTCTTGAGTATGTTTATATTAGCAATTAAGTCTTATGAATATTAGGCCTACCAGATCAAAAACATGCCTACCGAACCTCAATTAGTTTCATCATTACGTCAAATACATAATTGCCATAAAATTAGCAAAATATGTATCAAATAAATTCGCCAAATGCCTTGAGAGAACATGCCCAGCTGCTAATATATCATTAATGCCAAAATATGTGGTTTGCAATAGAGTTGCAACATGTCTGCTAAAGTGATTTCCACCCAGAAAGCTAGAGTTAAAGGGACATATTCACACCAGACTGGGGAAAAATAAAATGGTTAAAACTGTACACTTTAAAGGCTTAACTGGCGGGCTTCAATATCATGAAACGCATTTTAATTTAAATATATTTAAGTTATCAAATTGAATTAGAGACACGAGTCCCTAATTCAAAATCAGAATTAAAAAAATAATATAAATTTATATGGAATTGCATCATCATATGTTAAGATTTAGTCCGTTTCAAGACATTTAGGCACACGAGGTAAGTCTCTAAAAGTATCCAATTTTGACAATTTTATTTTCAAGCATTCTGGTGTGAATATGCAACTTTAATTTATACTTCAAAAGCATTTAAGATAGGGATACCGGGAGTTACAGGTCAGGTTTCCACAAACGAAGCTCTGTCAAACTTGGGTATTCTGATGACAGCTAACAGGTGAATTAGTTTCAACATATTGAACAGATTGGTTATTAAAAAATAAGAAGCATACAAGTTGCCTGACTGTCGGGGTATTCACCTGTCCATGACCCATATACATGTTCATGTACTTGCAGGAGTGTACGCTGTGGCCCCAACACCTCCAGTCAAAATTTTTAGTTTCAAAATAGTCTCCAGTCCAAATAGTCTAGTTTATTAATTTGCAAATTCATACAATTCGTATAATGCTTCTTAGGCTTCCATTGAATGGAGGAATTGAGGTTGCACCCTGTTCTAGCTAAGTGCCATTAGCATTTGACGAGATGTATGACCACATTCAGCAAACCAAACGCCTATGTAAATACATGTTTCTTATAACCTTGCTATTTAATTTTTGGGTAGGCCAATGAGTAATAGTACACAGCAACAAATTGATTAATTTGGCAGTATTTGTATGACACTGCTTATTTAGCATGTTTTAATATCTTCCTGCCTTGTAACATGGATATTTTCCGAAAAACTGAATAATGGGGTTAGGAGGAACATGCACTTTCATGAGGAAAATTAAGTTAATATGCTTCAACGGTCATTATTTCTATGTTGTATTATGGCTGTTACCTGATGATGTGTGAGGAATACAAGCAAACTACTGATCTGAGATCCACTTTCATAGTACTACTATTTTACACAGACTCTCTTCACTCCCAGAGTCAAGAAGTATTTTGGTGATGTTAAAGCCTGGTCACCGTGTGAGCAGTTCATGAGCCAAAAGTTTGGCGTAAAATTATAATTTAAGATAATTATTCAGATATTCGGTGTCTTTTAGTCTTGTGTGGCTGTGTGGACCCATGTTCATAGCTTGTGGGTACATATAGAGCTACATCTACAGATTGATTCTAGAATGGGTTGATAGTTCCCATAGATTTTAAGTGATACATTTTAAAACATAGAATCCTCTCAGCCTGCAAATAGCCATTCAATAAGCCAATATATTTTTCCCTGACCAAACTTAAGCATCAAAGGCTTAAATTGATTTCAATATAATTAGTGGGTGGATCTTAGACAGAAATGAATAGGTATAAATAAATATAAATCCGTTTATTCCTTGGCATCTGGTGTCCATTTTGAGATGGCGTTTCTCGGATAAGCAATTGTGTTTACATGAAGTACACAAAGCCATGCAAATGTAGGGCTATATGTCTCAAATTCTACATTGTTAAAATAATTGCCTTTAGGAAGCATATACAAGATTCAATGTAGGTTCAATTACATTATTGATTAGTATGGCAAACTCAATTGTGTACCAATTCTGATGATATCGAACTGATGTGTACGCTTTTCATAAATACATGGTTTTTGTGAATTAATTTTACAAATGGGACATTGACGCTTTAATGATGAATTTGGTGAGGAGAATGTAAAAACATACTTATTGAATGACTATTTGCAGGCCAAGAGGCTACTATTTTTTCAATTTTATCACTGGAATGACTGAGTCGATTAATGAGGCTTCTCTGGATTTGCAAATACTAACACCCACACACCCATCATCTTTACGATTCACGATCACTACTAGTATCAATATTTATTTATCTAAGTGTCTACATTTACGTCTATGTCTATGAAAAACTTACAAGATTTAATTATTTATTAACCTAGTTAAAGGGATATTCCACTGGGGGGATTTTATGCATCTGACGTAAAGTACTAATTTTCAGCATTAATTTGAGACCAAGAGCAGAATTTTATGCAACAAATAAAAAAGATATCCTCAATTTAAATTGCTAAAGTAATCAGTAGATAGAGGCGCCATTTTGGACAAGCAGCTGACGTCACCGACACATCTACTCTGTTTGCCCGATCGAGGATAGCCGTAACCAGGGGAGGTAAATCTTGCATCTCGTGGATAATTAGCGTACTGGCTAAACAACGGACACTTTGCCAGTGTTTGGAGGAAATTAAAGTGCAATTAGTGTCCCGATGATCGTGCCAGTCATTGTAGTGCTAAATTGTCAAAAATTGTTTTCTTATGGGCAATTTCTATTTTTTTTAAAACATTGAAGGGTTATGCCAGGAGCGTGTTTGCAATCAACCAGCTACAACAAATTCTTGAAAAATATGTTAGTTGAATAAATGTTGAATGTAATTTCTCTGAAAGCTGTTGCTATTGCAACTTCTGCTTCCAGTCAAATTCCAGTTTCAAAATATTCAACGGGCAGTAAATATGGGTCAACATTAGAAAATTTGGGATCAATTAGTTAACTCTTTCAGGGACAGAAAAGCAGAAAGCTTAAAATTTACCCTGCATAGGCCTATTGTGTGAAACTAATTAGTTTGGAAGCTACTGCAACATAATTCCAGGAAAACTTAATTCAGAATATTCAACAATCAGCGTAGTTATTTTAAAATTGGGAGTAAACATTGTAAATGATTAATAACGCTGGATTTCAATAGTGTGAAAGCACTAAACTACTAATTATGTCTAGCGTACACTTGTCATTATTTACTAGCTGTCACCTCCTATCGTCTACGAAGTAAGCTGGTAAGCAGTTGCCTATAATTGACTGACCGGACAATCAGCGACATCGTTTCATTTTGATTTGCAAATCCCGTTTTAAAATTGATGCAAGCAAATACTGACATTAATTGTCGAGCTTGATTCTGTTATATTAAAATTAAGTACTGTGCCTTTTGTTTTGAAACGCATGACACATTATTTTAAAATTAAACAGACTATATGTTCTAAACTTGTGTCTTCCAAATTTAAATGTGGAAGATATCCATCCAGTGGCGATGTTATGAAGCCATCTTTCAGTTAGCCCCTTTTCATGCAGATGCTTCTGTGGATCCGGTATCTGAAAATGTGAATTGCCGTACCCTTTCCATGCTTGTTTCTATTACTGCAAGCCCATGGTTGACATGCGGACATGATGCGATTTAACCATTTCACGCCAGCACTGGCCTCTGCAATCGTCGAGTTGAGGACGCAGGTCAAAAGAAGGCTATTTTGAAAATTTACAACTAAAACGACTGTCTCAGTAACAGAACCAGCCATTCCAGTGATCAATTTTCAAAAATAGTCTTCGCTTGGCCTGAAAATGGCCATTCAATAAGGAAATATTCTGATTTTCCTGACAGAATTTGGTCATTAAAGGGTTAATTAATATTCGGCCTTCATAACGCGAAGTAAACAGGTAAATCTAAAAGCGCTGGCGATATTTTGCTGGTGTGTCATTGAGGTCATAATCTCGCGGTTTCTCGCGCTCGTTGCGAGAAAATGGATGCGCCCAGGAGTCACGTTTTCGAGCGTTTTGGGCATATTCATTTTATTATTTCTCGGCAATGGAACAGTGTATTTTAAATTTTTTTGCGGCAACTATTTCGGATTATAGTATATTTTTAGTTGACTTATTCCCGATTTTCACTGGAATTTCCCTTTAATGTATGCTTCATGTATATATGTTTCACGCACTTCTCAGGAAGTTAGCAAATACCCTTGAAGGTTAAAATTAAAATTGTGTGAATGCAATCGCAAGCACACTCATGTTTAATGAACGCTCCAGATGTTTGCATTTGGTGAATCGCAGGGTTCAGCCAATCATACAGCCACATAATCAACTACGCCCCATGTAGTGTGATGTCATAATCAACTACATCACATGTAGGGTGGCATCATAATCAATGATGGTCTAAATGTTGCAGTTAAGGTTGTCTGAATGAGTGATAGTCTGTCAAGCTGAAGGAAATTTGAAGGCTTTATTATTTAATAAACATTCTGCTGAATATTTTGAAACTGTTCTTGTCTGGTGATGCAAATCGTTCTTATTGTTAACAAACTAATGTGCACACACCTGGATGGGTATGCACACCTATTCGTGTCCGCGCCTGCTGTTTTCAATCTTGGAGCAATTTTCACGTGAACGGGTGAGCATAAGGAAGGACATATACGTACGTAACAGGAACTTAATGCCCATACATGCGCATGCACATGCGACCACATATACACACTTACACATGCACGTATGCATACACACATGCATGAATGCATGCCTACATATACACACAGAAATTCAGACAGACAGACAGACAGACAGACAATGTTATCTCAAACGAAGGTTTGCTTCAATGTATACAGTGTGTACAGGTAAGTTGCTGAATATTTTGAAACTAATTTGCCTGGCCTGCTCTTGTTGCCTATGGTATCATAGAAATTATGAAATCATTCATACACTTGACGGGGACTTCAATGTTCATGTCGGTCCATCAAATCATCCTCTATATATTCTGCATAGGATTCCTTACAACGGAATAATTCAGCATTAGCTAAACTCCACCACCAACCCAGCCTCCAAGAACCCCACCCACCCTTCACCCCACCCCACCCCGCTTTACTGGGGTTGGGATCAAGCAAACAGAGAACTCGCTGAATCTGATTTTCAGTTTCCAGAAACTTATATCTGTAAGTAAGTTGACTGAATATTTTGAAACCAACTTGACTTGAGGCCTTAATTTGCTGCCTATGGTAGTAACAGCGCCCAGTCAAATTGGTTCCAAATTATCCAACAGAATGTTTATTGCGTTGTAAATGCATACACTTCGTACAGCTTGGCAGACTTTTAAGCATTCATGATGGCATTAGATGTCTTACATGTGACATAATTCATTATGATGCCATATAATTGACTGACAAATTCGATTCATTAATCACATAAGGATTTTATTTACTGTTTACGAGTCTCAAAATAGTTCATAGATGCATTACATATGAAATAAATATAGACCTATTTTGAATATTCCAACAATTAATTATAAATAACAGATGCACATCACAGCAGTTTAATATATATAAATAGTTACATCTCAACATTTTTATCCCCAATACATCCTACATATGTGTCATCTTATGAATGATATTTGTGGTAGGCATGGACATATCTTACAAGATTGTAAGCCACGTGCATGCTGGGCTTTTAAAATAAAACATTTCATTAATGCATTTTGGAAATGGAATATTAATTGTACAAGCAAACAATCACTATCCATTCGTAGTATGGGGCGTCTAGAAGTTACATGAGTTTAGGACAAAACCCAAATATTTAGGTCATGGGGTCAGTAAGTGCATCCCACAATACACATGTTTAGCCGACACATCCATTCATATTATAGGGGTTAGCAGATCTATGAGTTTAGGCCAAAGAATTAAATATCTAGGTCCCGAGTCATGAAGACATTACTGGAATCCACATTTTCTATCATAACTCTGGAATGCAAGAAGGTAGAATCACCATATTTAGCACACACATTCATATTACAAGAGTTTATGATTGCTTTGAGGTTGAGCTAAAAACATAAACTATCTAGGTGATGCTGTACCCCTGAGCGCATTATCAAACCAGATCACAAAGGCATGAGCCCTAGCTATTGTTATTCTTGTTGTTGACATGCTCACCATTGGTGGCGCTGTTGTTGTTGACATTGACTGAGGTTTGTTGTTGTTTTTGTTGCACCCTCACACCCCACCATGCACGCACACACACCAACCCACCCACCCACACACACACACACACACACACACACACACACACACACACACACACACACACGCACGCACACGCACATACCTGTGATTGGACATACATTGATTGCTATTGCCATGTTGCATTGTTTTAGGCCAGGACACACTACAGCCATGTTTAAATCTGTAGAGTATACACCCATTGCCTCTACAGCAGTGGTAGTAGCAGTACTAGCAGTAGTAGTAGTAGTAGTAGTAGTAGTAGTAGTAGTAGTAGTAGTAGTAGTAGTAGTAGTAGTAGTAGTAGTAACAGCAGCAGCATCAGCAGCAGCAGCAGCAGCAGTAGTAGTAGTAGTAGTAGTAGTAGTAGTAGTAGTAGTAGTAGTAGTAGTAGTAGCAGCAGTAGTAGTGTGAGGAGGATACAGGCCTGGTCGACACTGTTAAAACTCTATAGAACTTCAGACACACAGCCCCTAATCGTTTGCATGGAGCAAGCATTGGCGACCCTGGAGGAGGCTGCCCTATTGGCCGCTAGTTATGATGTCATCAATACTTGAATTACCACCGCTCGAGGTGACCCCACCCCCCTAAACCTCTTCATACTGCTAATACTTTCACAGGTCACTAGGCTCGTCAATCAGCATTACTGAGGATCAAGATTTCAACACCTCAAACAATGGTGGCTGGTGTCGCTGCTGCGACATCACTAATATGCAAATAATCCTACGCCCCTTCTGGCTCATTACACATAACAATCATCGGCACAGATCACAGCTCTACATCACCAAAATGCTGCGATTGGACGGATGGCTGCTCTGATTGGCCGAGAGAGTTATGACACCATCTCACTTGCATATTAGGCCACGCCCACGTGCCCATATATTGTCAGGGGACATGAGTTATTGGGTTGGTTGGCATCTATCGAGTCCCTGATTCCAGATCCCATTCACGCCATTCTAGGCTGGTCTTGTTTCAGTATATTATTCGTAACTTCCACAGCTTTTAACTGGTACCCATTTATACTCCTGGGTGGAGAGAGGCACAGAGGAGTGAAGGAGATTGCCTATTTTTCCAGACACAATCCCGGGGACGCCGGTTTCACAGCTCTGCTCGTTACCGCCTCCTCAGGGGATATGGCCCGTTGAAAGTCGAAAATTAGATCACACCCCAACCCCCTCCCCCCCCCCCCCCCCTATGACTCTCTCAACCAATCAGAGCAGCCGCCCAAACGTCACTCTTCTACTCGTGATTGTCCCCACAGTCTTATAATTTAAAACCAAAAACTCAGCGAAATACAGAAACTCACCATACACAGAGAGCTTTGAACTTAGCAAACAGTCTCTCGCGCATGTTTGATAAGGTGATAGCTCTTGTTTGTGCCCAGAATAATTAGAATAATTAGATTTCAAAACTGGAACAAGATTCCTGTATGGTAATTTAATATAGCATTGATTAATATGCCCCCACCCCACCCCACCTAACCCGTACAGTGATACGTATTGAATGTTATCTCATAGTAAACTTCTCGTGATATTTTACTATTACATTTAGACTTAGAATCCTCCGAAATAGGTTATCTTTCAATGGGCACTTCACAAAGCGCCTGATATGTCACCTGTGTCGCTCGCAAGGTCAAAGATTCGCTAGGCCTAGTGTAATCGAGCTAAATAGGCAAAACCCTGTAGAAAGATGGTCACCAAAGAGTAGCATTAACGCTTTATCACTTACAAACAAAAACGCGACTAATTATTTAAGATGAAGCGTAAGGAATATTCTGTTGAATATATGTTGAAGCTAATTTAACTGGTTGCTGCTTATGTAACCGTCACGTGGCCCAATAGAAAGGCGATCACTCTTGATTTGTTTAGTGTCTCGCATGGAAACACCATCTCGCCACTGACGGGCCATTCTCTCCATACAACCATGGGTTTGTTGATATATGAGTAGTTAGCTAATATTTAAATTTGTTATTTATTTAAGCCCATCTGTCACGGAAGCCATAACGTAGGCTTATATCAGAAACGGATTCAATTACTAGCTAGTGTACGTGTGTGCGTACGTATCTATTCGCGTGTGCGTATCTCAACATGTAGACTACGCATGGCCTACACTACATGCGCAAAATAAGGGGTTTTAGTTAAACATCACGAGTATGATGGAGCGTACCATGGGAAATGATGAGTTTGGGGTTTTATTAGCTATACCCTATATGAGGAGATGAAGTTGCCAAACAAATTAATTATTTAACACTAACGCTGGCCAAAAAACCTTCTGTAGTGGTCTTGAGAAATGTCTATTTGCAGAACAAAAGAAGAATATTTTTGAGCCAGTCATTTCAGTGATAAATTTTCCAAAAAAATTTCTTGGTCTGCAAATGGACGTTCTCTTATAAGAACGATTAGAATTTCTTGAACAGATTTTAGGTTAACTCTCAAATCTGTTCGAGAAATTATTTAATTAAAGATTAATGGCTAGATGCTCTACCAGCATATCATAATGGATTATAGCTAGGGCCATATCTAGGCTAGGCCTACCACTATTCAATTTCGACTACCTGTAATAACAGCCCTGTACTTTATAGGCCTACACTGCATCTCCGCATCTAGATATGGCATAATAATCCGACCAGGTCTAATAAATCACATTAAAAGGCAAATAGGCCCTACTAGGCATTGTAATTCCGAATAAATGCTGCTTACGGTGATCAAGTGTCTCTCATATTACCAAAACTTCATGTCTCTGCCTGGTATGCGCGCCATGGCTGGCGTCATTCCAGAATATAGCCTATGTTACAGGTATAGGACATTTCCAGTTTTAGCTATGCCCCGCCCAACTCTAGCTAAGCTCCACCCACACCTCGCTAGTGTTTGGATCGATGGATCTCTGAACTTCGTGCCTATCAATTTCCAGAAACCTATAAGGTAAACTGTTGAATATTTTGAAACTAATTTGATTGAGTGCTGTTGGAAACAACAACGCCCAGTCAAATTGGTTTCAAAATATTCAATAGCATGTTTACTAAATAGTAAAGCCATACAATTCATACAACCTGACGGACTATTAAGCGTTTGAGACGGACTAAATCGAGTCATTCATGACGTAATTATTATGACGTCATCCTACACGTCACGTAGTTCATCATGACGTCACACGATATGACGGATTGATAAATTGAAAAGGCCCATTGGCCCTAAGGGCGGAGCCACAAAAGTGAGAAAACTCTGACGACGTAACTTAATTTGCTCTTCACAGTTCGTTAGTTTCAAATCTGAATATTGATTTCAGAAACATTCAGCAAGGTTCATAATTTGCTTTAGCTAAACAATCCCGTGTGTAGTCCCCACAGATGCCTGTTTAAATAGCGTATTACGAAACTTTCTAACAGTGGGTGTGGAGTTGGGTGGGGTGGGGTGGGTGGGAGATCAATATGCAGGTTGGACTAACAAACTCTATTGGCTACTTAATAGCCTGTCGTCATAGCTAATAATAACAACAAATCAACAAATTGGCCGAGCTAGCATAAATCGTACTAGGGCCTACTACATAGTAGTGCAAATTTTAACATCAGTGATAAAAATACATTTTTAATTGGCCTCATGAGCTGATGTCAGTGATCCCCCCCCCCCACCCCACCCCTCCTGCTGATTCGTCATTAAGATGAAAGATAGCGTTCTCTTTCCCGATAAATAACCTGTAAATTCTGCGAACGGCTATCTACTGGACTCCCACCTAACCAACCATAACAACACCTCACAATTAAAGGCCTTACATTCACACCAGAAGGCTGAAATAGAAATATTGTATTCCTGTTCCCTTTGTGCCACATATGTGGCTTGGGTGTAAATAAGTAAATGAAATGAAAATAAAATTGCTAAAAATCGAATACTTTTAGAGGCTTAACTTATGTAGACCTACATCAATATAAAGATATGAATTAAATTTTAACACCTGATGATTTACTTCAGTATTAATTAATATAATCTTGCGTTGTGAAATTGAATTAGAAATTTCACTTTCACATTAAAAAATATATTAAAAATATGCTAATATATACAAAGTGAAATCATCATATCAGTATGTCAAGATTGATTTCGTTTCATTACATTTGGGGTGGGTACACAATATACGCCCCTGAAAGTTTACAATTTTAACAATGTTATTTTCCAGTATTTTGCTACGCATATTCACCTACATTTAAATATACGATTTTATTTCACTATCACGTGTAATCCTGACTCAAATATTATCCCAACAGTAATCAAATAAGTGGCCATAGAGAATTAACCCTTTAATAGTCAAGATTGGCCAAGAAAATTGGGATATTTTCATAGTGAAAAGGTGAATGCCAATTTAAAGGTCATGAGAAAATTATTTTGGAAAATTTATCACAGGAATGACTGGCTCGATAACCGAGCCATCATTCCTGTAGTAAAATTTTCAAAATATGTTTTATCCTGGCCTGTAAATCAACGTTTCTCAAAACCACTGTAGAGGCTCAGTTTTGGTCGTCTTTCCCACTAACGGGTTAATACAGAGTGTGCTAATAATTCCCTGATGGATACGATTGAGTATCTTAGCGAATTGACACATTTGTTATCTTGCCATTTGAAGTATCGGCCTAGAACCTAACTTTCAGGAGGCAGTAGGCCTAGAAACCAACCCATTGTGAAAGAGTCAACCCTTAAAAGGGCCATCGAAAACAGGTTACACTGATCTACTTTAGAGAGTGGCACACATTTCGGGGACAATATAATCCTACGCCAAGTTTAAATAATATATACGAAAACTGCTTTGACCTACACATATGAGATGTCACACATCCTTAGGATGCAATACATATACAACAAGTGTATTTACTGTATACGAAAACCGGTTGAAACTACAGCCAGGACAAGAATTTTCTATGCTGTTTATTGTCCTGTACAAAGTAGGTCACACAAGCATACCAAGCTTTTGATATAGTATCAACAACGACTCCACGCACCAAATTTGGTTCCTGTGTACAAACAATCATGAGACTAGAGCCTAGATGTTCTATGATGTTTTGTGAACCATGAAACGCATGTCACATTGACATACTTATGATATGCGAAAGTTTCTATCATATTTGATCTAAATCAGTCCAGAAATAACGAAATATGACACTGTGGTTGATGCATAGATGGACAGATATACATATGGATATACAGATAGATGGACTGGTGCCTGCCGGACAGTGGATTACCGCTATACTACGTATAGCTCAGCTGACTGCCATAGTGCCATTTCCTGCATTATGAGTGAGAGTAACATTGTAGTTAAGTCAGTGCATACAGACACAAGCAATTCACCTTTCCAGAGTACCCACCCATCATATGACGCCATAATGAACTGCGTGATGTGTACAATGACATCATAATGAATGACGTCAAGAATGACAGCGATAAGTACGTCACGAACGCCTATTTGAAGACGGTCTATGCGTTGTTGTACAAATTGTTTGCTTTTACTATTTAATAAACATTCTGTTGAATATTTTGAAACTAATTTGACCTGGCGCTGTTGTTGCTATAGGCAGCAACAGCACCCAGTTAAATTAGTCATAAAATATTCAACAGCTTCCCTGCATAGTTTTCAGGAAATTGATAGCTAGGGAATTTGGGGATCGATCAATCCCAACACGGCGAGGTGTGGGTGGAGCTTAGCTAGTGGTGGGCGGGGCATAGCTAAAAATGGAAAGGTCCATTGGCGTGAACACCCACCACTCATATACAAATCTTTTATACTACAGGCTTCGTAATGACTAATCTGCTAATGATGTACATTTAAAGGGAAATTCCAGTGAAAATCGGGAATAGGTCAACTAAAAATATACTATAATCCGAAATAGTTGCCGCAGAAAAATATAAATTACACTGTTCCATTGCCGAGAAATAATAAAATGAATATGCCCAAAACGCTCGAAAACGTGCGCATCCATTTTCTCGCAACGAGAGCGAGAAACCGCGAGATTATGACGTCAACGACACACCAGCAAAATATCGCCAGCGCTTTTAGATTTACCTGTTTACTTCGCGTTATGACGGCCGAATATTAATTAACCCTTTAATGACCAAATTCTGTCAGGAAAATCACAATATTTCCTTATTGAATGGCTATTTGCAGGCCAAGGGAAGACTATTTTTGAAAATTGACCACTGGAATGGCTGGTTCGGTTACTGAGACAGTCGTTTTCGTTATAAATTCTCAAAATAGC